>OY292527.1:8472272-8517379 GCA_958496365.1 Subacronicta megacephala | reverse complement strand
GACTGAGTATTTAGAAAATAGACAAGACATGCTACTTTACACGTTTACAAACAACATCTGCTGCAAATATGTATAAAAAAAAATACGGTCTAGTGTCAGTGTTAAAAAAGGCTCAGTACAGATGAATTGAATTATAAATGATTTGTACACACAGCTACAGGCCAACCTATAATAATTAACCCTATATTTAACAAATGCGGTTTAGGCTAATATGGCATAGCATGGCTTTCCGTACAGTAAGAGGCCAGCATAAACTGCATTTGTATAGCTTGATGTGTAGCCGTGCGTACAATGACATTATATAAGCGTGGTCTGTACCTGAGGCTGTCTCTTAAGAGCTGTGTTGGCATCACAATGTTGTATGAGGTGCTGCACTAGTTCTGCACTTGTGTGCAGCGTGCGCCCGCAAACGACGCAGCAGTACGCGGGGCCACCTGGTTTTAACAGAGGAAAAATTAAGTTTGAATGTATGAATGAAGTTTGTATATGTATTGTTTCTATGTGCTAACTCTGCAAACAAGCCAGCGAGCCACGTGATAGTAAGTAGTCATCGCCGCCGACGGCCATCTGCAATACAGAGTTGCAGAGTTGACGATCCTATTTAAAAAAGGGAGAGGAAGGAGAAGGAAAGGGACTGAGGGAGGAATGGGGCCTTCTGTGATCCACACTCACCAAACGAAATACAACTCTAGGCATACGGCTAATTGATGTCAATATTCTGTGGGAGGGTATGGGTCCTTCCCGGTCTTGCCGACCCATTCATTCATGCGAGGCACTACTACTACACTTGCTTGATTGTAACTTTCGCTGTATGACATCACACGTCCACATTGTTTAAGCTAACTGTAGGGACACACACACAAACATATCTATGTAAGTGCACGTGCATGGTTATGTAAGTGTAGGGTGTCACTTTGCATCGCTTCCCGTATACTGCCATACAAGGGAGTCCGGTTGTATATTCCTAAGGCAAACACGTTACTCTAGTGTGATATAAAAATTACTGAAAACTAAATTGTCGAATTTTCTGTTTGAATAATATATATTCCAACCGGGCTCAACCTACACTAACCTACATAACCTATTAACCTAATAAGTCTAAAAATATGTTATATTTATCATTAAAATTGAATAATCAAAGTGATGAAACAACATACCGTTAGCTCTCCTGTCGGGTGCTGAGTGGTGTGACCGTACATGTTCCCGCAGCACGACGCGCTGGTTGAACGCGCGGGGACACACCGCGCATGCGTACGGCTTCTCTCCTGACATCAACATTCAATTAGCATTATTTTGTTCTATAGCTTATAACTTCAGAGTACTTGGCGAACAAGTTTTAGAGAACATTTATCTCTATGCTTATTTTTTAATATTTTTTAGCATTAAATATTGCGAAATATTCACAAAGATATGGATTTTCTAATTAAAGAAAATTACGATACGATTAATACATAGTAATGTCTTCAATAGAAGGTGCTGACGTCGCCATAAGACGTAAAAGGTGGAAGAGAAATTCGACATCACAGGCAGTGGTCTTGGTAGCTTAGTTGGCAAAGCGTCTGGTGTACTTAACCAGAGAGACGCAGGTTCAAACCCTGCCTGAGATCGAATTTTTCTTTAACTAGGAATTTTCTTTAATTAGAAAATCCATATCTTTGTGAATTTATCTCTATGTTAGCAATCTATCTATCTATATATACAAAAGGCAATGTCCCGACTGATATATCATCGCCCAGCCGAAACCACTAATGATAGAACTTTGAAATTTCGTGAGGGTATTGCTTTTATACTCTAGGCGTCATTTAAGAAAGGATTTTTCGAAAATCATCCCAAAAGAGTGAAATGGGGAATTAAAGTTTGTATGAAACTCTGTCATTTCTAATTTGAATTTAATGAAATTTGGTATTAAGCCTCTAAATACAAAATAATAAAACATGTCTAAAGATTTTTTAAATTTCATCCCTTAAATGGGTAAAAAGGGGTGTTAAAGTTTGTATAGTTTTTTTTTTGTTTTTATATCAAAATTACTTGAAATTCTATATTTATGCTTTTCAATATAATAAAAGAATCACGTATTTTTGGATTTTTAAAATTTCAGCCCTTAAAGGGGTAATAAGGGGTGTTAAAGTTTGTACTAATAATAAATTGTTTATCATCAAAAATCTGTATTATAGTTAAAGAAACACGTCTTTGAGGACTTCTTGAATTTCATCCCTTAAAGGTAATAATTATGCTGGGCTATAGTTATAGATAAGGTAAGGTAAGGATAAAAAGGAGTGTTAAAATTTGTATCGAAAAAAATGTTTATTATCAAAATTACAGGACGTAAACTCTACAATACAATTAAAGCAACACGTATTTAAGGTTTTTTTTAAATTTTATCCCTTAGCCGCGTAAAAAGAGTTACTGGCCCGTTACTATTCCGTTCTAAAAATATGAAATGAATGAATATGAATACGCGAATCAATAATTCAAAAATCATACCAAAGTTACACATATTTAGTCAACCATTTTATGTCACGCACTAACTTTTGGCTAAAGTACAAATTAATAGGGGCATTGCTTTAGCTGTAGCTTCATTTGGAATAGTACCTACTCTTTTGGAAGGTCGGATAACGCTCACGCTGCCTTTAAAACTTACGCTTAGTCTCATCCTTGTCGAAACTCCGTTGTATAATATAAATATCTAAGCAGAGTGACGTGGCTTAAGTTCTCCAAAATCGCACTTATCGTATGGGATGAGATTACTATGGCACACAAAGGTGGAATTGAAGCACGCAATATATTCTTAAAGATGTCAGAGGCAGCAATAGAGTGATTGGTGGTGTTACTGTGTTGCTGGCAGGGGAACTCCGTCAGATTCTGTTATACCTAGAGGAACCCGAGCAGACGAAATCAGAGCATCCTCAACATCGTCATAACTATAGCCCAGCATAATTATTACCTGTAAAAATACATTTCACAGAGAAACGTCTGTGGGGTAGTTTTCAGAGCTATTACTTAAAATAGGAAATGGAGATTATCCCAAATCCGAAAGGAAAATATATATACCATCTCTGTTGGATACAATAGTGACCGGTGGCGATGATAGGTCTTATAGTTAGAGTGCATCCTGATTTTTCTAATATACAAACAAGTCTATAGATTAACTGTGCCAGCAGATGAAGCAGTAAATACATTTCACAGAGAAACGTCTGTGGGGTAGTTTTCAGAGCTATTACTTAAAATAGGAAATGGAGATTATCCCAAATCCGAAAGGAAAATATATATACCATCTCTGTTGGATACAATAGTGACCGGTGGCGATGATAGGTCTTATAGTTAGAGTGCATCCTGATTTTTCTAATATACAAACAAGTCTATAGATTAACTGTGCCAGCAGATGAAGCAGTTTACTATCACATGGAGTTCCTTAATAGTATTAACACTCCTTGGGAAACCTATAATGCTGCTGTCTCTCATTTAACCACTTAAACTATGTAACGGGACTAGACTGCGAGAAACAGCATTGCACAAAAATATTAAAGAGGCCACTATGATTACTGGATGTTTTAGGTGAATCACTTTTCCTACGTCGACTACCACTGATCCGACTATGTTTTTGAGAACGATTTCATTTCCCCCTTAAGACCTACTTTGCAATGACCATAGATTAAATTTCGGGGTAAGTCATTAAGGGTGGCAGGCATAGATTTAAGAGAACATTGCTTCTTACTTGGGCAATTCTACATTGCCTGTTACTGAGTCAGTACTAACAGCAGTCTGGTTATTTTGTCACCAGACAGAAAAACCACCAATGAGTAAAGTGGTCTACCACTATCTGTACCTCCGTGGAAATCGATCCTACAAGACCTCCAGAATAATAAACCATCGCTCTAACTATTAAACACGAATGCTGCTCATTTAATAACAAATACAGATTTATTTTGGAATAACCTAAACAGACAAAATCGTGTTGACCACGCGGGCGAAGCTGCAGGCGGAACGCTAGTATAATATAAAAAATCAATCGCTGTTCGTTAGTCTCGCCTAAAATCAAAAACGGCTTGACCGATTAGAATAATTATTTTTATAGGTAGTTCTGTTTGTCGGAATACAGGGGTGGTTTAAGAAGAAAAATAATAGGGAAAATCCTGAAAGAACTCTTAAAAACAATCGATATATATATAAATCCATCCCCGTTCGTTAGTCTCGCCTAAACTCAAGAACGGCTTGACCATTAGAATGACCATTATTTTTATGTTTTGTTTGTCGTAATATCGCCCCAATCTAAGTTATGCTGACAGTACTCAATAGGATCGCAATTTCTAATCCAATTTATCTGCACAGTTAGTAAAAGGTCCACCATTTAAATAAAATGTAGTTATACCTGTATGTATCCTTTCGTGTTTCCGCAGTGTGCCGCCGTCGGCGAAGGCCTTCCAGCAGAACCGGCACGCGTACGGCCGCTCGCCCGTGTGGATGCGGATGTGGATCTGTTGCGAGCTCCGGGAACCGAAAACCTTGCCTATAACCAAATAATAATACATGTCAGTTTTATATTAATACTTCCTTTATATATATATACCCTCACGCCTGTATTCCCCGAAGGGTTAGGCAGAGGTGTACTAATGTACACCCACACTTCGCCGGTATGTTTAGGTCCCATGTAGTAGGGGGCTAGCTTATTGCTATTAACCGGACACAAATCCAGACTTCGAGCTGCTACTGAGAATTTTATAGAAAAACCCAATAACACTTTGCTTACCTGGGAATCGAACCCATGACCTCGAGTGTAGAAGTCGTGCTTAGGACCACTTGACCAATTAGGCAGTCATTACTCACAGTACGGTTTTTACTAATTGTTTTCTCAGTCACTGTAATCCGTTGCGGATTACTGCTAGTAAAAAATAGCAAAAAATAAAACGTACTCACCACACACTCTACAAGGAAATTGGCGTGAACTATTAGACGATGACGTGTTATTTCGACCTCTAGCCATTCTTTTTAATCTGCAACAGAATAAGTCATTAAAATTATTGTTAAAGCCTATACAATGCGAGGTCATATTATACTGGCACGTTACCTAGCCGAGTACGTGAATTATATATATTGTTACATTAAAAGTGGCTATTTTAGGCCCCCCGAAGTGTTTACTGTTAGCAGTAACATAATGAGCGGCATCCACCAAAACAAAAAAAAGTTGGTCTGACGTTTATGTATGTTCTTGACGTATTATGTATACGTAAAAAAAAATTAAAACAGTGTTTTCAACCGACTTCAAAAAATAGGAGGTTCTCAATTCGTCTGTATGTTTTTTGTGTGTTTGTTATGCGATATCTCCGCCAATTGTAGATCGATTTTAAAGATTGTTTTTTTGTTTGGTAGATCATACTTCAAGAGGTGGTCCCGTTAAAATTTTATCGAAATTGGTTAAGCAGTTTTAAACGAATCAACAAATTCTAGATCATCGATGATATTATTGTTTACTCCGAAACATCGCTGTCTTATTGGAGTAGTGTGTTTTGAAATAAAAACATTTGATTAGATCGGATCAAGTTCGTGTAACCTGGGCGCGAGGTGCGGCGAGTGTGGGCGGGGCCGGGGGCGGGGCCGCTCGGCGTGGCCCTCCGCGTGCGCCAGCAGCTGCAGCGCCTCCGCGAAGCCCTCGCCGCACACCTCGCACGTGTGCGACGCCCACGTCTCGTGCCGCTTGTAGCTGCACACATCACCACACATTAACTCCACTCGCACGCACAGTTCAGATATAAAACGTCAGCTACACACTTATCTCGTAACCCATTGATTTTGGGCTGTACCTCGCACTAAATCAATCCTTTCGAAACTATAGTTGAAAGATTGTTGTGCAATAACTGAACCTTTACACTAGCCTGACCATTTTTGAGCCGGCCATCGCTGGAAGGCCACACCGCACTCCTGGCAGAACAGCTCGGGGCCGTGTGGGCGTGTGTACCTGTGCGCGGCGGCCACGTGTCGGCGCAGCAGGTCGGCTCGCTGGAAGGCCACGCCGCACTCCTGGCAGAACAGCTCGGGGCCGTGTGGGCGTGTGTACCTGTGCGCGGCGGCCACGTGTCGGCGCAGCAGGTCGGCTCGCTGGAAGGCCACGCCGCACTCCTGGCAGAACAGCTCGGGGCCGTGTGGGCGTGTGTACCTGTGCGCGGCGGCCACGTGTCGGCGCAGCAGGTCGGCTCGCTGGAAGGCCACGCCGCACTCCTGGCAGAACAGCTCGGGGCCGTGTGGGCGTGTGTACCTGTGCGCGGCGGCCACGTGTCGGCGCAGCAGGTCGGCTCGCTGGAAGGCCACGCCGCACTCCTGGCAGAACAGCTCGGGGCCGCGCATCGTGTCGTACACGGCGCGGTCACCGCCGCCGCTCGCCGACAGCGGCGACAGACGGAACTCCATGTCGTCACCTAATATTGTAACATCACATTATATTTTATCAGCTTGGCAGAAAAATAAAGAAATAACTAGCAAAACTGTGTAAATTCACAATATCAATAAATCAAGCTTTTATAACATCCTTGTTTTTTAAGCAACTTTTTTTTTTTATGACCAGCTCTATTTATGACACTGTATAACCAATCGGCCTATTATTTGGGTGACCCTTGCGTAGTCCTTGAACCAAAAAAATTAATAAGGTAGAGACCCGAGTCGGTGTCGTCGTAAGGTGCTTCGGTATGTTGCGCGCGCGCGGCGGCAGGTGCGGGTGCCTCTGCGCCGCGTGCGCCGCCAGCGCCTCCCGCGACCAGCACAGCTCCCCGCACGACCCGCACTCCACCGGCGAGTCTCCGCCGTGGACCTGTCCCACACATAAAACAATATATTTTTTTTTTATTAAAAACACCCGACAATTGCATTTTATCTAGACCGATTTTCATCAAACATAGCTAAGAACACTCCCGACTAATTCACCTTTCAAACAAAAAAAACTAAATCAAAATCGGTTCATCCGTTCGGGAGCTACGATGCCACAGTCAGACACTAATATAATAGGAAAAATTACCCTGGCGTGTGACTGTAAGGCCTTCTCTCTCGCGAAGCCGATCCCGCAGTGTCGGCACACGAAGGGGCGCGAGGGGTCACTGGGCGGCGGAGGCGGCGTGGGCGGCGACGGCTCGGAGGGCGGCGACGGCGGCGTGGGCGGCGGCCTGGGCGGGGAGCGCGCCCGCCGCGACCACTGCTGCGTACGCGCCGACGTCATGTTCTCCCACATGCCATTCTAAGGTCACATCATACCGAAATATTTATTGCTTATTTCCTTTTTTTTTTCAAGATAAAACCATGACTTTTTTAATACATTTATCTATGTTTTCATTCGCTTTTTCTTTCCGCCGCCTAAAGATGCATATAAACTAGCAAATAATAATATAAATACTATATTTGTGTGTACTTGCATATTTAACAGTTGTACAAATTAAAAGAAAAGTTTTAATACACTACCTCTTCTACTGGTTCAGGATTCTTTTTCCGTCGACCGCGTTTCTTCTTTGGTTTTACAATTTGGTTATTGTCTAAAACATCTTCTGCAACAAAATGTTAGAAATTTAACTACTTCTTTTAAGTGGTATTGAAATGTGAGCAGTATTCTTTATAACTCACCACCACACTCACCATAATCTATGGAATCAGGGTTGTCCGGCACAAAAGCGTGCACCTTGAGATGGTTCATAAGGTCGCACTTGCGGACGTAGCGCACGCCGCACAGGTTGCAGGCGTGCGGCCGGTCGTTCTGATGCGCCACCATGTGGTTCATGAGCGCCGCCTTCTTACGGAACCGCCGCGAGCAGAAGTCGCACGGCCAAGGGCGCATCGCTGTGTACTCATCCTGTTCAAAAAACAATATATTACTGTTTGAGTGGGCCATGTGTTCCCTATACCCAGTGGCGAATTGACCGTATAGCAGGAGTAGCAAATGCTACGGGCCCCGCGCAAAAGGGGGCCCCGCGTATCCAAATCCGACAATCTCCACCCGAGCTATAAAGACCCTAAAAGATTATGAAGACACTAAAAAGTCGTCAAAAAGGATTATTTCATGTCACTGAGTACTTATTGTGTTTGTTTTTACTACTTTTTACTTGAGAATTTATAGTAGATTAAGGGCCCCTCAATAGAATATGCTACGGGCCCCGCGCTTGCTTAATGCGGCACTGCCTATATCTACACAATGTAATGACTTCTCGTAACATGCTATGGAAATTTTATACATATAAAAGGATAAAAATTTTCGTCTCACATTACTCAAGCAATTAAAGAAATAAACATTTATTCAGCTGCACAATTAGTGAGCTTCACTCACTTGTTTATAGAGCACAGCATAATATACAAATTATTTATTCACACTGAACATTACGATTCAAAACCAATTACAATTATCAGTGTCACAAATATAACATTTAAAACATAAACAAAATAGTAATAATAATAATTAAAAGGAGATTCCTAGATATTAATTATAAAAAGAAACAAAATAGTATTAAGATCATACACTCACAGAATTCAAGGTACTTAGCCATGAACAGACCATTTTTATCTGTGAACAGATCTCAATTTGGTTTGGCTTCTAAGAAACTGTTAAGTGTGGTCAGACGAAGTGTGGCTGACTGTCTGTGACACGACTGTGGCCTGTGACAGCAGTCTGTGATGTCTGCTACGCAGATAGTGTTTGGAGTATAAAGCTAGACAATATATATTTTTGTAATTTTGTCTGTCTATCTGTTTGTTCCAACTTATCTCTGAAACGCATTTGACGGAACTGTGGTGATCGGAGTATCACACCTTTTTATATGATAACTCTAAAGATTAAATTAAGAATAAACATTCATCTTTATTATTGAAAAGTAGAACTGTTACAGACGTTCGTCAGAAGACGACGTAACATATGTTTTTCTTAGAGCTTCGCCCTCCCAAAATATTTAAAATAAACCACAGTTAACGGTTTAAATATATACAATTTTATTTACATTCTAATTGGCGCTCTGCTACGATCCCCACAGAACCATACCGATTTTGGCGGAACTTTTACTGGTGGATAGCTGATGTTGTATAGAGTAACTTAAGCTAAAATCACACTACGATCCTTTGGACCTGAGCAAAAAAAAACAAGAACCATGGGTAAACCAGACACATCTAGTTAATTATAATTAGACATTGTTTTAGAGAGTAGCAGCTATTAGGTTTAAAAGAATGAGTAGGTAGATAGGTACTAACTTGATCTGTTGGCAGTGGTACATCAATTTCATTTTCTTCTTTTAGAACCAAATCTGGGTGTGTCAGATGTTCCATAGGGACTTCCACTCTGTAATAACACTACAAATTAAACCAACAATGGCTATCATCACTAATAAAATGTGGTGTAGAACACTTATTAATCCTTCAAGTCCTTCATCAACACAATGTAGAATCTATTGTATTGTAGTGTACCGATATTCTAGTGATAGAAATGTGAATGTCATAATTTGGTGACACACTCTTTATTTTAATTTTTAATTCACCTTTCAGTGGGAGGAAGTACTTTCAATGTGAGACCAAATATGAAATTTACAAAAAAACAGCTGACTCATACCAAAAATGCATTATTCACCTGATGAATATATTTGTTATGAGGTAATTTTATCCCCTGTAAGTAATCAGCCAATAAAAAAACCACTGTGTATGTAAAAAGATTAGTTTTTCAAAATATTCTGATTTTTGAGTGAGGATTTATAAAGAAAAAACAGTAAATTTCAGGGATTGATACCTTTCCTGTCCACCAGGTATCACCCAATCATCTGTGATGACCTCTTCAGTGACACACTCCACACTAGGATCGTCAGCTAACTCTGCTGTTTCTGTGTAACTCACTACGTCTTGTGATAAAAACATTAAGTTCTCTGCAGCCATTTGGTCAGTGCTCATTATTTCTTCTGATGTCTGAGTGTACATTTGATTTTCAACCTTAAGCTGATGAGATACAAATAATTTTAGAGAAAAACTTTTAAGAAATATAAATAAATTTGTTAAGTTTTACAATATGTATTTATTAGAATATTTATAAAAACATATCCACATGAGACAGGACTATATGCTACAGTTTATTTTATTTTGGAGTACTTTATCTCACCATATTAGGATATGCTGGATGTTGTATATTTTCTAGGCCTGATATCACCTCTTCTGTTCCAACAACACTTGGAGTATGCTGGAAACCAAATATTTTCTTCAGTTTTGAAGAAAATAAAAAGAAATAAGAAGAAAATAAAAGTCTCCATCTACTCTTTTAATCTTTATATGGAATTAATTCATTGGTGACCTTAACAAATGAAAAGGTAATTCATATCAGTAGTAGGTAAATATGATTTATAATAAAGTAAAAATAAAACAGTTAGACATATGATTTGATTAACAGACTGTTAGTATTGTTTTAGGCTATGCAAATACATAATATAAAAGTAAAGGGTATCATTTAAGCTATCACCAATTTAATTAGTTTTGTGTTTCTTAAATAATAGGGTTTGTCCCCAAAATAGTAGATCTGTCACCAAAATGTAGTCACCAAACAATGCAAAATCAGTTCCACAATAAATCACCTAAAATCCTGAGATATAAGGTCTAGTACCAAATAAATGTTTTTGTATGTATTATAATAGGTGTGTCCTAATAAGTATTTAAGCAAACTAATTTAAAGAGATCACCAATAAATCATATTATGTTACTAGAAAATTGCATTAAGTTCAAAAAAAAAATTAGGGTTGTCATCATCGTTTCAACCAAAAGATTCTGCTACTTAACTAGACTCCCAAGGTTTTAAATTTCCACTGGTAGTATAAATTATATTTAAATAAAAATTTTAGCAGAGTAGTAAATAAAACAATTAAAGTCAAAATAATCAATATTTATTGTTTAAAATAATTACCACTGAACAATCAGCGCTGGTTTAAAATAGCTGGCTTATGGCTAGCAGAATAATAGATAAAACAATCACTGTCTCCGCCCCTTTGATCATTTTTTTATTAAAATTATAAATTGATGTATTAAATTGGTAACAAATACTATTAATTTAATATCTGAACGAAATAAAATGTTACTACTGTATTGGTGACAAAATATCAAATAAAAAAGAGTCGCAGTCAGGGATCGATAATCGATTTATTTGGTGACAGATCTACCATTCTGAGCACAGAGCTATTATTTAAGTAACAAAACTGTTATTATAAGAACGAAGTTTATATTCATGTAATGCAATATAATTTTATTGGTTATCGATCTCTTATTTTACACATATATTAACATTAATTTGATAATTCATACCTGGGATCAATTTTTGTTTATCTGAGAACGAAAATATTTCGTGGCGATAGATCTATTTATTAGGTGATACAACTTGATGACAAATATAAATTTTGGTGATAGAAAATATAGTTCCCAAAAGTAAATATACAATGTACTCATTACACAAGGTCAAAAATTTTTAATCTCACCTTGACTTCAACTTCTTCCTCCCATTGGAGGTTGAAGTCTTCTGCTTCCCCATCCATGGTTAAATCCTGATATCACTCCATTCACAGATATTATGTTATCCAGGAAAGACCTAAATTTTTTTATAACATTAAATGTTGCTAATTGTCTATCATGTTGTCACAATAATTGCAATTTTAATTTAAATGTAGCTTCTGCCTACCCCTATGGAAAAAAGGTGTGAGTGTATGTATGTATTTAATTTTTAGAGGCACATTAATAAAAAAATAAAAAGGGATATACGGCACATTAATAAAAAAATAAAAAGGGATATACGGATATATAGGGGACGAAGCGTCGGTAGTCTCATGGCTAGGGCGTCGGACTTGCGATCATATGGTTGCCGGTTCGAACCCCACCCATTGCACTACCGACGTGAACCCACTCGTAACACAAGCATTTAGCTTAGCACGAGGGGGTTAACAAGAATACTAGTAATGTGTGACCCACATTGCTAGTAAGCTTTTTTTTTTTTTTTTTAAAAAAAAAAAAAAAAAAAAAAAAATATCTAGGTAAAATTAGACATGGTACATCCAGACTAAATATGGTGTAGAAGAAATTAATTCCCCTATTTTGACCAGTTTTAAATATTTTTTAGATATATCTCAACTAATAAAAATAATCTAAATTACTTCTTTATATAAAATAATACCAAAAACTTGCACATCATGGTAATAGGAGTAAATAGAGATTGCATTGCAGCATTGCTGTCATGATTTCTAGATACCTACATCATAAAACATCCTTGAATCAAAACATCAACATAACCTTATAATTTAGTTACATTATATTATTTACGAATAAAAAGTTTTATATGAAACCATCAACAGTTATTACTAAAATATTCACTATTCCTACAGTATATCTAATAATATAGATTGAAAGCCGAAACAAAAATGGTGTCAACTTGAAACGAAAATGTAAAATAAAACGATTAGGTTATCCTGTCAAAGTAGAAGGTTAGTTACAAGATTCATCCGCGGCACCGTAATTATAATTTTAAAAGATGAAAACCAATTGTTCTATTGCAAAATATCACGCTCGATGCGTTATTCATAGGTATTTTACATATCTATACGTTTACATGACGCAATCATAGAACTTATCGATAGTTCATCGTCGATGAAAACAATAATATAACCAAAGTCATTATATTTTTAAGAAAAGTACTTACCTGGATACTGCTTACTATATAAAGATTGATTAATTTAGAGTCAAAAATACACTCGTGAGGCGAATATTTTCTCTTGTTTGGTTATCAGACAAATGGCTATCTTCCATTTCCATTCCAACCAAACCATAGACAAACACGCTTGACATGAAGATGAGGACGGACGAAGTCTGTTTCTTTCTTAACTTGAACGAACATGGATACACTCTTTTTAATCTCAGAATGGTCAAACCAAGAATATCAATTATTATTATACAACGTATTCATAAGACTCATCGTTCAGCCTTGGGCGCCAAATTAAAGTTTACACAATGTACGCACACACATCAAGCTATACATAAGCAGTATCGTCTGACCTTGAATTGTACGGAAAACCTTTACAATGGGAGGTCAGTCTAAACTGGATTTTACAGCTTGGTGTGTAGCCGTGTGTACACTTGTGAATTGATTTGTTCAGAAATCACTATCGTAGATGTTGGTGTGAAATACGACGATTCGACAAAAAAATGCCAATTTACACCGAAACCTTTTACGATAACGATTTTCAAACAAAAGTTTTAGTACTTAGTTGTGTATACACTAATGTCGCAATTCCTACAGTTTTTAGTTTCGTGTATGGAGTGTAGAAAGCAAGGAGGACCATCTTGTATGGGGGATTAGTCGAAAAAGTGTCCACTTGTTTATAGCAAATTTATGGTTCGAAAACTCACCGACTGCGACCGAACTAGCGCTAGTGTAGCAAGTGGAAATGATATGAATGTAGCAGCAGAGTGAAGTGTGTTGAGTTGAAAAATTGTTTTTTATGCAATTTCGTTGATACATTTTTGTTATTTTAATGATTTTATTGTTGTTAATACAAAAAGAACAAATATAGACGCAATGGGAAAACTTTGTTCAGTGAAAAGTTGTCCAAGTGGACGAAAATTGAAAAGTTAAGGAATTGATACGTCTCAACCTAGATCTTTTTTTCGACCAACAGTATGTATAATCAATTTTTATTAACTATTTAAACTTTCTTTCCGTTTTTAATTTAGTAAACTACTCTAATAATTTTTGGCGCTCTTTTTAAAATTCTTCCACTTGCTACTACAGCGCCACCTTAATTTGCTCCCTTTCAATGGACACTTTTTAATACACTGAGATGGTCCTCCTTTCTTTCTACACTCCATAGTTTCGTGCTTATTCTCGCCGATTCAAAATTCTACATTCTGAGACATTTTCAGCTATTAAAATTCGAGCAGCTGGCGTGTGACGTGTTCTCTTTTCTTTCTCTACCTGGGGATGTAACTTTACGGTAAAAAATCAATTCGATTTTTCATAAGATAATAATCAATTAAAAAATTGACCTTTTTTGATAATGCAATGTATGACTGTTATCTACGAACAATTTGCAATATAATAACGAAACGCCTTTTGATTGGTTGAATATGTCAACGAAGTTGATGAATAATTCAACTCCTTGTTATAAAATCAGCTTTATTCGAATCGCAAACGCAACGCAGACAACTGAATAACTTAAAATTATAAGAGGTTGGAAATACATCACATCGTTCTTAAAGTACAGAGTTCAATAGTCATAGAGATTCGTTGAACGTTGCAGCGTTGAATTTACATAAAAACGTGGAACGATTTTCGTTACAAGTTGACATTTGCAGCACGTTGGTTTATCGACAAAATCAGTTAGTTTCAAGTACAAGTTGTTTGGAAGTGGTTTAGCAGTTGTAAATTTTAATAGAAGGAATCGGTGTAAAAGACAATAAAATTATTATCGGTGGAGTATATGTTTCATGTTTGGGATTATTTTCTAACTTATTTAGATTTTTATGTATAAAAAACTTAATTAAGCGATCAATTAATGCTCGACAGTATTTACTTAGCCATAAAATAAAAATTTGCATCACATAATTTGTAAAGGGGTTCGCGCAACGAAGACTGTTAAGACGAAGAACTAAAAACGGTTTATCGTCGCAAGACAGGTAACAGTCCTTAGAAACGTTTCGTCTTTCAACGCTCACTCCTACCTTCAAATGTTAGGGATGTGACTTTACGGTAAAAAAATCTATTTTTATTTCTCTCAAAAACATCGATTATATAAAAATTTTTTTTTTTCATAATAATAATCGCTCATGAAAAATCAATTTGTATGAAATATTAATAGTTTTTTTTAATAAACGATATTTTTTTAAATTCCCTAACAAATGTCAATCTGACAAATTATCTATCAAATCATAATCAACACGGCACCACAATATTTAATTGACTTGATTTTGATTTAGTGTTACTTTGCCTTGAAATAACAAATTCAAGTATTAATAGTAATTTGTACTTGAAATTTGTGTTAAAAAGTTAAAATGGCTCAAGAGTTAAAAGAACTCTGTCAGCTTCTATTCCCCGACTCAACTGAAGGTAAAAGGATAACAACGATTTCGATTTCATGTTTGTTATTACTCTCAGTAAATTTCAGAGCTCGGGAGAGCGTCGGTATTCTATTAATACTCTGTTCCCGTTACTATACCAGTTAGTAAAAGTAATATTGTGTGCTATGGTATTGGTACAACATATTTAGAGCGACCAAAGCCATAGCCATAGCCAGATTATGGATAGAAGAATAAACTGATAATATTAAATTAAGTTAAAGTTTAAAATTTTAGCAAGAATAATTTATAGGCGCTTGAGATGAGAATTTGATGTTTAAGCTACAAATAAACAGTGGGAGCATAAAATAAATGATATGTAATAAAAGCAAGTCTCATCACTTTCTATAGTTCCTACCGCAAAGGTGTAACATACTTCCAAAATTTACAGAAAATGCAGAATACTTTAATGATATTACTGAGTACATCAAAAAGCTGGGAGCTCAAAATTGGGAATATATTCGGAAAGAACCAGAGAGACTCACAGAGGAAATGAAACAGCTAACAGAACAGACGCAAGAGCTAGCCTTCACTAATTACAAGACATTTGTTGAGACTGCAGAGATTTCACATACAATCATAAATGACTTGGGAAAGTCCAAAGAATCACTTTCATCTTTCTTGGATAACACTCCTATATTTTTACAAGAATGTGACAAATTTTCACAAATTGCTGGGAATATTGTTAAAGAGAAAAGGTAGTTCTTATTTTCACAATAACATTAAACTATTTTACATAGATATTCTGGCTGGACTTCCTCTTGGAAATCTAAACTTGATTTGCGTAATTTAAGTAAACAAGATTGGATTATTGATTCTTAAATAATTTTCAGCCGTTACAGTACAATCCGCAGCCAAAGTGATAAGCTACTGGAGTTACTGGAGTTGCCATCTCTAATGCGAGAGGCTCTGAATGCTGAGGACTATGAGAGTGCTTTGGATATTTTTACATTTGTCCGTAATCTATCAAAAAGATACTCTGAAATACCAATAGTCCAGGTATGAAGTTAGGATTTTGGAACATAAAAATATGAAAGTATAATACTTTATGCATAACAGATAAATATTGAATTTATTTTACTTAGAATACAACATCAGAAATAATGACTCTCTGGTTTGAAACTCTCTACCACCTCTTCAATCAATTGCGATATGATCTGCCACTGCCACAATGTTTGCAAGTAAGTACAAAATAAAATAAAATTGATATCATCATAATAATGTAAAATAAATAATATTTTTTTTTAGATTCTAGGCTATCTTCGAAGAGCAAATACAGTGTACAGATCAACAGATGATGATGAAGCAAGTTTGTATACCAGTAGTATAAAGACAAATAGTACACCCACGTCTGATGGTCTTCATGTGCATTTTCTGAAAGCCAGAAATGCTTGGTTTGAAAAAGCCTTGGAAGATGCCAAGAATACAGAGGGTATGTTTCTATTCAATTTTTTTTTTGAAAGATATAGTGACCTGTGGGTCACTACATTTTTCAGCTTATTGGGCACATAGGCATCACATATCTAGTTCCCAAAGCAATACCAAACACTCAACCTTTTTGCCCTTCACATTTTAGCATCAGAGAGGCTATTAAGAAGAATTGTAGAACTGCACAGAATTCATCTTTTCAATGTTTTGACTCAACATAAGTCTATATTCCTGTCCGATTCTCAAGAGTCGAAAATTAAAGATGATGAATTAAGTGGCACTAGTGCCTTATCCTGTTGGTTGAAATTAAAGGTATGTAAAAGTCTAATAGATTAATTTCTGTGAGTTTATACTTCTTATTCTGGATGTGAATTGAACTTTACAGGTCGAAATATTAGCGCAAATATTAAACCAGGACTTACCGAAAGAAGATGAAGCAAGTTTCGAGTCCCTTCTAAATCAATGTATGTATCTCTGTTTGTCTTTCGGAAGAGTTGGAGCAGACATGAGATGTGTGTTAACACCTTTGTTCCGAAATAACATTGTTACCCAGTTTCATACTGGACTTGACAGAGCAGATAATCAATTTGAAAATCAAATGCGGTCATACAAAGTGCCAAGCATAAAGAATGTTCCGCGGCCTATAAATGAAACTATAACAACAGGGCCACCCGAAAACTTATTGGATTACTATCCTCTAGCTGAGTTATGTAATGGCATGCTAACAGTTTTAAATTCTATGAGAGTAACTGCACCCCTGAATATTGTCAAGGAGGTGTACAATGCTTTCAGAGAATCTTTCACGAAAGCTGTTCAGGTTTTATTGTCATTTTACTACAGAGAGCAACAGAGTTTTACTGAAATTGAAAAACAAAATTTCGTTTCCCTTTGTGTATGCTTCTCTGAAGACTTGGTGCCATACATAGCAAAGTGCCTGGCACAATCATTTCCTTCTACTAATATAGCAGAACTATTGGGTGTAACATTAACTGTTCTACAAGAGAGCAGTATTCTACAAATTGATCAAAATTCTGTCTGTGAACCCTTGAATTGTATAATTGGAGTAGCAGTTAATTAAATATTATATTATATAAAGACATACCATAATCTATTTATGTTTATAGAAGCAGTTGTTATAATATATTATGAAAAATAAATAAGTTAAGAGTATTTAAAATGTTTTATTTTCTTCATAAAAAAGATAGATATTAAACTGTATAAAAGAAACTAAGGCACTGCCTCTTAACAACTAGTGAAACAATGAAATAATAGTAATTTAAAGGAATGATTACAATATTTGTTCTTATACATAATAACAGATTATTATGAGAATTTAACTCTTTTGATTCTAGATTTTCCTTCATCATTTCTAGACACCTCATAGAAGTGTGTGACTTTATCGATTTGTCCCAAGGACTCTATGAACTCTCTGTCATGTGTAATGACAATAAACATGAAATTCTTCTGCATCCTACGCTCTTGTACAATTTCACCGAGAGCCATGCATAGGCTTTTGATGTTTTCTTGATCTAAATTTGTCGTAGGCTCGTCTAATGCTAGGACACCGAACCTGAAAGTTAGAAATTTACATAAATAAAAAAAAACTAGATATAATCACTATCACTACATAGTATAAAACAAAGTCGCTTCCCTCTGTCTGTCCCTATGTATGCTTAGATCTTTAAAACTACAAACGGATTTTGACGCGTTTTGTTTGAATAGATTGAGTGATTCAAAGAAAGGTTCATATGTATAAATACATACATAAATAGTAGAGGAAGAATGATAATTTTAGAGATTTCCAATGTAATGCCGTATTGCGCTTACATTACAAACACTTGCTGAACCCAACGAGATAATCATATAGATCGAGATAGATCAAAATAATGTACAACAGTATTGTACAACTTAAGGTCTACACAAAAGTCCGTGATGGTATATCTATCTCTGAGGGATAACCCACAATAACCATTTTTTATCTTATACTTTTTACGAGAAATAATGGCTTATTTACGAAGCGATTCTAAGGAATACAGCATTAATCCTTATCCAATTAAGTACCTTAAATACATTGTGCAATTACACATTTAATATAGATATTAAAGCATGTTATTTAAATGAATATTTTTGAAGATATTATAGATTTAAAATGTTGCGGCGGTACACGGGTGGAAGAAGTGTCGAAGACCGCGCTTCGCCCTATAGCACTTAATGATTAGCAGCGATCGCACGCCTTTATCGGAATTCTCTAGCGGGGAAAATAACAATTATATCATAAAACGTCCTCCATCGCGTCTGTTTGTCTGTTCTCGATAAACTCAAAAACTACTGCACCGATTTTCATGTTGTTTGCACCAATAGATAGCGTGGTTCTCGAGGAAGGTTTATATGTATAATTTATACATATTATCGTACAGAAAAGCTGAGAAACTACGCGGGCGAAGCCGTGGGCGGAAAGCTATTAACATAATATACCATCATGCCCGCATTTCCGGAAGAGTTAGCGCCCAGATTTCGCCGGTATGTTTAGGGCCCATGTAATAGCGGACGTGCGTATTTCTATTCGCCGTGTATATATCCAAACTCCGAGCTACCAGTGGTATTTTCATAGAAAAACGCCATAACAGTTTGCTCAGCTTGGGAATCCTACCCAAGCCCTCTAGCCTAGCAGTCGCGCTAAGGTCCACTAGACTATTGAGATAAATTGGATATGGTAAGCAGACGTTAATTACGAAAACAAAACGGGTCACATCAGGCCTCAATAACACAATACGTTTAGTTAGAAAACTGATTGAGCTAAGTGTACACAGAACTGGCAAAGTCGAGCGACAAATAACAAGCACTTACCTAGAACTAAATGTTTCTGCAAGAGCTAGTCTAATTATAAGGCAGGCAAGGACCTTTTGACCAGCACTACATCTTCCTCTCATATCGATTTCAACACCATTTTTACATTGTACCACCCTGAAAATGAGGTAGTCTGATAAATCATATTAACGAACAATAATTTTAGCGACAATTAGCTATGTCAGTAGTACCGAAAATATTTTTGTTTAGGATTACATAATATTTATTATGATCTATACTACGAATAAATAATTTATTCGTAGGATCTATACGAAAAAAAATAATTACCTATATTCATATTTACGACGTTCCGACTCCATCGTCATACTGCCTTCAGCTTTAATGGCTATATAGTCTATGTCGTTTCCGCTGTAGATTTTACTCCAAAGTTCCCTGCAAAGAAAAATGTAGCTTACAGTAATAGGTTTAAGAAACACACTGCAAACGCATCGCAAGCTAATCAATCAATGAACACGTCCATTTGGTTGCTCTCGCATTTCTACGTAACTGGACTGGTCCAGTCGCCGTATAGATTTACTTTACAAATGATAAATAAAATCGAATATTAAAATAATATGAAAGTGTTGGCTAATATTTTTTTTTTTTTATGGCATAACTCGGCAAACGAGCAGGCGAGCTACCTGATGGGAAGTAGTCATCGCCGCCCATGGACATTTGCAAATCCAAAGGAGTTGCAGATGCGTTACCGAGCCTATTTAAGGAAAAGGGAGGGGAAGGAGAAAAGGAGAAGGAAGGGGACTGAGGGAAAAATTGGGCCTCCGGCGCTCCACACTCACCGTACGAAACGCAACAGTATGCATACTGGTACTTGACGTCGATATTCTGTGGGAGGGTAGTACTTCCCCGGTCGTGCGACCCATTCATTCAGCAGGCACTACTACTAATACACAATTTATCGCTACCCACCTCTCATTTCAGTAGCATCAGCTCGCATCTAAATTTTAATTATTGGGTATGGTAACGCTAATGCTAATGCTTGTGACGAATAACTGTGTGTCTACGCGTAGCTAAAGCATTAATAAAACCCTAAACATTTTTATGGAAATGCAACACAGAGCATACTTATAAATTTGACACTATTGTAATAATACTTACTTTATGATAAGGTTGATACTCTCCATTTTCTTTTTGTGGAACTCCATGAGACACTTTTCTAGAGCAACAGAATAGTCTTTAACATCCTTGTCTAACATTCTTGTCACTTGCAGTTCGTAATATTTCTCCCTATACTTTTTTTCTGTATCTTTAACTAACGCAGTTTTAAGGTCCGATTTATTTTTCTTTAATGTAGTCTGTAATTATTAAAATTTATATGAATATGACTCTTGTTGCATCTTAATGAAATATTACGTCTCTTTAACAAAGAGTTACCTGTAGTTCATCTAGGACACCATCAGTTTTAAATTTATCACTAGAAAGCTTCCTATGCTTCAGTGCCAATGAATCCTTTTCAGTAAGAATGTCTCTGTTGAGTGTGCTTAACTTTTCATTGATTTCTGCTTCCTCCTTCTTACAATCTGCGGTTTCCTTTTCTATTTCTCTTAATTTTAGATTATCATCTAATTCGCGTTTGTAAATCTGAAAAGTTTGGTATAGCATCTTCACTTTGTCAGGTAAGGTAAGTTAAACATGAAATTATGATCTTATTCGATAATAGGTATGGTACCCGAACCTAATGAAATAATAAAAAAAATGATTTATTAATGATTGATATGTTACCTTTTCTTTAGCAATCTCATCTTTCAAACACTCGATCCTCTTTGTAGTTGCTTGCCTGTCACTTTGTATCTGCTTCAATTTATCGTCTAGTTTCTTTATTGCTTCTTCTTTCTTTGACTTCTCAAGTGGAATATTCCTTTCTATATGCTGCCTTATTTCGAGATCGACTGACTTTACTTTGTCGAATGCCATCGTTATTTTAACGATTTCATTGTTTTTGGATTCTATATTAGCTCTGGAAACAAAATATTTAATTAATTTTAAATAAGAGTTTCTCTGTTAATTAAACAGTAAAACTCTCTCCTATTTTTGTCACCTTTATTAACTGGTGACTCGTCAAACACAAATCAGTCTGAATTAATTGTCTTCCGACCCCATTCACTGACCATATTTTATCTTCTTGGACACATTTTGCTTCCTTTTTTTTGACTAACAAATTGATTTACAGCAAAAATGTAAGTCTCATTAAGTATTTTATGAAGGTGGGTAGTATCATACCTGTTTTTCTTAACGACATCAGCTTTAGCTTGTTCTTTTTCTTGGAGTGCTTCTTTAAGAGGAGTTACACCATTTTTCAGGTCATTCAGTTCTTCTATAAACTTCTCCCTATCTGATTCTAACTGCTTTTTCGTCTCTTGGAGATTAAAAATCTCTTGAACCTGTTAAAATGGTTAACTGTTAGGTAGAGAGTGTAACATAAGTATTATATCAGGGTAACAGACGAGAGTAAGAGAAAAAAAACGGGCTATGTTGTTACACGTAATAATGCAAAATAATAAGCGTAAGTAATTGTTGAATCTATACTTCCTACTTCCTTCCTACTAATAATATTATAAATGTGAAAGTTTGTGAGGATGGATGGATGGATGTTTGTTACTCCTTCACGCAAAAACTACTGAACGGATTTTGGTGAAACTTTACAGTATTATTGTTTATACATCAGAATAACATATAGGCTTTAAATTATAATGATATTTTGGGAAATTCCCACGGGATTGGGGAAAAACTATTCCACGCGGACGAAGTCGCGGGCAAAACCTAGTAATATTATAAAGCTGACGAGTTTGTTTGTTTGTTTACTTGAACGCGCTAATCTCAGGAACTACGGGTCCGATTTGAAAAATTATTTCAGTGTTAGATAGCCCATTTATCGAGGAAGGCTATAGGCTATATATCATATCATCACGCTAAGACCAATAGGAGCGGAGCAGTAATGAAAAATGCTACAAAAACGGGAAAAATTTAAATGAAAAAAAGCCGAGAAACCACGCGGGCGAAGCCGTTGGCGGAAGGGTAGTTACAAATATACGGATGATTTTATTTTTTGGCAAAGGTAGCCATTATTACCTTTTTCTGCAGATTAAGACATTCTTCTTTCAGCTTATTCTTTTTGACGCTTAATTCTTGAAGTTTTTTATTGTGTGCATTCAGTTTTTTCTGGGCATCTTTGAGTTTTGCTTTCAAGCTATTGATTTTTTGTTTTAAATCAGCTTGTTTTGCAGTAGCTTCATCCAAAGTCATATCTGATTCTATTTCTGAACATTGTGCTTTTATATTTTCATACTGCAAATAATAAAGATTTTAATTATAAAAGAATTGTTCCATATTGTGAATATCATAAATCTATAATTTCATTTACATTCTTCACCTCTTTAGTAAAAGTTTTAACTTCTTGGTTGAATCTGTCTAGGAGTGGCATTTCTCCTTGTATTTGCTTTACCAATTGTAGTTTTTTTTCCGGTTCTAAAAGGGACTTAGATAAGTCATCCACGTCTTCAGTTAGTTTGGTTATTTTCTAGAAAGGAAGATTCAATATAAATAATCAGGGTAAGTATAGTGCTTTGAAATTTGTAACCACTGATCAGTCTATTCTTACTGTTTCAACATCAGCCAGACGCTGTTCTAACTGTGGCTTGTCTTTTTCTTTGAATGCTTTAATCTTTTCGCTGAGGGACTTCATGCTCAGCAGTTCATCTTTCTTAGCTTGTTCTTTTTGAAGTTCCTCGGATACCTTCTTAAGTTGATCGGGAACATTCATAACCTTAGTGTTTAGTTGAGTTATTAAATCCGATACCTAAAAAAATCAATTTTCTATGTTAGCTTTGTGTATAAAGCTCAATTGATCACTGAGCAATCGTATTGTTATATAAACATAAATATTTAAGTGTAGTACATACTTCTGTCTCAGAGTCAAAGCCACGGTTACAAAGTGGGCAGCAACTATTAGCTTTTAGTTGAGTTTCATATTTAGTGATAACAAACATAGACGATTCAAGAACATTGTGATCATCCTGTAACATAAAAACAAATTGAGAATACCAAAATAATTAAATTAAGGGACTATATTTATTAAGTTATAAATGCCACCATGTAAAATGAATTATTTATTGGTAGTACAATGACACAAATTAATAGACACAGCCAATGAATATAGACGCAACAATACAAAACAAACCTGTAGCTTTTCTACATTAGCAATAACTTTGTTCAGTGTGTTTTCGTAGGATGCCATGCCACAAGCCTTGTACATTTGTTCTTCAGCTTCTGTTTGTTCTTTGGTACGTTCCATCAATGTGCTTCGAACATGCTTCCGTTCTTCTTCGAGTTTGGTTATCTAGCCATCAAACAAACAACTGATTATAAAAACAATAAAAATATGTTATACGGCTGGATAAGTTAAACTCTGAATCCAACAGTAACATGCCCAAAAATTTTGCAAATGGACCTAATATTGAACCCTGCAGTACACCCATAATAAATAAGAGATCTCCGAGATCTAAAACAAATTGCTATTTGATACAAATCTAATATTCTGTTATCAGTCGAAGAGACAGATGTCTGCATGCATAGTATTTAATGATGAAGTAATGTTATACAATATTATAAGAACTTCATTCATAGCGTAAACATTTGAAGGCTTTAGATACGTAAAAAAAGTATAATGGATGATTATATAGGGCACCGCGCTCTATATGTATAATATAAAAATATTTACAAAAATAAAACCACTAGTAATTAATCAATGGCGCCTATTCGCAATATAGTAGGTTATTGCTTTGCTAAATAATCTTGTTAATTTTGTGCATCATTTAGGTATCTATTATTACTATCAATTAAAGTTGAATGTTACTTACTTCAGTTCTCTTTTCGTTTAGGATCTTCTTTAATGAATTAACTTCACTGTTTAAATTTAATTCTAACTTGTTTAGAGATAGTGCGAAATCTTTCTCTGGCATTGTACCCAGTAGATCTGACAAGGATGATCTATGCTTGTTTTTCAGTACAGTAAACTGTTTCTCTTTCTGCTTAAGCAAGTCTTCTTTGACCTCGAGTTCCTTCAGTTTGGCACTTTGCTTTTGCAATTTTGTAATCTGGAGGTAAAATATTATTGTTTTAAAGCTACCATAAAAAGGTTTGCAGCAGACTTGTGGATTTAATAAAAAAGTACCTTCTTATCAATAACATCAAGCTCTTCATCATATTTTTCCAATTCTTTTTCATCCTCGTTAATTTGATGTTGATGGTCCTCTGTGTTTAATTCTTTCTCTACTTTTTCAAATTCTCTGCAATAAGAAACCCATTACCATATATTCAAATCTATCGTGACGTATTCACACGTAACGGGATTTTCATCAAACAATCGCAATAACATTAAATATTTTTTTTACACTACTTACTCTTCAGCTGTCTTGAATTTTTTTTCTGCATTCTCCAATCGTACTTTGGACTCATTCGCGGCAACAATCTGTTTTTCCAATTTTGTTACGTCTTTCTTGTTTTTTTCAATATCATTTTCTTTACTGGATATTTGCTGATTGTGACGGGACTAAAATCAAGATAACTCCAATAAGATAAAGACACCGGGATATTGCTACGGCTTTAAATATTATTCACATAATTAATCATAGTTAATAAATCCAAAAAATTATGGTAGTTACAAATACACTTAATTTTTTTTATTACTCACAAGCGCAACACGGCTTTCATCAACTAATGATTGCTTTTGTTTTTCTTCTGTATCGGCTAACGATTTCAGATCCTCGCGTTCCTTTTCCAGACTTTTAATCTTTTGCGTCAATGTATTCATTCCTTGTTGTGCTTCGTCACTGGACTCAATTGTCGTAATTTCATCAACTCCTAAGTATAAATGTCCAAAATGATATTATTTTATAAATGTTATACTCAAACCGTCTTAATCTAAATAATATAAAAAGTCTAATAATCATCCTATTACTTACTTTGTTTTGTTAGTGATGTTTTGTATATATAATAGCTCTAGAAAGTTTATGACATGCTTAATATTATATATTCGAATAAGATTGAAACTATCTGACATCAATCAAATCATCATCATCTCAAAGCTTCAACCCAACAGCCACTTTAACAAAAATTCTTACCGGCTAGCTGTGCGACTTTCACTATCATTTCATTTCGCTCAACCATTTTTTTATCATTTTGACTATCCAACAAGATTAATTTCTCAAGTCTAGTTTTATTAGCATCCTTCTCATTTGCAACTCTTTGTTCCTCGTTGTTAAATATCGTAATTTTCTTATATGATGCCTCAAGTTCTCCTTGGTTAGCCTTTACAGTTGCTTCATAGTTACCTAAAATTTGATTTATGAATATAATTTCATTTCATTTTTTTTAATTACATTGTCATTTATTTTTAAATAACGCAAATATTTCTTACTAATTTTTTCTCGCAATTCTGGTAAAGTACCCTCAAATACATTTTTAATATCTTTCTTCAGCTCTTGTTCTCGTTTATGGTGGTGTTCTAGTCTGAAATATGAATAACATGTTACTTAATGATTACCCCAATTGTTATAGGTATGGAAATATAGAAGAAACATAAATGCATTATAGGTTAAAATAATACTATAGAATGGATACCAAAGCAGAAGTATTGGCCCTTGTGGTTGGGATATTATATTGGGTTTGAATATAAACAACATACTTCACTTTTAATTTTTCTAGCTTAGTATCATATGTGTTCAGTGTTGTTTCCAGTACTTTGATAGTCTGCAGTTGTTCTTCAATTGGCTTCAGTTCTTTTGTAATATCACACAGTTTCAATTCAGTTTCAGAGATTCTGGTTTCAGTGTTGATGACATCTAATTTCTTTTTATCCAATTCCTTTTTTTGTTCTTCTAGTACTTCAACTTTATTTACTATATGAACAACAAACAAGATAAATAGGAAAACTATGCAAGAAATAGACTAATGAGACTTATCATCAAAATAAAAAAGTAGGAACATAATGCTCATCGGGCAACATTGATCACCGTCAACCTAATTAACAAGTCATTAAAGTCGAAAATTTATCATCTGCCTATTTTTAATCAAACCCAAGCTTCTAGCCTATTAAAATCTCTACTGGTAAATGTGAAAGTACTGTTGCTAGTCAAAGGTCAAAAAAGCGGCGGTAGCCTAATGGCTAGGGCATCGGACTTGCTATCATGTGGTTGCCGGTTCGAACCCCACCCATTGTACTACCGACGTGAACCCACTCGTAACACAAGCATTTAGCTTAGCATGAGGGGTTAAAAAGAATACTAGTAATGTGGCACCCACATTGCTAGTAAGCTTTTTTTTAAAAAAAAATACTCTTTACAGATATTTACAGAACCTAGATGTAAAAAATTTGTCCAAAAAAATAAATATATAAACTATATTTTTTTTTTACAGAATAACAAATCATCTATGTAAAATTCCATTATACACTTCTGTTATGTCTAAACATTGTGGGTACATTGATATCTTTATTCCAATTAGTATATTTGTAAGTACCTGACTTTTCAAATAGTGAACTGTCATGTCTGCTATTAAAAATGTACTACCTAGTGCTTATCACGAAATAAAACAAGGTTACCTAATTGTTGTTTTATTAGACATAATAACTTCCAAATTTCTTTGTTAAGAGTCAGAGTCAGAGTCAAATTTAATACAAATACAAATAATACATACCAAGGATTTTAATGTCTGTAGAGTAGGCTTTTCTAATTTTCTTAAGCTTATCAAAACAGTTGCTATATTTGTCTGAATCAAATATTTCATCAAACCGTTCTTTAACTTTCTTTCCTTCATCTAAAGGCCAGCTTGATTCTTCTTGGTGGCAAAATATCACCGCATTTAAGATTGCTTTGGACACACCTGAAGAATACCAAGTTAAGTTAACTTGTAATTCTTAATAAAAAAATGACATTAAAATAATATATTATGTTTAGAAACTGACATGAGTTAATTATATGATTCTGTATCTTAATAATTTCTTGACTTTAACATTTAAGTATGAAATATTCTAATTCTGCATGCATATTCCAGTCCAAAATATTTGCACACCGAAATGGTGAAATTTATAGAACTAAAATTATATTATAACAACTGTATGTACCACACTTCATGCGAATAAAAGATTTTATTTGATTAGGAAAGGTTACCATTATAGCATTACATTGGCATAAATAAAGAAAACTTTATTTTCCAGTCCATTTATGTGTCCCAAATAATCCAAATACTTGGCAATGTGTAAAATAATTTTAAACTTAGGGTAGGTACTTAAAACATGGTGAGGCCAAACATGACCTACCAGAGCAAAGTATACCTTCTTCCTTTTTAATATTGCACTTGCATGCAAGATCAGTGTTCAAGAAGTTTGGCGATATCTTTACTTAAATAATTTCCAGATTGTTTTAGTAAAATGCTCTGTAGGAAAGAGCAGTCATCAAGGGACTAATATTTAAATTAAAAAACAGAAAAATCTATTTTATACATGGATTAAAATTGCTTAAGCTACCCATTACATATCTTTCTTACCAATTGTAAAGAGGAATCATATTTGGTCTGGTATTAATGCATTTAAAAAGAAAGGAATTTAATTAACGTATCTTTAAAATAAATTTCAAACTAATAACAAATAGAAATATTCACAAAACTTAAACAAATCGATACAAAAATACCTTAATTAGGACAACTTTTTTTTTGGTTAACTTACCAAGTTCATCATGTATAACTGCATCTAGATCAGCACATCTTTTAGATATATCCTTTGTATTCCCTGTCTCATCAGTTATTGAAATTAAGGATTCTAGGGTCCGGAAAGTAGCTTTCTTTTTTTGTAAAACTACTTTCATAGATCTTGTGACATCCATGTTCTTCTGTTGTGCATTTCCAAGCTGAAAATGGAAAGAAATATGTTTTGTTAATACAATGCTTAACCTGACAAGCGGTACAGTTCCTCTTTTGAGCACATAACAATAGATTTTGCATTGTGTCTACAATATGCCGCTACAGATGCCAGCACAGTAGGTTATACAAAATTGTTAAATTTCTGAAAATGATTTTAGACCTTAATCTTTTGCCATGTATAGATGACAAACCAAAATGTGCCCAGCACGCCACTTTCACAACTATATCAATATTTTTATAGTATTTTCGTAGCTTGGTGCTAAGGGCACACTTTTGCTTTTTGGATGTGGCAAACAAGAGGTTGATAAAGATTTTTAATTTTAGTTTTGTCTTTCTTATAATTAATATAGTAATAGCACAGGATCTAGAAGTTGCCTTTCTCTAAGGCCACATTATATGGCATTCTGTAATGTAGACTAGCCTGTAATCATTCTCGGTGTAGAGCACAATAGATTGTGCATTGTCTTTAATGTTGTATGGTGGCCAGCATATCTGGTTACCACAAAATGACATTTTTTTCCAGTAGATTTTCAACTTAATAATACTATAATACAATGAGCAGTTAATGATTTATCTACTTATTATTTAGGTGCTTGAATAATGCCTCAAGTATCAACAAATGTAATAGGTATAAAATCAAAAGAACGCTTTTTGCAAGACATACCTTTAGTTTTATTTGTGCAAGAACTTCAGTAGTTCTATTAACTTTGGGGTCATGAACAAAACAGTCGTTATGACCCATTCCAGGCGGCATTTGGGACGTAATGGCATATCGCAGAGCTTCAATTATAGTTGTTTTACCACATCCATTTTGTCCCAGTATTAAAGTCAAAGGACTTTCAAACGACATTCCTTGCTCATCGGCATCGTCGGGCCCGAAACTCCTAATACCCCGTATCATTAAAGATTTAACAACCGCCATGGTGGGAACACTAGTCAAAACTATAGCTGTTCTAATAAATAAGTATCTTTCGCGCCAAGTAAAGATATTCAGCCCCAAGCGGGCAACCGGGCAGCGGCAAACAAGATTTCAACTAGAGATGGGTAGCTCGCGAATGAGAGATAAAAATGAGCTAGCTCTTTGTTTCCAATCTAGCTCTCACTCACTCACTCGCTGAGAGACTAGCTCTCCGGCTCAATTAGTTCAATGAATCTTCATTGTAAATCGATCTTTATTTTTATGAAGACAAAGTAGAAAATGCTTTATCATATTTACTTATCTAGCTCTTCGCATCAATTAGCTCTGTGGTTCTTCATTGTAAATTGATCTTTATTTTTATGGAGACAAAGTCGAAAATGCTTTGTCATATTTACAGATCTAGCTCTCGGTCTCAATTAGCTCAATGGATCTTCAATGTAAATTGATCTTTATTTTAATAGAGACAAAGTAGGAAATGCTTTATCATATTTACATATCTAGCTCTCCTGATCAATTAGTTCAATGGATCTTCATTGTAAATTGATCTTTATTTTAATGGAGACAAAGTCAAAAATGCTTTAGCATATCCACATATCTAGCTCTCCGGCTCAATTAGCTCAATGAATCTTCATTGTAAATCGATCTTTATTTTTATAGATACTAAGTAGAAAATGCTTAAGCATATTTACATATCTAGCTCGCTGATCGCTCACATGTTGTAATGAAAGGGTATGTAAGTATATCTCTCGCTCACCTAGAGCTAAATGAGCTAAAGAGCTAAAAGAGTGATATATCTCTTTTGATTGAAAGAGCTATATCTCTCTTTTCTTTTCATTGAGCTATTTCTCGCATCGCTAATTTCAACAGTCGCTGACAGATTGACAAGTCAGGTTATGTCGGCGAATTTGCTAGTGAAGCGGCAGGCGGCAGTTCGGTGTCGAAAGTCTTTGGTCGAAAAAGCACTAGAGATGGGTAGCTCGCGAATGAGAGATAAAAATGAGCTAGCTCTTTGTTTCCAATCTAGCTCTCACTCACTCACTCGCTGAGAGACTAGCTCTCCGGCTCAATTAGTTCAATGAATCTTCATTGTAAATCGATCTTTATTTTTGTGGAGACAAAGTAGAAAGTGCTTTATCATATTTACTTATCTAGCTCTTCGCATCAATCAGCTCAGTGGTTCTTCATTGTAAATTGATCTTTATTTTTATGGAGACAAAGTCGAAAATGCTTTGTCATATTTACATATCTAGCTCTCCGGATCAGTTAGCTCAATGGATCTTTAATGTAAATTGATCTTTATTTTAATGGAGACAAAGTAGGAAATGCTTTAGGATATCCACATATCTAGCTCTCCGGGTCAATTCGCTCAATGAATCTTCATTGTAAATCGATCTTTATTTTTATAGATACAAAGTAGAAAATGCTTAAGCATATTTACATATCTAGCTCGCTGATCGCTCACATGTTGTAATGAAAGGGTATGTAAGTATATCTCTCGCTCACCGAATAACTCATTGACTCAGGATTCAATTTGAGCTAAATGAGCTAAAGAGCTAAAAGAGTGATATATCTCTTTTGATTGAAAGAGCTCTCACAACGCAATCTCTCTTTTCTTTTCATTGAGCTATTTCTCGCATCTCTAAAAAGCACAGCGAAAAAGTGACATTTATTTTTATTTTAATTTTAGTTGGACAACTATGGCCGCGTTCCACTTGGCGATCACAATGATCACGCTCACGACCGCAGTTTTTCCCGTTCCAGTTGCTTGTGAGCGTTACTGTCATAAGCTCAAGTGGAACGGAGATTTCCAGAGTAGGATTTTCTCAACGATCACTTCGACCCACCGCGCGACCCACCGCCGCGACCACAACGACCGCGGTCGCCATGTAGAACGGCTAAAGGAACGTTTTGATCGTTGTGATCCCTAAGTGGAACCCCCATAACCCATTAACAAACTGATCCGCTATTTATTGAATTCATTTGTACGTAAGCGGTCGCATGTGGAACGACTACAGGAGCATTTTGATACGGAATACGGACAGCGGTGTAGGAGGGACGGACTCGGCGGTAAAATAAAATCAAAATATTTTATACTTTGTCTACTATGTGAACCACTTTTTGAGAGATGCCTTAGAACGTAGCTGTTTCAGATTACGTAAATGTTAACTTTGAAAAGCGTAACAAAGTAAATAGACATAGTATAGACGATTTTGTGGCAGCAATGAATACCGAGCCTTATGGTAATTTTAAATCGACCGCCTATATGGATGTCAAAACATCTTCAACATCATCATCTTCAAAAACGTATTTCAAAGGTTGTGGGAAGAAATAAATTCACCATTTAAAAATCTATATTTATTCAGTTCGTGCACTCCTTCCCTCGTATTGAGAATATCTTGTTTTAAAAATATGCTTCTTTTAAAACGAAGACGGGAAAATTTTCGTATCGCCATAATTTTGGGCACATTTTGACTATCCAAATACGTCCACCTCCGCCGCCGGCGCTCGCCGCTACTGAAAGTACGTGCGTGGCGTGCACAACGCTCCGCCGCCTATCCCGCCGCGACGTTGCTCATCGCTAAGACCAAAGTCGTGAACGGGCCGTAACTTGTGCACCTGGTAAACCACTTTAATAATGCGACTATCGATCTGATTATTAACACTTTCATTACTGTCTAGTAATGACTATTGATCCACTTGCTTGTGAGCGTACACCCAAGTGGAAAGCAGTTTAGGATTTTTTCAACGATCGCTTCGACCCAACTTATTAGATGGGTCATCGTGGGCGTCGCGTGGGCGTAAGTTATGACGTCAGTAGTGACGTTTTCGCCGCGACCACTACGACCGCGGTCGTCATGTGGAATGGTAAAAGGAACGTTTTGATCGTTGTGATCTCTAAGTAGATCCCCCATAATCCCCATTAACAAACTGATCCGCCATTTATTGAATTCATTTGTTACAAAAAATGTGATAAATAAAGAACCGCTCGACCGATTTTTTGCAAACTTCACATAAACCATCTACTAAATAGTCCGAACAAAGCCTAAACATTTGGTTTGGATAGGTGAGCCCGTTCTTGAGTTATAAAATAACAACAATTAAAGTTCTTGAGAAGATAGAAGATTCAAGATAGATTTCTCAATTTAAATCTTTCCACACCGTAGTATCTATTAGTCTTTAGTCTGTGTTTCAGAGACGCTTTGGCACACTTGGCACAAAGGCTTATGAAGCACGATCAAAATATAAAAAAAATCAGAGACGCTTGACATGACGCTTGTCTTTTCCTTTTCTGTCATTCATTCATATTCATTCATTGATGTCAAATTGTCAAATCAAAAATATTTAAATTGCATTTACTTGTGATTGTGAAGTGAAATAAATGTTTGATTAGTTGTAAAGGTCTCTCTATATGTTTTGTTTTGAATAAGGGTCCCCAATACTGTGTATGACACTTAAATTTTTAATTTCTCTACACCTTTAAAAAATATTGATTATTGTAGTAGGAGAAATCATTACCGCTTTGTGTACCTTCTTTCTTAGAACCAATACACAAAATTGGTTCATGTAAGTTACTTGTTCATTGTTAAATTATTAGTTGTTTAAATTTGTTTGTGCTCTTTACATAATCGTTCGTTTACTTTAATGTAAATATGCCATAGTTTTATATTGGTAGTCCCTCATGCCCTCATTTTCAAAAATAAAAGATAGCAGTAATATTTTATCTCTAACACATATAAAACAAATGCATTAGACACAGTCACATGTTTTTCAAATTGTTGTAATTAAGTTATATCCATAATTCCTGATCTTGGAATTGCTGTGAAAAAAGTAGATATTAATTCTGGTTTGTGAATCATCATCTCTTTTGTATCTTGGTCAAGGCTGACTATTTTAGGATTAAATAGTAATTGAAATATAGCAGATAAAATGAATTGAAATGAATGAATTCCTTTTTAAGTTTTAACTTAATTCTGTAAATCACAGGTGCTGGTGCCTAGGATTAACAATTTTCTATTGTGTCTGTATTTAACTAGTTAATTTGTGTTTACAATCAGTGTGTTTACAATTTATATTTGTAACCATCGGTAGCCTTATGGCTAGGCTTATGGGAGTTGGACTTATGTGGTTGCCAGTTCGAAACCCACCCATTGCACTACTGCAGGGACCCACTCATAATACAAGCATTTAAGCTTAATACGAAGGGTTAACAAGAATACTAGTAATGTGTGACTCACATTGCTAGTAATCTTTAAAAAAAAAACTTTAAAAGCTCTATTTTTATATTTAAATGAAAATTGATTTATGTATATATATAAATGTCTTATGTTTTTTTTTTTGTAGGATATCATATAATAATGGCATCAACAACAGTGATTGAGACTGTCACAATTACAAGACCACTTAAGGTAAGTTCTTTAAAATTTTTATAAGTTTAATTCCTTAAGAGCGTAATATTTAAAGCCTTTTTTTATCTGATACTTCTGAGAATTAAATACTGGAAGGGTTAATAAAATTTAGGTATCTCATTAACATTTTTGTAAATGGTACCAATTTTTTTTCTTTAATACTAATTTTTTATACCATAATGATTTCAATTTCTAATGAAGTTCCTGGACTTTAGAATGAGTTAAAAATCCTAGTTTGAGAATAAATTGTATCTTTTTATAAGTATATATTTTAGTAGTCTCGCACTAATAAATAAAATGTCGTCAATAAGATAAAAACTTTTTTTTTATTTCTTCTTTCACTACTGTTGTAGTCTATTTTTTGCCCCTATGCTTGACGGGGTAGGATAGAATCACCAGGATAGGAGGCTTTAGTCCATCAATACCAGCCTAGTGCAAGATGACAAGCTTCTTGATTAACAATCTAATTGTATTTTTTTCTGGTAAATTGCATCCCAAAATATTGTTTGTAACAAAACATAGCTGTGTCGGTGATGGCGAACCAATGGTATGCGTGCCAGTGTTGGCACGTTACGAAATATGTAGGGCTTGGGACATGTATCGCAGGTTAGGTACTTTACAAAACAATTTATTTTTCTGCCTGTTTGTAGCAAGTTCATTGGAAAGAAAGAAAACAGATTTACTGAAACTCTGTTTAAAGAATTTGCATGAAAGTTGTTCACTCTGCAAACATTTTCATAGAAAATCACGTAGATCAAATTTTCATTTTCGATTTTAAATATTTAACTAAAATGAAATTAAAACAACATCAATAACTAACAAAAGCCTTTTCTGATTGTTGATGTTTTGCATTAAATGACTGACTCACATGCTCGTGAACAGTCATCGTTTTGTTACAGGTGCCAATGACAATGGAGTTATTGTCTTTGAACACGTAAAGGTAGTTCAAGTAAATTTATTATTATAGTCCTCAAAGGACTGATAACAGTATCTATCTATATCTTAGTTTGACCCCCTAGTTGACGTCGCGAGCAATAGCTTTATGTTGCTTCCCAACACTTCAATGAGTCTGGGCTCAGTTCATAGCTCTTGGGAGGAGGGGGGAGAAGTATTGTAGGTTAGGTAGGTTCAAATCCAACCGAAATTCCTCAGGTAAGCCCCGAAATGAATTACTGGCTACCGCCTTGGCTGAGTTGATTAATAAAGTCTATTGTAGACCCACTAGCTAATTAAGACAAAAGAAATGGACGCCGCTAATAGCCTATAAGTGGTTGTTATTTAACCCGTCAAGCGGCATATTGTAGACACAATGCAATTTCTATTGTTATGTCCTCATGAGGAAACTGTATGCATTGACGGGTTAAATACCTTCCTAGTCCGGTGCACCCTAGACAGCCAGACTCATTATCAACCTGCTGCCTTGTACCTTTTTAGCACGAAAATTGTTATTACATACAACAACATACCATCACGCCTGTATTCCCCGAAGGGTTAGGCAGAGGTGTACTTAATGTACACCCACAGTTCGCCGGTATGTTTGGGTCCCATGTAATAGGGGGCGAGCCTATTGCCATTCACCGGGCACAAATCCAGACTCCGAGCTGCTACTGAGAATTTCATAGAAAAACTCAATATCACTTTGCTCGACCTGGGGATCGAACCCAAGACCTCTAGCGTAGCAGTCGCGATTGGCACCACTAGACCAACGAGGCAGTCAGAAAATTGTTATTATAACACACGAAATAAGATTTATTGTTATCAACGTAACTATGTTATAGTGGAATATATTTTTATTTGTATGAATTGAAATTTGGCTAAATATTGAAATAAAACTTCTTTTTACGGATTAAGCGGATTAACGCGATAAGCGTTATATTGATATCATTAATTATTGTCTAATATTTACCGCCGTTCAAATCTGAATACGCTTTTTGGGAATATTACTACTCGGGCTATCAATCCAGGACCTTAGTTTAATAAAAACAAAGTCTTCCCGGGCCAAACTAAACATGATAGGTACATAATTATGTATGTCAGAATGTTTTTCAAAGAAATATATATTTCAAATAGTATTTGATATTTTTATTTTAGATCGTTATACTATTGATCATATATTATATTACCGCCGTAGTAGTAGCAAATATTATGCAAAACAAAGAAACGGATTATTCGCCGACAGCACCAGTTATTCATCACCCTTGATCCAATTTAAAATCCCTCTACTCGACATATCTCTGCGAACACCCACAAGTGCACAAAGCCTAGTATTAGATTAGCGAGCGTCGTTTGTAGGCTGTTAGTGAAGATTGGAATCGTGATGCAAACGCACGGAAACTTGACAGCGAGTTATTTGTGGCAGCCGGGCGAGTTTGCCCGCCGAATGCTGGGAGAGCGACCATCACCAGTGCCACCCACCAGGGAGCTGTGGCCACCTCCGCAGCAACCCTTAAGTATCAGTACACTCCATATAGCTTACCTTCAGGATGAGCCATTACCGAGACGCGCAGCGACGCTTCCTTGTCAAACGTTTCCAGCAGCAACTGCCATCGAAGAAGCCGCGTGCAGTAGACCACGCGTGTGCACCGTTGGAACCAATACTGAACGCCCTCTGACTATACTCAACAGGCTGAGGCTTCTTTTGAAACACCAACATGACGAGCCTGATAGGACTGTTATTGCAAGTTACCCACCAACTGGACGTTTAACTGCCGTACCTAGAGAAACTACTTTCGATATCAAGGAAGATAAAAGTTCCGCACGGGGAGCTTTAAATGGAATAAAGAAGGCTATATCAGGAGTGAAATATCGGGTCGCTCCAGGTTCTGACGCCGTGGATAGCCCAAAGATTGTCTATCATGTGCCTAAGCCTGGCGACAGAATGACTACTACTTTCGGAGCAGAAGAAAACAAACGAAGATGGTTCAAGCTACCTTCCCGTTCTTCGTGCTCTCGACGAATGCGAGCTTTTAGCGAGTGGTGCAGGCATCGCCCTCGGCGTCCTCCTAGACGGCAGCCTCATCCGCCTCGTCTGCAAATAACTCAGGTGTGATGATGAAGAACAAGTACTCGTAGCAGGAGTATAAGTGAATTACGCTAAGTGCTTTGTTGTGTCAAAAAGAATTCGGCCACAAACAGAACAACATATTGAACGCTAAGCGATAATTGTGTACGTTTTGTAGAAATATAGTTTGTAGTGGAGTTTTAGGCTAATAAATGTGTTACCATAATCTGTGTTTTGTTGGCGCACGGGCGGGTGGATGCAAGGGGTAAGAGGGGATGTCTGGGCGGGCGGCAGTCCCGTGTTAGGCGCCGCGTCGCCCGGTCTTACCGCCCAAGTAGTGAATCCCGCCCTAACAGCGTTCCACGTACCTATACAGCCGATTTATCCGAAACCAGAACTCATTTTATTGTTGATCGTGATTTATTTTAAATGTTGGTAGAAGTTGTTTTGTGTTAAATGCATACATGGGTGTTGTTTTGTGTCAAGACATAAAACCGGCGCGGCCCAATGCGCAAACCTCACGAATAATTCTGAAAAGTAGAACGAGTTTTATGTTCTTTTTGCGTATTAAATGAGTTTGCTTTATTGAATAAATTTTTTTTTCGCACAAATATATTCGATTCTAGCCACAATTTCAGTACGCTGTAACAACGGAATCTATTTCTTATTCGACAATAGATTACTCAATCTAGGATACGTTTTCGTTTCCATTTAATTATATTTTTAAATCGTCTTTGCATGAACAAAAAGAAGGAGATTATAAATAACAATAATGAAAGGCGGATGAAATTGTTTTTTTGAATATTAATTAAGTATTATTAAATTCACTTAATGTATTCCCCTATTCGTATAAAATAAGCAATATCTTAAAAATTGTTGTTGGTAACTACACAACAATCCAATACAGGCTAATCAAAAACTAAAATCTGTGGTCTTGTATTTTTATTTATATTAACCATATACCATCACGCCTGTATTCCCCGAAGGGTTAGGCAGAGGTGTAACAATGTACACCCACATTTCGCCGGTATGTTTAGGTCCCATGTAACAGGGGGCGAGCCTATTGCCATTAACCTGGCACAAATCCAGACTCCGAGCTGCTACTGGGAATTTCATAGAAAAACCCAATAACACTGCTCGACCCGGGGATCGAACCCAGGACCTCTAGCGTAGCAGTCGCTCTTAGGACCACTAGACTAATGAGGCAGTCATTTATATTAACCATTTCTTAAAAACACTATTTCTTAAAAACTCGTTAACAGTATTAATTGCAGAAACGTAAAACAGTTATCTACGTTGAAGGTACACAGCCGAAGTTGAAAGAATAGAGGATTTGTAAACGCTTAAAAAGATCCTTACTTATAATGTTGCTGATTACCATAAATTATAATATTCCATTCCCTATGTATGTCAGGTGAGGTAACCTTATGTGACGATGATTAGAAGAAATTGGGTGACTAAAGTTTATCGTAGCTAAGGCATCCCATTTTAGTAGACAAAGTGTTAAAAGTCCAGAAGCTCAAACACTATCAATTACTTAAATCTGTAAAAGCAACTACATATTAGCAAATACTGGCGACTACTGGATGCGACAAGACAAGGACAGGGTGAAATGGAACACATAAGGGGAGGCCTACGTCAAGCAGTAGACTGATAGGCTCATGATGATGATGAAGTATTTGCAGGATATTTCCAAAATTCTTCTAATTCTGATAAAATCATAAGGGTCTCATTATTTTTTTACTGAGCAGCTAATACTATTATTGTTTCTATCAAATCATTATATTATTCTGCCTATTTTATTTGTTTGCGTTGCTTCCGAAGAACCCACAAAAGCAAACATTTTTTGTAACACAAACCAATGAATTATTTATCTCACATTGTTTAGTTTGACGAATCTAAATAAACCATTGCTTTGCCTTTGTAGTAGCGATGCTTCGGTTTATTTTATAATTGTTATTAATAGACGATGAGCGACTTGTTTTCTTTTATCATGCCTGAATACATTGGAATTTTTTTATTTTTATTATGATAATTAATAAGAGTGTTTGTTTCACTTCCGTGAATTAAGTGATAATATTAATGTTTCAAGGTGACTTGTTATCGTTTCTCCCGTTTTTATCTGAATTAAGTTATTTTGCATCTGGATTCTGGACTCTGCATGCAAAGCAATGTCAAAGTGGTTTAAAAATATCAAATTTTCTGGCTAAGCAAAATTTCCTAGGGAGTGGAATACGAACAGTTCATACGAACTGCTATAAAAACCTTCTCCTTTCTCTGTCAGTTCTGTTTGCATGTTTTGGTTTCGTACGCGACGGTAGGTATATGATGCGTGGTTGTTATTGTCTAACGCTTCTGGCACTTACGATGGGTGACCCCATTCACGACACTTCTCCCAAAACACAGGGTTGGTTGTGGGTGTAGTGACCTACATTCAGACTAACCGACGTAGAAGGACTTCCATAATTTGCGAATGGGGCTAATGAATATGACATTATAAGATTATTTGTATTAATAGTCCTTTCTCTTTTAAGGGAACGCAAGAATTTTTATCTTCATACTTAATTATTAAGAGATTTATTTATTTATTTATTGCACAATGTATACAAAGTAACAAGCTCGGCTTAAACTAATGAATACATGACCCTGTTAGGGCGCAGCTAAAACATTTACACTACTCGCCAACCAATTCAACTCGGTTATAAGCACTTGGTGGGCTTTCGTGCCCGATCCCTTTCAATTCTTTCGTTGACACAGTCAATCAGCAGTTTATTTAACTGCAGGGACGGGAACGATTTTTCTGTTTTGTGGCTGTAACCTAATCGACGGTGATTGATTGTGTTCCATCGCCCTTCGGAGGGAAATGTAGCCGAGAATATTGTAATTCGGAAAGATCTATCATCATTTAAACTGTATTTACTTTAAGATCCAAAGGTTATAAATAAACTACTAAAACCCCATCAAATCACATAATAATAATAAAAGGCTGACGTGACGCTACATCTGAAGCAGAATAGTCTTAGAGTATCGGTTGGTGATTATGTGTTAACCTGTGCGCGGGGTCACGTGCTGTGGTGGCGGGCCGGTAGCGAGCGCATGCAGGGGCGCGCGGGCGCAGGCCCGGGCGGGCTCCGCTCAAACCCGCGCGCCCTCCCGCCGCCAGTTTTGCCGCCACCACCCCAGTTTGCCACTGAGCAAGACGAGATGCCTGCCAATCAGATTGCACAGGTTCGAATTTGACTTGTTAGCATCCAATACTAAAGTTGAAGATATTACGCCTCAACCACGCTGTAAACCATTCAGTTACCAATCCGTAGTGGCAGTATTGAAGCGGGCAAGTTGACCGGAGTTATCCTAATAACTCCGGTCAACTGCACGCACGCTGCACTCCTAAGTGCAGCGTGCTTGTACACCTCACAATCAGTAGTTTGGAAGTTATGATTATTTATTGAGTGTATGAACATAATAATTACGTTAACAGTAAACCTGAATATAAGTAGTCTATAACCATATTTGAAGAATTTCCTAGTTAAGATCAAAAAATAAAAATCATAACCTCTAAACTATTGACTATCTCGGTACATACATAAGTTGTGTTACAGTTATATGTAACTAATTAGGTTCCCTATTACAGTAGGTAATATTTAGTTTATATTCTTTGCCTATGGTATGCTCTATGCAAATATAAATTTGAACATTGTAAACGGGTCACCCTGAATATGAAACAAATTATGAAATCTATTTACCCCATATTTTTTACTGCGTCCTAGAAGAACTTGAACAGTAACAGCTTCAAAGCAGGAAATTTTCTGACTAGATGTCCGTGATAGAAGAACTATACAGACTCGCCTTTGTCAGGTTTTTTGGTACTTATAGTGTAAATAATCCACTCTTACCCCATCTATATAACAAAATATAAGAAATATACATAAAATATATTTCTCAAAATTTCACAATCTTCAGATTCTGATGAATATTTTAAGATACACGAGTTCCTTTGGTAATCTTTAGAAATGGTGAATTTGTAAGTAGACATCACATTTTTATTGGAAAGAAATTAAAAAGTTTGAGACCCGGTAATATATATACATATATGGATTTGCATAATTATAGTATAAAAAATAGTCCGATCTTGTCTTGTATAATTTGGAATAAAGACATCTTCCTAAGTACTACCCTGTCGAGTCCCTATGTTTTTTATTAAATTTAAAGTGGAGTTAAATCTAGAATTAATAAAGTTTAAAAAAAATCTAAATGTTATAAAAATAACAGGACACAATATGACGCTATCAGGAGTATTGAAATGTAGGTATCGATAAAAACACGTTTAGCTCCGGAGTACAAACTTTTGTTTGTTTATCCTCGTTCGCTTTATAATTTAATGAACAAAACACGTCTTGATGATAAGTGCTTCCGCTTGCCTCGAACATTGATAAAAGACCGGTATGTACAGACAGAGGCACACTCAAAGCCAGCTTATTATTTTTTATGTACTCATGCCCTTGACAGAACCCTTCGTTTGTCAACACACAAAACAAAAATTCAATGAAAGATGTAACCGTCGAACCCACGTCGGATTAAATACGTCGGTAGAGTAGGTGTACACATCAATACGTACTTAGCTTTAAAACACTCGGCGCAATAGAGGCTTTAAGGAGCATAGCTTGAAGTGTGCTTGGGGAGTCCAAGAGGCGGATTGTCGCTGTCTCTAACAGCTGATGGCGGTCCCCGCGGCCCCGAGCGCCGTCGGGGATTGCGATCGATGACCGCACCCCGCGCTCCCCCTTCACCTCTAGACACCGCCGCACGGGTGCGTCTCACTTTCCCGCTTTTCTTTCTTTCGAATATGTAGGTAAGGTACATGTTAACGCGCACCCATGCCGCGTGTTTTGATCCACGTTTACCGTGATGGATGATATTTTATTTGTAGTTATTAACTTCATCATGAAATAGGTACCTATTGTTTTCAGTCTCGATTTATTTTCAAATTATCTAACCTGTCGGTTGTTAACACGATTAAGTTTGTTTCTGTAAAGTGCAAGTACCTAAAATGTTAAAATATCTATCTAGCTGGTTCTTTACAAGAAACCAATTTTCGCATACTTGACGTTGGAGTATATTAAATGCATTTGCATCTTATTATTAGATGAAGTCTAAGCGAAGAACTTCCCACTAGTCATGTAGGTAGCCTAGCCTACTTATATTGTTAACGAAAAACATAAATAAGCAATTATTTACTTAGTAATTGCTGGGAGCGGCCAGTGGCCTCAGAATAAGATGAAAATCAGTCAAGAAAGTTCGGGATCAACTGAATCGTATTAATATTTTTCATGGTTATTATATAAGAAAATCTAATGTGTATGTTGTTTCAGGATTTTCCAATACTCAAATAGTTAAAATCACATACTTATACTGTAAATTAATCGACAGATATTACACACATAAAATTACACGTTTTCTCGTTCTCTTACTTGAAATAAATATCTATGTTACGCAAACTTACACGGCTCTTCTATTTTCAGTTCACAATCAGCAGCGGGGGATAGAAACAGTTGGGTTGCTTTTTAAAAAACTAATTGGATAGTCATTCTAATTGTACAAATTACTTTTCAGGTGATCGCGTTGATATGCGGCTTGTTGGTGGTGATTCTAATGGTGTTAGGGCTAGCGTCAGCTGACTGGCTGATGGCTGCTGGGTGGCGGCAAGGCCTCTTTATGCACTGCATAGACCCTGAAGCACCCACGCCACTGCCCTTCGATATAACCGCACAGCCCGGCTGCTATGCTGCAAGACCCGCGCCTTATATTAAGTAAGTGATTAATGACTCATAGTTTACTAAAACAGCATAAAAACCAGATCCATTAGATGGCAGATCTAAAACTATATTACTGAAAGAAAGTAATTTTAATTAATGTGTATGTAGAGAGGCGGGATGTATTGGGATGGGTACAAGATAAGACAGGTAAGTTCTGCGTTACAATAATACGGCACCATCGAATTTAAAACAACTTAAAAGTTACTAATATTCTATTACAGAAAATATTTTCGGAAAAATCTCATTCATTTAAGAGTTCTCAATATCAATATATTTTTTTTTTATTCAGCCATTATCGTCCCACTGCAGGGAAAATGCCTCCCTACTGTCTCTCTCTCCACTCCTCTCGGTTCAGAGCTTTTTGCGGCCAATCCTTCCAATAAAGGTCTATAATGTCGCATAAAAGCAGCTAGAACCAGTAAACTAAAGATTTTTGATATTAAGAATTTGCTGAGGTTCACAATGTATATAATTCGCGACTAACAAGAGATAATTTTTACAATTTCCAACAATTAATATCCCTAACATTTATGAACAATATGCGAGTATGCTTCACTGCGGCGGATCTCACGGCGATATTGCAGAAGATAGTTGTCAACAATCTTATTCCCGACAAAAATATTTTGAGAATGAGAAGATAAAGAAAACATAAACACTGACTAGTTATGAATGTGTTTGATACACACGTACCCTGTGCTTGCGGTCTGGGTGTGTTTATCGCAGCACAGATGGTATTAAGAATGAACAATAAATAAAATGATCTCGTTATAGCATAGTACACTTTGTTTTTTTGCCATGTTTCCGTACTATGTATTTCGTAATTACTACAAAATAAGAGAAAATATTTTATTTTCTCTTATTTTGTAATCAAAATAATATAGAATTAGTTTACTTGAGATTTGCTGTCTGTATTTTACGTACCATAGTCTTGAAATTAGCGTTATTCGAATAGTAGTGGTTCAATTAAAATGAATATGGGCTATATTGGCTTATATTTTTTAAATAAAGGAGATATGTAACGTATATTCAACGATTCTTACGTTAGGGAGAATATAAAATGTATTTACAACATATTTCAATCGTATTTTTTTATAAATTTTGTCCTTCAGGCGGTGTCAAATATCATATCTTACTTTGTTGTCCAGAGCGGCGGCGGGGCTGTGCGTAGCGACGTTGGCTGCTGACGTGTGCGGCGCACTGCTGACGGGGCTCGGCCTCCGCTCCAACGACCATCGCACCAAATTCCGTTACTATAGATTTGCAGTGCTCGCCATGTCACTTGCCCGTACGTGCATTATTTCCTTGTATCATTATTTTACTCACAATTTATCAAAATTCCAAGACAACAGTTGTCTTTTGTTATATGTAATAACTATATAAAAGGTTCATTCGATGTGACATGAAAGAAAATTCGATATACAATGAATATGTCTCTTGACCAACAACAAAATTACTTTATAACAAAATGTGTAAGAATATTTGTAAGAGACTGGTGCTTGAGATAGGTATAGCAATACCTGTATTTCACTTCATATAAATCAAGTTAATCGGATAAAATATAGAAGTAACACGGATATTTAGACTTTTGCTTATACGAAAAAAATATAGACCCATGTTAATAAACATTATTTTGAAAATAAATAAATAGTGTAGTTTTGATAACGAACTATACGGGTTTTTTTTCATAATTATCACAATACCTATCTGTCAACAAACTCACCATCAGAAATTATTATAATATTGTTTTTCTTTTCATTTCAGTGATGTGCATTTTAATAGCACTTGTGATCTATCCAGTTTGCTTCGCTGCGGAATTAAATCTGGGTTAGTAGTAGATAATATGAGTAATAATCATTCATGTGGTTCCGGTAGGTATAAATAAAACATGGTCTATATATGTAACATTTACAATATTGTAACCAATGCTAACATTCATTGCGTTTCATAATGTTTTATAAAGGTGGTATCATACTATCTTGGATCATTAGGGACCCTGTTGGGTACATAAAACAAGTAAAAGGTAAGCTGTGATGTAAGTCATGTTGTTGGTAGGACAAAGTAATATGTCTCGTGAATAGACGTTGCCAATGTCACCTCAAGATGTGAGAAAATTCCAACATTGCACAAAGATAATTATTCCACATGGCAGGCAGTAGTCTCAGTACCCTAGTTGGATACGCTTAAAGAAAAAAAAATATTTCTAAGGCTTATCTTATGTTTGGCGTGTAGGCAATAGGTCTGTGTGGGAGTTCGGGTGGGCGTACGGCGTCGGTTGGGGCGCCGCCATCTTCCTGTTCGGCGCCGTTGTGCTGCTGCTGTGCGATAAAGAGAGCGAGGAGCTCTACTACAAGGAGCGGAAAGTGAGTACCATGATTAAGTAGTCCTGGGGAGCTAATATCGCAACTTCGTAAGTCACTATATCATTGGCGGACACACACGCTACACAACGAGAGAGGTAGCTCAACTGGAGGTGTAGCTAGCCACAGCTACCTCGTATTATACACGAATAAAAATTGATTTTAACCCCTCAGCTTGTCATACTTTACAATTAAAATCAACGGATAAATACTCCAAGAATATACAATATTCTTGGAGTATTTATCGGTCTCAGTTCGCGTTTAGTGGGTTGGTAGCACGTAACATGTGTATCCCGCAGGTGGTGAGTGCGGAAGGCGGGGCGC
>OY292527.1:8187986-8472072 GCA_958496365.1 Subacronicta megacephala | reverse complement strand
TCACGATTATAGATAATTATGGAGACATGCCGTATACGTATCTGAACATGAATGAATCTTCCTTGATTATGGTTCTCTCACAGTGAAAGGGCTGATTTTGGAGATGCATTTTGTTGAATATTGATTCCATATTTAGCTATAAACTTGTCGATTAGAGCTTCCAGTCAGGCATCATTCGGGTGCTGCGTTCGGTTCGCGTTCGGACTGTGCGTAAGCGCGACACGGCTTCGGGGAGCGACCTATCGATGCAGTTTTTGGGCCTTTCGCGACAATAGCGACGGTCCGGTTGTTTTTGTTGTTCGAAAATATCATAGTACTTGGGCTGATCAAAATTATAATTGTGTCGCGTTGAATGCGAATTGTACTGAATTTTACTGTAATAATAAATATATCATTGTGCAAAGATAATAGTATAAATTGTACTTGTTTTGGCTACTTCCAGTGTAAGTGCTATGATTCTTTTGTAGACCCATTTTGTTTTACTTATATTCGGTTCACTTTCATAAGTTGAATATTATTTTTTTACTTTAGCTTAACAATTTTATTTTGTATTGGTTAGAGCGATGGAACCAAAAGAGAAAGATCTGAAAATAAGATATTGATTTAAATCTAATTAATGAGTGAGAATCGCCATTTTAGGTATATATTTTAAGATTTATATTATTAAGCGTATGGTTATAAGTTTGGCAGCCGGTTGTTCGACCTTCGGCGCAGCTCGCTGCTGCAATGGGCGGAACGCATTCAGATATCTCTGTGTACTGGCGTACCTCGAATGTAATCCGTTCCAAAGAGCGTAACCTTTATTTATTCGCTTTAATTTATTGATTTGTCCTTAGTTGTGTGTAAATATCTGTTTAGAATTTATGTTGTACGGCTTGTGTTGCATCTGGGGTGGCGCGTGTGCAGGTGTGCGTGTGGGTCGGTGTGTGTACATGTGTGTGTCTGTGTGTGTGTGTGTGTGTACACGGGTGTGTGTGTGCGGCGCCGGCGCGGCCTCCCGCTCGGGCAGGCGACCCACTCGGACTGCTACCGCTCGCTCAAATATATCCGTATTGCGTACTACTTGCGTCTTTTGTAAAGCGAACTCGTATCTATAGTGTTAGTGCACGACTAGTGTAAGAGTCAGTGACTGTGCGTTCTACTCGACCGCGAGGACTGACGTTATCGACCGTGTTCTAATGTGACGGCTCTCGACGAGCCAACCCGGTAAGATTATCGGAATGTATGACTATAACTGAGATATATAAAGGAATTAAATATATGTTTTGATTAAAGTTACCTTTTAGTATGATATACTTCATATTACTGAAAAAATATTTTGTTAATGGTTATACATAGAAATCATGTCTGTATATTACACAGATAAAATATATACTTCAAATTAATTTTCAATTTGTTAGTCATGTCTAGAATCTCTTATAGGTTTTACTATTCTATAAATCTCAGAAAGTTTGGAATTGAAACTTATTTGAAATTATATTTTCTGATATTTATGTAAACGGCAATTAATTTATAGATAAGTATAAATTAGCGTTAATATAATATATGTTATTATATAATGGATGATCTGACACTGACAATTAAAACTTTATAATTATTTTCGAATGTTCTTGGTCACGGCTTTAATTTTTTTAAATTAAGTATATTATGCATTTTGATTAATCAAGAAGATTAAGTGGACTTCCGACTTTTTTTACATTGAAAAATGTTAAATATACATTATTTTTTCCGTAACTAATCAGTAGTTTTGTCGTAAGTTTTGGCCTCAACACCTATTGATTTACTTATATTTTTCTTATTGTGATAAAATACGACTTTGTAGTTGTGGATGCGATCAAATGAGGCTTTGATAATTCAAGGAGTGTTTTCACGTCATAAGACGCAACAAATTGCACAATTAAAAGATATCAATCTATATTGCTAAATGCAATAAAAAGCAGATGCTTCTTGTTGCCGACGTAAGTTTGTTAATGGTAAAAATAAAATAATGGTTAAACTTCCAATACCGAATAAGATTTTGTAGTTCATGAACTTTCCCTTCGCGAATCCTTTTAATTCGCTCATAGTCACTACCTTTTAAGTAAACGAAAATAATTATATTATCTACGTAAACATTTTAGTAACTCGAGGTACTGTTAACCTCCTTTTAAGTTTTGGCATTTTCTGATAATGAACATTTAAACCATAAGCTTTACTTCAGAATGATATCAGATTTATTATTTAAGTACAAGGCTAAAAATTTGATATTAAGTTTTGATGAAAAATGTAATTACTGTTGCAATCATTAGCCCTTTAACTATGAATAAATAACACTGCCATGTACCTATTATCTTACATTTTCTTTGTAAGTCATATTAATTTTATTGTAGTTGTGTGTAATAAATAACATTAAATTATTGAATTTTCCTAATGTAAGTGTACATTTTACATAGAAATGATAACCCCCATGTAATTGATAATAAATGACATTAGCTACTTATTTTTATGCACCTCCAACGGTACTTGGACACACTGGTATTCATCCTATAGCCACCATAAATTAGTCAACTAAATTCTATAAGATATAAGTGATGAAAATACACTTATTATACACCTGTTTATTGGCACTGAAAAAAAAAATGCTTGATACACTTGTCAGTAATTGGTATAGTCTCGTCTTTTTAACTTGTTTAACTTTAACATGTTCAAAGTATAATGACGAGGTTCTAGATACGTTCAAGGCGTTCAAGATTTAGGTGGAAAGTTTAAACTTATTGTATTTTGTAGTATATTTTATCTCCAAATAATTTCCAAAACAAGCACGCATCATTATCGCAGGCAAAATCAATCAAGATTTTATTGTAAAATATATTTGCAGTTGTCCAAGTACTCCCGTTATTACATTTATATTTCCTTAGCCAAATTATGAGTCATATCAAATGAGATTGAATATAGTATCTAGTGAAATTGTTGTTTTATTATGTTGACCTTCCTTCCGTTGGGCGCCAACCTATTTTTTTTTTTCGCAAATTGTTCCTTTGTAACTAATTTTAGGGTTATGACAGTAAGAATTGCGACACTAACAATAACTTCATTATGTATTTATAACTGAGTATTATTAAAATGATTGCTCAGATTTCGTTGTCGTAGCACATAGTATAATGTAAATTGTCAATTTCACCAGAATCCTTTATTTTTCTTTTTATAGATGAACAATTTGTGATTGGAAACTGATCTCACTGATATAATATTATTAAAACTTGTCAGGATCACCTTCCTAACCATTTCCCAGCAATAATGGCGTCGATCCTAATCAGATGCTAAGCTTAGCTGCCTCTGCTGTCCTGACCCTAAATAACGAACGTTATAGATGTTCAAATTCAACAGTGACCAATGGCTTTGCGTGGTATTTCAATTGACACTTCGCCGTAGATCACCACGGCGAAGTGTCAATAAAAACAGTCTCAGCTAAAACCAAAGGAATATCCATTTAGATTAAATGGTGTGCGTTCGCGCAGCGGAATGTTGTTGAATTTAAAGATTTTAAGTATGCAGATATTTAGTATATGACGTCGTATAATTGTGTATGGTAAAAAAAAAATTGTGCACGCAGCCATTGTGGAGAAATTCATCAAAAACTGATTCCGCTGGGCGAACGTTGTCCTGGCGGAACTTTTTTAATCCATAAACTTAAGAAGAAAAAAGATGTGTCCAATAATTAGTGTATATTTGTGTGTAATTGTGTATGTATGAATAACATTAGTGCAAAGTGCATACTTTAAGAACTAAGACCTAATAAGCGTATTTTACGTTTATATTTTTATCTTTTAAGCCCTACGTTTTTTTCTAAATCTGTTTTTTAAACAAATATAAACAAATTCAAAACAATGTATGTAAATTTCTACAGCTCTCTATGTAAGCGCTTTATATGAAAACTAGCTAATGGCCAAACGTTCGCGTAGCGGAAACTTGAATTTCTCCGAAGTTTATGCATGCACTAATGTTATTCATACATACACAATTACACACTAATTATTGGACACATCTTTTTTCTTCTAAAGTTTATGGATTAAAAAAAGTTCCGCCAGGACAACGTTCGCCCAGCGGAATCAGTTTTTGATGAATTTCTCCACAATGGCTGCGTGCACAATTTTTTTTTTACCATACACAATTATACAACGTCATACACTAAATATCTGCATAATTAAAATCTTTAAATTCAACAACATTCCGCTGCGCGAACGCACACGATTTAATGTAGATGAATAGAATAGACACTATTAAGTTTCTAATCATTCATAATAATTGTGATTTGACGCACTCCTCCTCTCTTCTACTAAACTAGTAAAGCTTTGCTGTGCCCGGCAGGGTCCATAATAAAATTGTTACACTAATTTTAAACCTGTTTACATTTACACTATGGAATGCAATAAATGATCGAGTTTTGAGAATTACTGTGGCAAGCCCACCTATAAGGGAGATGAATCAGCTAAGCAGCTGGCAGATGAAGTCTTTTCAGCCATATAATAAATAAAGTATCTGACATATAATAATACAGTTTATTAGTGAAAATAGAATTGAGATTATGTTTCATACCAGCATAATTTTAAATAACATTATTAAATCATGATCAATTAATTCAATATCTTTTCACGATGGTGGCAGATGACAATTAAAGTTAGGTAGCAGAATCTTAACATAAACGCGTGATAGTTAATGAGTAATAAACTAATAACTAAATAAAATTATTTTTTAACACTAAACTTCAACACCTGATATGGCTTTTATGCTTGAGATTAATCTTTTGTTAGCTTCCTTGTAGTCAACGGGTTGGACGTTCATTACTGTAGTTTTCAGACGGGCCTCATCCTTTAAAATATTGGTATTCGTTAAAAAGACGTGAACAATAAAATAATGACTATGATATAAGATATCATTCAGTACTTTTCTTTCTATCTTTTCATTGCTATAAATAAAAGAACGCATTTGCAGAAGCGTTTACATAGTTGTTCAAGAAGTATTATTGCAGATAAAGATAGAATATAAAATATGTAATAAAAAATATAATACACTTACGTTATATGTCTCCATTTTAGTGCGGAATTTGAACACGAAAGTCTTGAACTTTACTTCTTCGAACATTTGCGTGTACTCAGTCTTGTCGTTCTCGAACGCGCGACCGATGTCGGCCACGTTTCTACCAAGCATCGCTTCCGCAGCTTCATTGAAGGCCGATACGCGCTGATCACCAGTCGCATCGGATACATTCGCCTAAAAAATTTTCAAGATCATTACAGGTAGGTAGGTATTTTTTTTGTAAATTAAACATAAGTCTAGGAAGAAATTTAAAAGACGGAAGACGTTAAAAATTTAAGAACTCTCACCGTCAAAAGGAGTCTATATTTATAATTAGGATATTCTCTGTTGCATTTTTCACATCTGAAGAGTCCATTTTCTTGATCGACAAGCTTTTTGTTGCACTGCTCTTGTGGGCAGGCTTTGTACACTGCGTTATCACTGAAGGTGAACGTGAGTACTCCGAGAAGACTGAAGTAGTCGCCCTTGTCACCTGAGCCGAGCTGTCGGGCCTCCGCATCAGAGAATGTGATCCATTCGTTGCTGCCGCCTGAGTAGCCTCCCGCTCTATCGAGGCAAAGATGACATCTTATAAATCATAAAAGTCAAGTATAAAATTAGATAATGCTCTTGGTGCATGCGATGTTCGTCAGTGCAGATAAAGCTTTTGTTTGTTAAAGGAAGCTGTTATAATCATACAAGGTATATGATAATAAGCAAATAATAAATAAATTATAGTTTACCTGGCAGAAATGTTTACGATCTCCATGTCAGCACCGCCATTATCATACCAGCCTCTCAGTTTGTGGGCCTCAGGCAGATCAGGGTTTAACCGTATCATTGTGCTCGCCAAACAAGACAAGGACTTGCTTCCATTGAACTCGGCCAAACGGGCACTCTATAACATTCAATAATAATGCATTTGTAAAAAAATGTTAGAACTTCTATTAACTGTTGAAAATGAGGGGCGCGGGGGGAGGTAAAATTAGATTATTTACCTTTACAGCTATGACCGGGTTTGTGCTGCCTTCAAACTTTTCAGCTTCTTTACCCCACATTGTTAAGACTATCTGCAATTTGACACACATGTATAAGTGTATATTAACTATGCATGCACATAAAGACTGTGCATATTACTATAAAGACGTTTTGATACTAACCGCGCCACCAGAGTTGTCAACTAATGTAACTTCCCTCTTCTTCAGCAACTTTCCGGTACTTCTAGCAGTCAGCTCTTGGAGATCAGAACTCGACTTGCACACGCCCACCACATCTGAAAGGTTATTAATTTACTAATTCTGTAGAAACAAAAGAATCTATCTTTCCATTTGCTATAATCTCGAAAAGTAGCTTAATGCTATTTTATTTTATTTATTTACTATCAATACAAATTAATTTACGTTATATTAAAAAGGTACAATGTAAACATAAAACAATTTAGGTTTTTCTGTACACCGATTTGGTCAGTCCGCCTATAGCTCGACATTCAAAGGATTTAGGTAGGTGAAAACGACGTATCGCGCTCAAAAAACTTGACAAAACGGTTTACCCTCTAAAATGTAATATTTTATATGCAAATTTATACAGCATGCTTTTTTTATGTAAATCAATTATTAACCTGTCAAGCGGCAGATTGTAGACACAATGCAAAATCTATTGTTATGTGCTCAAAAGAGGAACTGTACCGCTTGCCAGGTTAAACCATGTTCTGACTGTGTATAGGTACTGACAACATGACTGTAATAAATATTATCGCTTATATTGGTGAAATTCTCTAGTAAGCATACTGTAAGCTCATAATACTATCAAGTAATTCTCACCCAGTAATGTGTCAGGATTCTTTGAGGCAATATCATTTATAGGCATAAACTCGAATTTAATGCTGGGCACGCTAGAGGAATCTTCCATACATTCAGCAACCACAGTATTGGCTGTGAATGTCATTTCATAGTCATTCTTCATACTGCTGTATTGTTTATTAGCTGTTTTTAGTTGACAACGACTGATGTAATACACTTTGTCTACCTGTAAATTATAAGACTAATAAATAGAAATCACATGTAATATTTTTTAAATTTATATTTATTTGTGAGCTACAGGTCCTGCAAATCTGATTGTTTATTACACTTAAGTACAATGACATTATACAGCGTACAAAGAAATTATAACATTATTACAATCATCGAAATTAAAATTGTGGTTAATATATTTTAATAATGTTGTATGCTTACCTGTATCATATCATAAAATTTATCACATTCATTTTTAAAAGCTGTTGCTCTGATTTCTCCACTGTCATCACACAGGTCCATGCTGAACAGTTTGCCTTCGCCTCGGGCATTGTTCCAAGTGCGTATGTCTGACTTACTCATCACACGAGCTTTAATTACCCATCTGAATGAGAACATAAATATACAATCTATATTATTATTCTTAAGGGAAATATAATTACTGCCATTTTTTTAAAGAAGATAACTGTACTGGTTCTATCTAGATTATCTTGTATGGTTGTATAAACTATTACATGTATATTATACAAAAAAAATACAGTGCAAAGAAGATTACTTACTTATTCTGATAGGGACTGAGGCTAGCAATGGGATGGGTCATCTGTGATGAAAGAAGGCTATTATCAAGGTTTGGTGCAGCCATAGGTACAGATTTAGGTATGGGGGCAGGAGTGGGGCGAGGCGCAGGTGTAACTGTGGTCTGTGCTGGTGCTGCAGATGCTGAGTCTTCTGTCCATGTCTGAGGATTACCTATCTTCTTGCTCACCTCACTGCCAGGTGCTACGATCGTAAGATCCAAAATGATCATAACACGCCTGTTGAGTAGAAAAGGGTCAACTTTATCCCATTAAGGTATATAATAATGTTATATGTATAACATTTCAAGCTCAGTTAATTATTAAAAAGGAATAGGTAGTTATTCACTGTGTCATCCTAATGATAGATAATCATTTGTTTAATGAAAAGCAATGGTAGGTTGTTAGACCAACTTTGTAAGTATACAGACTCAAGTAAAGCTTGTTTAATTAGAATATTATAAAGAACAATCAACATACTTTTCTCCTTTTCCAGTGTTTTTCAGTAGTGATGTTACAAATCTGTCTATCTGTACCACAGAATAATCAGATAATTCCCCAGAGATCAGCTTATCATTAAGTTGTGTGGCAAGCATTGCAAAGCTGTGGGAATGTTTGCCATCAGATACAAGCAGCCGGAACCGCTCATTGGCCCCACTGCCTTGGATCTTTTTGCTGCCCAAGACTTGCATTATGGGTTTATCATAGACCCCACCATTCATTATCACCTAAAATAATATTTATAATCACTTTATTATGTTTATCTTAAGGATAAATAATATGGAAAAAATCTATCTATGTCTCAAATATGTGTCGCTAATTATAGCAAAAGATGAATCATTTATATCAGTCCAATATTACCATTGGTAAACTATTGAATCCATGATAACTTGTTGAATGTAATGTAGTTTGAAACAGACGACAGTAGCAACGAGTAGCAAGACTTGAACAAAAGGTAGCGACCGGCTTGTAAGTCATCATCATTCAATATTATCTTTATGCAAATATGTTTTAGATGGAGAGTAGCCAAAGTTAATACTACAAATTTTGAAGATCTACGGTTATATCAAAACTTGTAAAAAATCTTACCTCCAAAGAGCCTTCTGATAGTTGGTGGCTCATTTTGAGAGTTACAAAATGGTTTCAGTCCTGATTTGAATTACAAAATATGTTTGAGGAAGAACTAGAAAACTTTCTAGCGGTAATACAAGGTATAATTGATTAATTAACCTGGAATTGAATACGAAATTTAGGAAAACATCATCAAAGCTAAGGCGCCAAATTCTAACAGCTTTTTTCATTCATCAATTGACATTTGACATACAATAAAATGACATTGACTTTGACAGTGATGTTTTTTGTATGATTTTGGGATGGCTACAGAGGCTTTTGTGCCATACTTTGAAATTAAATGATATTTTATTTCTGTAAATAGATCTTTTTAGACACTTTTACAAATCGTTTTTTTTTACATTTTTTTTTACTAGATGGCGTCGATGTTTCCTATCTGACGACCTCTGAGAAGAAACGTCGAAACAAACTCCGAGAATCATGGTCTCTTTTAAAGTCCAGACAATAGTTATATTATATGCGAGTTCAATGTAGGGCAAAATCTGAACAGGCCTTTTGAAAAAAGAACCATACCAGCTTTGAGTGGACCTGTCCTAACTGACGGCACGCATACATCAGTCATCGTGTAGCTCAACCATTTTATAGGGAGCCCAACGACCCGACGCACAACGATACCAGATCAGCAAGACATTTGCGTAGGTCATGGGAAATGCTCAAAACTTTCAGAAATCTTTAATATAAATAAATGTTATTTGACAGATAAATCGGTTGAATGTGCTACCAGATGAAAGAGTAAAGTGCGACAAGCTGATATCAGCCCCCGTGGCTGTATTTGGAACTAAAATCATTTTGAATGTGTCGTCACGAAGTTGTGAAAAATTAAAAAGGGCATTCAGCTGGGACATCGCGCTGGACTAACTTAAACTTATAATGTCTATAAGTTTAAAAGAGGAGAGAGGGAAGAGAAGCTTAATTCTTCGAGTATTACCTAACTTGCATACATGGCTACATATCAAGCTATACATATCTAGTTTAGGCTGGCCTCGCATTGTAAAGGCTTTCATGCAATGGGAGGCCAGCCGTTTAAACTAGATTTTCATAGCTTGATGTGTAGCCATGACTACATAACATTAGGATTCAGCCTAATCGAATAAACCAATGAATGAATCCGCGCTGCAGTCCTGCGCTTTTATTTAATATTATGTTAAAATTTTGTCAACTGTGTTATCGGTCACAGCTGATGAGGGTTAGGTCCTAGGTTCGATAGTTAGTTAGTCGGTTAGGAGTTTGAATTTGTGCCTGGTTATTTAATTTTTTATTTAATTTATTTATTTATTATCAACACAAATCACAGTGTAAATAAACCAATTTAGGTTTTTCTGTACACCAATTGGGTCCGTCGACAGCTCGATTTTCAAGAATGGAGGTAGGTAGGTGAACACGACGTATCGCGCTCGCAAAGCTACAAAAAACGGTTTACCCTCTACATATTAATATTTTATATGCCATTACAAATTTATACAGCATGTTGTTTTTTATGTATTTAAATTATTAAGATTCTATATTTCTATTAAGCTTCAGTTTCTCTAAAAAGTATTTTTTAAGTTTAGATTATATGTTTTTTTGCGTAAGTTCATTTTTTAATATTGGTGGTAGTTTGTTTATTATTTCTGGTACCTATAATATATGTTAAGCGCAGGTTCCCATAATAAATTGTGAAATTAGGTTTTACAAGTTTAGTGTGTGTGCTGCGTACGCAGCGCTACGCGTGGTACAATGTTTTTTAGAATCCGGTTAATGAGAACATACTCACGCTCATTACACAGTACCTAAAACATACTGGTGAACTGTGTGTGAACAACAGTACACCTCTTAGTATAGGATCCCGCCATACAACGACCTTCACCGAGATGCTTACTGGATGAAACGTATTTAATATTTAATTTAATATGTCAATAAATATATTGCTGGGTTGCCTAGCAAATTTCAGTCCAGAATATGATTAAATAATAATTTAAAAATATTTTTTTTTTAATCATTTCACCGGTTTGATTATTGAACAAATTCTATACCAATCGAAAGTATGAAGCCCATAGAATATGCAAACGTTAGGCTGCCTATTCTTTTCCGGTCACAACTCTCGGGTAGCCAGGTATAAACAGGTAACTCGATACTAGCATTTTGCATCTGTCTAATCTTTCAGGGGGTGACAAGCGTAATGATGATACATAAATACCTCAGACTAATAATCCTATAAATACCATCACGCCTGTATTCCTCGGAGGGGTTAGGCAGAGGTGTACTAAGGTACACCCACATTTCGCCGGTATGTTTAGGTCCCATGTAATAGGGGGCAAGCCTATTGCCATTAACCAAACAATCGTCAGCCATTAACAAATCCAGACTCCGACTGAGAATTTTATAGAAAAACCCAATAACACTTTGCTCGACCTGGGCATCGAACCCAGGACCTCTAGCGTAGCAGTCGCGCTTAGGACCACTAGACTAATGAGGCAGTCATAATACATAAAATATGATAAAATATCGAATACTTGACAGTGACAATGATATATCTTATTATTTATTAATAATACTAGGAAAGACTAACATACAAAAAGATCTATCAGTCGGTCGTCAGTACCCAGGTGGGCGGGCATTTATGAGGACAAACTTACCATCTACCATCAAAACTATTTATTTCACAAGTAACAATACATAAAACATCACAGCAACTTAATTATTCTATAACAAAATAATACTTATAACCAGAAATATCCACCTCTATAAAATATAATATCACAATTGATTTCACTTGGATTCAATCCAACAAATAATGTAACTAGTTGGGAATTAAATTTTTTTAAAGGCTGTCATAACTAATAAGGAGCTATGAATAATAATTAAATGCTATCTTGATGAGGTAACCGAATCGATCATAAACTAGTAAATTTAGAATCGATTTTACTTAGATTCAATCATGTACCTATTTGCTTGGTAGGTTTGCGATGAGCGCTGGGTAGAAACCGACGGTATTGTAGTATGTAGGCTTAAAAGCCTTTTTTATTATGCAAAAAGTCCTACAATCATAAAACCTTTCTGCAAAATGTTATCCTATCATCAGTCGATTATAAACTATTTAAATTTAGAATCCATCGATGCTGCCGACACGTCTGTGGTCCGTCTGTGGCACCAAGTAGCCGTAGGCGTCTCTAGCGGCAGCCACCATTGCAGCGAAGCCAGCGGTCGGGCCCAGCTCCGTGGTAGCATGCCCCTTTGCTTGCAGAGATGCAATGATTGCCTGTTAAAGGAAAATAAGCTATAAGAATTTTAGCTAACTGTTATTAGCAGTGGCGGATTAACGATATAGGTAGCAGGAGTAGCAAATGCTACGGGCCCCGCGTAAAAGGGGGCGTTTGCTTTATCCGGCACTGGCAATTATTACTCAGGCTGCCGTGCGTTGGGTCTCAAGTTCAACACGCAGGTCGAGCAATGTTATTGCTAGCGTAAATTGATGAGCCTAAATTAATCCTTCGTCAAGGGTTAACAAAATATTTTTATTATTTTACTAGCTTTCCGCCCACGGCTTCGCCCGCGTGGTTTCTCGGCTTTTCTGCATTTATTTTTTCCCGTCTTTGCAACATTTTTCATTTATGCTCCGCTCCTATTGGTCTTAGCGTGATGATATATAGCCTATAGCCTTCCTCGATAAATGGGCTATCTAACACTGAAAGAATTTTTCAAATCGGACCCGTAGTTCCTGAGATTAGCGCGTTCAAGCAAACAAACAAACAATCATACTCTTCAGCTTTATAATATTAGTATAGATAGATAAGTAATAAGTATAAGTATAGATGCCACAATATACCGATTTGAAAGTTCAATTCCAATGAAGACCCAATGTATTTTTAAAAGTCTAGAGCGTTTCTTTTAAATGTTGCTACATTTAGATAAAATAACGAGATGTGACATTGAATAACAAGGGTAATGGTAGTTGTGGTTAAGTCAAGCAATCAAGGAAAACGCCGAGGGGCGTCGGGCACGTATTATTTACCTACTTACAAAACACGTTTCGAATTTAAAAGATAAGTTTTATCAAAACATTTATATATCCCCTTCCTAGTACACGTTACATAAGCCTTTAGAAACTGTTTGGTCTCATTTCGTTAAAATACTAAAATACATATGTAGATACTTACCTATATGAAATATTTAATCTTACAATATCTACGTAGATATCTACATAACATAAATTATGTTTAAGTAGTTATTACCTACCGCTAAGTAATAGGTACCTAACTGTAATCTCCTCTTTTAAAATTGGTGTTAAACGCTCGCACGTTTCAGATTACAGCTACACATAATTTCGCGTAATATTAGTCAACCAGAATTCATCTATAATATAATTTAAAACAAACAATTTATGTTCAACGCAATCCCCACGGCCAACACCAAGGTCGCTTTGGTTGACATAACATTTCCATTGGTCCATTCATTACAGCGGACACGGAACAGAACAGAACACACAGAAACGGTTTGTAAGTACATAGTGCGAATATTCACTGGAGAAGTGGTTGCGAATGGCGTTAAAATGCACCTACCACACATGTATATGTAGGTAGGTACTACATAAATATACGTTATATAGGTACGATGAAGTGGTTACCATTCTCGAGGTTTTTCACAGCTTTATTTGCAATAAGAACACGGAAAATCTCTCCATCCGCGCCACTATAAGATGAGACGGGAGACAATAGTATTCTTACATATTATACTATACGTATGTATGCCAGACGACGGTTTAGCATTATGTTATGGCATGAGGCATTTTACTTGAACTCACGTTATACGTTAGGTACAATGTGTTTGCCAAGCATAGTAGGCTGAGTAATTTGTTTTCTTTCATGAACACTAGCTTCTCAAAGTTCTTTAGAAACATTTAAATTAAATAACTAATTTTCCTTTTCGAAGAATATTACCGGGCTGAAGTCCGCCTCGTGTTGCACTTCCATGGGCAACAGCTGATGATGGAGTCGTGGTCTCTGGACGACGTCCGGGAGAGAACTGCCTTCTAATATTGTATGCCTAGCCATCTGCAACGGGAAACAAACTCTACTTTTGTCTTTAGGTACTTGAACCTAATAAACTTTATAACATGGTTTAGGTACTAGTGAAATATGTGAGTAGTAAATTGGACGTAATTGAACCTGTTTTCTTTAGCAACAGTGCTTTAATTATATTTTTTTATAGGCTGTTTCTGTCAAATTTTTAAGGCTGTAAATGCTGTAACAGTCTGTAACAAATCGATGCGTCGCATCGTTAGTGGTATGTAGAATCCACATAAAAGTATAATGCTATGATTAAGAAGGGATGCTTTGAGGCTGTAGAAGAAAAGTAGGAAATTAATCGCTCACCAGAGCGACTTGTGTGGTGATCTTAGTACCGCCAGCGGCTCCGAGGACTAAATCTACGCTACCGCTCCTCGACTTCACTATACTGGGCACCATAGAGCTCAGTGGCTGTAGTCCAGGAGCCAGCATGTTCGCAGGAGAAGGTGGCAGACCGTATGAGGACTCCAGGTGTGGAATCGCGAAGTCATCCATTTCGTTGTTCAACATGATACCCAGGCTTTGTGACCTTCTCTGAGAGCCCCAACTGTAAAAATTAAAAGCCATTCATTTTGTGAATAGTTCAGTTTCAGACTTCATGTAAGTTAGGTGGAATAAGAAGGCATTTTTATGAATGGCTCAGGTTTTTATCACTATTAAAGTAGGTATGAAGTGTTTAACTGAGGTATTTGTGTAATGCTACCCAAGTAATTACAAAGGTACACATCATAATATAAACTTTGACAAAAAAATAATTATTTTATATACCTTCCTGTGAGGTACTATTAATTTATCTAAGCATAGGTACTATTTAGTACAGTTTTTTGGTATATATTTCATGAAGATTCAGACCACTTAAAAACTTTGACACGGGATCCTGACAGAGACGAAACTTTTATGTAGATTAAGAGTATCGATGTCATACTGTGTAATGACAGTTGAAAACAAAATACTATTGTTGGCATTGTTTGGAGACATTGGTTCCATTTTCGAATTATTTTCGCTTGTAACATATCGCGACTAAACGTGTAAGTATTCATCGCATTGTTATGTAAATAAAAGGAGGTATTTTATGAATAACGATGTTGAAGCTATCTACAAATTTATTATTATATCCAATTATTATATTATAGTATCTATTGTATGCAATCACCTTGGCCAGCACGAAGGTCGCCTCGGTTCGCAAAACATTTTGACAGATCGAGCGGTCTGGGAGAATCGTCGGTATAAGATAAACCATATGAATGTGGTATTTTTGAGAGAGCCGTAAAGGCCAATCTAGAGGTCCTATGTTACATAAAACTGCGATGAGTTTATGAGTCATTATAATTATGGCAGTAACCCATTCACTATTTTATAAAAGATTCCCTGTTTAGCAACTTTGCCATTCAATTGGGTTGCAGTGTACCTAGATGCGACAGAATATCATAAGACCTCCACAAACCAATGTCTGGTTAAAAGCAATACCGTAAGTTGTCAGGATTCTGGATCCCCTGACTATCTCTATCTGCTCTCGTGCTCTCCAAGGTACGGAAGGACTACACTTAACCGCGACAAGCATAGTTTAAAGTTGCCATTCTAGATGATTCCTACGCTGCCACCCGTAACGACATTGCGGTGGCCTCAATTTACTAAAATTGTTTGACCATTGGCACAATGAGAATAAAAATAATAGATATAAGTAAAGTAGTTTAGGTACATATAATTTATGGTGCTGGTGGCGGAGACGACGCTGCCGTCTGGAGCGACGACCACGATGTGTGCCGTGCCGTGGTCGTCCGCGCCCTCGAACAGCGCGCCGTAGTGTTGCCAGTCCGAGTACGTCCTACTGTCGTTCACTAGCGACCGGAATGATCTAGCCCAAGCTGGGTTAGAAAGATTACTCTCCAACTGAAATGTAATGTGATTAATATGATGACGTGTCCGTGTAAACGCACACACGTACCTACACACAGTACAGGAGAAAATTCTAGTGTGACAAAATGTAGTAAATCAACTTTGAACACTTTATAGGTACTTTCCCTACCGACCCTGAAAGGTCTTTTTATCACAGCTTCCCACCCACACGCAAAATACGCGCTTAGTCGTGGAGTTGCGGAAAATACCCCGCTATACCGATAACAATAAAAATACCAATACCAAGGTCCTATAAAGATGGCTTTTTATTTTTTTTTCTGCATCTTCATTTATCTTATCTATTTAAAGACCCATACCGTGCAAAGTAGGTAGATTTACTTTGTGATAACTTAAATATCGATACCCCTCTAGCCCGCCACCTCTGTATTTTCTCTTCATAGTGAGTGCGTTTACCTTTACACACATAAATTCCAACATGCATAAACGCCCGAATCAGAAACAACGACCTGTAGGTCAATATTTGTTCCATAAGGGGATCGAACCCGGTTAAAGGACCACTACCGTAAACGAGCTGCTTATTGTCATCGTTAGAATTTGTTAATGTAAAAATGTTCCTTGATATTGTCGAAATCTTTGCAAAACTTGTTTGCTTGCATTATTCTTGGTCGTTGATACTGTCTGGCCAAATAATGTTGATATAACATTGTACCTATGTGAAGTAAAAAAATTTTCAAAGGAGGCAAGAAAGTATACCAACTGAGTTGATAAGTTCATAAATGATCTTTGAGTAGCAATTTCATTATATTCACTTCAGCTGAATGTATAAATCTTACATAAATAACGTACACAAACGGAGCGTGAGACGCTACTGGCATAGCCAGACCAATTGTTTTAATATTTATGTATATGAAGTTGTTATTAAATTCGTTGAAAGTTGTTTTTGTAAGAACCAGTTTCAATCCAGGTTACAGACTTGTAATGATCCGTCTTGAGAATATCTACTAAGATATATCTACATGCTTAGTTCGATAACAAAATGTTTCTTTCTCAATTACTTTCTGGCCCTTTCTGTAACAATATACTTGACTATACTTTTTACAGTTTATCAATCGCCTGGGCGCAGCTAATAAATATTTGCAATCTGGTAATAAATGTTTGCAAGCTAACAGTAAGTGACGACAAGTTGTTAGTTTTCTTTACCTGTTTTTTATTTGCAACATATATGTATATACTTATAATATGCATTGTTTTCTAGCAGGTTGTAGGCGTCATTTAAATAATTGGATCATTGTCATTAGGACGCATTACAATATGAATGCGGTTATCGTTGCGGTGTAGAATTTATTTTTAACCAGAATAAAAGTAAAAGTAAGTAAAAAAGTAGGCTATAGGTACAACATCATTAATCCATTTATTAGCACGGCCAGAGAGCAAAACTCTCACAGGCGTGCTGGCTTCCCACTTCCTTAGGACTGATTGTTAGCGTCAAGAGAAAAGACAGAGGTAGATGCGCATCTCTGGCTTTTGAAAAGCCTTGAATTCTAACACCAGACTGTATAACTTGATAGTAGGTGGTCAAGGGTAGTAGTACCTATCTTATCATACTTGATGATGAACAGAGAAGGTATGACGATCAGTGGCCGCCAGTACGTACTACAACTTGCTACCGCGATCGTTGATATGTTGTACGAGACATACGGCGGCGCTATTAAACATGTAGAGCGGCTTGGATATGGCTCATATGGCTAAACACTTGATGCTTTCGCAACAGGCTAGTGACTAATATTTTTTATGAGTTTTGGTTAATTTTTATAGTTTTTATTAATAGTTTCATTAAAAAGTTGAATAGAAATAGAACCGAACAACAAAAACAAACAATAAGCATTTTCATTTTATGCTAGATAGAGACCGCACTGTATCGGTTTGTGATGTCATAAACCGATAGATATGCATGCCATACAATTTCCTATAATAATTCTCTTTTGCGAGAAAGGGACAGAGCATCCCCTCTCAATCACCATCAAAAACGCTTATATCTTAGAACTTTATTAGTGGAATTGATTATTTTTTCCTTAAACGTCTTATATTTAAATTTATTTTATAATAGGCCTGTTATTTTCAATAAATTCAACACCAGTCAACTATTCTATTGTAGGTAATCAACAAAACAAAAAGAGAAGATAAACAATAATTACTTACACCACGAATGTCAAAGGCCACGTTAGAGCGTGAAGGGTCGCCGAGGCCGGTTCGCTTGGCGTACGCGTACTTGAAGGTTTCGACGACGCGGTGCCAGTAAAGGTCGGAGCCGGGGGGCGCGGGCGTGCCGTCTCCTACCCAGTCGCGCAGCATGTTCAGGATGAACGCCAGAACCGACCCTGACCCCGGCAGGGGAACGGAATAAAGCGTGTACTCCTCCGTTAGTTGTACTGCGATTGGCTCTTGCCATTCCACCCTAAAATGTTATTATTAGTTATTTTTTTTAGGATCTTGACCCATTTGTTTAATGAACATTAAGCATCTGGCGTGTGTCTAAAACTGGACAGCAAATCTTAAGCTGCAATTATTTATAGATCCATTCAAGAGTGATTTAGATCCAGGCAGAGTCAGTTCCATCTTTTATCTTTGATAGTTGACTAGCATGCTGTTGGTTAGTCTCACCTGTAATTCCTGAGGTCTTCTTCTGTAATAATGCCACCGAAGTTCTGGATATCTTGCACGAACCGCGACGTGAGGGAGCCGTTGTGTATCGCCTGTGGGCCCTCCTCGGCGATTATGTCCAGCGTGCGGGCTAATGTCGGTTCTGTTATGAGGTCGCCCTCGTTCCACACCTCGCCAGTCACCTCGTTCACGTACAGCTCCCTTCAATATTCAAAGTTAATATTAAAAATGATTAGTTCCGAGACAAAGTTATCAATGGTGAGATGGTTACTTTGAGGGATCTGTATTAAGTCATTGTATCCTCACCGCATGGAAGGTTCGGTTTTGATTCTGTCGCTGTACGTCTTGAGCACCCGCGCCATGTAGGCGTTGACGCGATGTCCGCGGCGGCAGAGGTCGGCCGTGGGCTGGACGAGCTCGCGCCAAGGCAGGCGTCCGTACGCCTGATGGAGAGCGCCATAGCCCCTCAGTTCTCCTGGCACGGCGATGGCGAGACCGCCGACGGTTGATGACGCGTTGATGAACATGTTCTCGTGCGTCGCGGCGGGCGCCCTCTCGCGGGCGTTGATCACGCGCACCTGCCCTGTCGACGCGTCGTACACCGTAGCCAGGAACCCACCGCCGAGCCCCATACATTGCGCGCACGCAATGCCCTCACAGAATAATGTTGCTATCGCTGCATCCACGGCTGAACCATTTCGTTCCAGGATTTCTCTAGACGGAGGTAATTTTAATGATGATGAATGAGCAAATATTAATATTTAATTGAAAAAATAGGTATTGTATTATGGTATTTGCTAGGTATTTGGTTTCTTATGTACACAACTGGCTGGCTAGGTCAATCTATACATTTTCAGTTAAAGCTGATCGCGCATTGTATAGGCTTTCCATACAATGACGTCAGCTTAAACTGGATTTGTATAGTTCGAATTGTAGCTTGGCTATATTGTAGGTACCAAAGGTAAGGTAAGTATACTTTTAGCTAATAAGTTTTTCATTTCAGTCGGTTGGGGTGAACTGTAAACTCTTTGGCTGGAATATTATGAAGAATTAAAAAAAGAAGACAAGATACAGTTGTGTCATTTACATGTTTATATGGTGAACTACATATGTATATTTTATTAGTTACGGGTGCAACTAAGGAGGCTGTGTATTGTCTATGTCTATGTATGAGTATGGTGATGCCAACCGCCCAATAGAAGCACATTCGTAGCCATTGGCGGCGACAGCAGCGCGCGGGAAGCGCGGGTGGTCGGGGCCGGCCCACGGCTGCAGCACCAGCACGGCCACCAGCGCGCCTGCGACCAGCGCCGCCAACACGCTGCCCACCAAACACCACCGCCGCGACTTGCAAGTCCTAAGCAATAACTACATACTTTAGAACAAAATAACCTCAGTCAACCCCCATAAACGTAGTGCCCTCGTATAATTGATTGTTACTTAAAGATTAAGATCTTAAAGTAAGTTAACGATAAAAGAGCCAACAGTAAATATTTTCGATAAGTAGGTGCAAATGAAATGAAATTAAAACGATAGTAATTACATGGGTATCTAATATTATTTTATTCCATAAGGGTGGCACAAGTATTTTTTTGTATTCGCAGGAAAAATAAAGAAATGCTTCGATACAAGGATTACGAAAATACACATCTTACCATTTGCTAATCAATGTTTATTAACTCACGTTGGCACATAAACCGGTCTAATGGCAGAAGTAAAAGCCTTTCCGATTTGTCTACTTTCGGAATTAATAGAACCTGTTCGCGATTACCTAATTGTGTTTGATGACGAAATTAAGAATGCGATTCGGATATAAGCGTGATAGGAATGCTTTTAAACAAGTTGTAATAAGAATCATTCTGAGGCTGGTCAGCTTTTAATTAATAAAGGTTAAATAAAAAAACTATTCCTTATAAAAATTAACCTCAACATATATTTTCAACTAATTACCAAATAAATTATACAATTGAAGTGTAAAACAATAATCTCATGACCATTTCTGAATTATATCGGCCAAAATTATTTAAATAATTATTATAGTACACGAAGTCTCATAAGGTTAGGATAGGATGATAGGATAGGAAGTAAACAATATTCTTCTAACCTTAGGTAATACCAGCTGTTAACCTAATAACATTCACAATTTTTTCTTGATGTTTTTCATTTTCACTACGATTAACTTTAAACATATAATTTAGACGTCCAATTATAATTAAAATACCAATATTCTCGACAATCAATTAAATTTTTTACAAAGTTTTTATGTGGCTATAAAATACTGAAAGGCCTCCTCAAAATGACAGATGTATGTCTATCACATTTATTTTTTTTATTGTGGACATATGGATTTAAACTAAAAAGTTTTTCTAATATAATTGCGTCGTATGAGTAAAGTACTTATTCATTAGTCTGTGATACACAGGAAATATCTTTATTCATATAATCTACAAAGTATATAAATAATTTAAAATCGGCGGTAGCTATGACTACCGGCGTCGGACTTGAACCCACTCCCAACACAAGCATACTAGTAACATAGTGTAATGTTAAATTTCATTACACTATGCTAGTAATGTGCGACATACACTGGTAGTAAAATAAGCCTTTTATACAAAAAAAGAAAACAAAAAATCGTATCACCATAAAGAAAATAATTATAATCATTATAACGGTTATAGTTCAGTCATGGGATGCTTACGAATGACATCTCACGACAGTACAATTAATAAAATTATTTTAAATAAAAAGTAAAACCGCCTTTAAAAATAATGTTAGGTATGTGTAAAACAGTTTCGGAAGTCGGTAGCGGAAATAAAAGATCCACTCAAATTAAAAGCCACTATTTTTAGCTATTATTTTTAAAGGCGGTTTTTTTTTATTAAAGATAATTTTATTTCAACATTTTAAGTGATCATATCTTCAACAGATTTAAACGACCATACACTTTCAAATAAATAAAATGCCTTATATTTTCTCGTTTTTCAGTGGGTTGGTTTTTAATTTACCTCAGTTACAATAACCTAATGTCAACCGCTCATTGCCTTTTACAAAATATTGCTTTTCCCAATGCAGGGTTGTTATGTTATGTTAATGCGTTGTTTATTGAGGAGTTCTTCTGGTACTTCATCATATGCATTGTGACAAGCATAAAATTCAACTAATATATTAAAGTAATCAAATTGAAATCCCTGAAATACCTATCACTGAGGAGTTGCGGTGCAGCGGCATCATCATCAGCTTCACTTCACCAAATGAAACTTCCTTAGAGCAAATTCACGAGACTCCCAGTGAGAATACAATATTTGAAGAATTCGCTCGATTTATCCAGGATCCCATCATCAGATCCTGACCTGATGGCAATAGGGTATACCTTGGGAGTATACCCTTTTAAACAAAAAAATATTTTTTCATATCGGTCGCACTGTTTTCGAATAATGGGGGAATATACATACGGATACCTATTGTTGTTTTAACCTGTTGTTTTATTGGTGAGATAGGTATACGGTATACCTATCTGACAAATAAAACAATGTTTCAGCAAACAGATAGGTATCCGTATAGGAAATGAAATGGTGAGCATAACTCAATCACACAGAGTTTTGAGTTAACTCTCTTTAGATCTAGGTGTGCGATATATTCATGTACCGAACTGCCTGTCGAACAATTTCGTATTCGTCTGATTACCGCGAAACTCAACGGTTTGCAACGATCTATTTTCGATTCTTCAACTTATTCAGGATCAAAGGATAACAAGACAATGGTATGATCCAATACCAAATACCAATAATGTAAACGGTCCTCTAATTTAGTATATAGCAAGAAATTTCTAGCTTTTTTGTGTTAGTTTGCTTTGTATGCGAATGAGTTAGGTACTTTGTAGCTTGCCTCAACCGTGAATCGAATTGAAAGAGTCTAATTTCTGTTATTTTCGCTCCAGAATCAATAAATATTGGATGAGAAAAACGTCAGAACAGTATACTTTCCATTCAGAGCTGTTTTAATACGCCTTGGATGCTTTAAGAAGTACATAGGATTCTAAGATTGCAATTAAGATTGTAATACTACTCAAGCACTATCTGGTAAATAATATTTGACGTCTAAGTACTTGACTGTGATTCACGTCTCTACACTTAAATGTCTTTTCTACATGAATTATTAGATAAGATCCGAAAGTCTTTTTGAGTCTACGATAAAATTTATAAACCGCTTTTTTATAAATTGCTTTAAGATACTTAGTTATTGTAGATATTTTCTCTACGTAGGTTAATTACTGGCTTAATTTATTTATGCTAAGAACAGAATATCAATGTTGTTTTAGGTCTTTATAATTGAGCTTATTGCCAATAAACGCGCATGAATCTGAAGTGAGGAATTTTGAGAATTAATAAGATTGTTCTTGCGTTGATCAAACAGGGAATGATTGACCCATTCCCACTTTACGCCGCCAAAAGGTTAGTTTCTGTCATAGTTAGACAGAAATGTTTCCTTTTCCACAGTTGAAAATGCTATTTCGACAACGCTAATTGCAAAAATAAAGTTTGTTATCGTAACCCCAAAACATAAGTACATCGTCATTTAATTTCACATAATGATAGCGAAAAACCGGATTGTGTAATAACGATGGGTTAAATTAGGTAATTAAGCTTGCTGTTAGAGTACATATAAATGTAGTGCAGTGAACTGCGATAGCATGGGGTGGGGAATATTGAATATTTTTAAACTATGGTGGAGATACATGTGGCGGTGTTTGATTTAATTGAATCGTTGATTCGCAGGTTCTGTTCTATGACGTAACGAAGATAAAATAAGAATCGAGGAAGAAGGAAATATAAGATTCGAGGAAAAAGAATCGGCGAAGTATCTCTTTCTTGCCTACATAACCCGCACAAGAACCGTAATAAAATAAACTTTTTAAACTTATTATTTATATTTATCACTGATCAATTTGTCTTTAAATTCATATCAAAATAATTATACATTTATTTATTTAGTTTGCATAATTAATTTAATTGCTTCCTTATTTTAACAATATAAATATATGCCTTAATGCCTTACTTAAATGTGTTGTTTTGCATGTTTGAGCGATGGAGTTTTTGTATTCAAAAGTTAATTTACCCAAAGGAGCCCAGACAGAAGGTTATCTAATGATTTAATTATGGATGCTATTCTAGTACCTACCTACTTGTGTACGAAAAGCATAAGTAGCACAAGGTCAATAATTACGAGTATATTGAACACTACCGAGTCGTCTGTCCTGGAATTTCTTCACATTCAATTTAGGGCATTGTTTGCGACTATTTATGCATTGTTAATAGTTACATTGTACTTAATAGTATGAAGTAATTAGGTTTAGGGAAAGGTGAGGGCCATAATGTGAATATAATTTATCGGATATGTCGCATCCACATTGATCTGGATGCGTTAATTTCTGCCTGACAAACAGGAAGATGTGGAATGTTATGGGGGAGACCTTCACCCAGCTGTGGGGCAAAAAATATTTTTTTTAAGGGTTACGATACCTACACCGTAAGCTAAACGTATAATGATAAGAATATTATAGAATTAAAGATAATACCTATCAACTAATATCTAAATTGCTGATTAACGGTGAGAGAGAAATACTTCGGGATACATTATGTCATCGTTAAAATAATTATGCGCTACAGAAGGAGGATTCTACGCGGAGGGATTAAAGTAAAAAGAAGAATATAACCTGTACTCTTTCTCTATGCATGGTGTGGTGCAACAGTCGACCTATCATACAGGTAGGTAGATCGGTAGACGCCTTTTTCGCATTTAATTTGAAAATCTCGCTTCTTACATGGAACCTTAAACCTTCTGTGGGTATACTTCAGTACGCCTCTGCCATACCTTTAGGTAATACAGCCATGCATAACATGCTAGCCGTTATTCGCCGTAATTGCATCCTAAAGGACTTTTTAAGATACAAAGGTAGCCAGCCAGTAGGCAAAATTCAACCAATGGATTCATCGGTTTAGCCGAGAAAACAAAAAGACAGACAGATTTAATTACACATCTAAGAATATATTACTGTTTTTTAATCATTGATATGCCTAAAGTCTATATAAGTAACTGTTGATTTATTTAACACAAGATACTGAAAGTTATCAAAAATAGATCCTCATATCTTTATGGAAGTGCTTGGAAGTAGGTACTACGAGTAAGTAAACTTCAATTAAATAATTATGATGGATTTAGATAAAGTAATGTTACAGTTGCTCTTTATTTGACGTCTGAATTAGGTCGGTACCGCTATGACAAATAGTTTTTGACAAAAAAATAAAAAATAAAATATCACTGTCAGATAAATGTTGAAAAACAACAACGCTGAAAAATGCGATGTATCATTTTTGAAAATAATTTTAACGTATAATATGTGAATGCAAGTAGGATTATTTAAAACAACAACAAAACAAACAACTCACAGTAAACTAGGTAACCACTTAAAATCATTCATGAAATCTTAATGATGAATGAATTCATCTTATTATCATACTAATATTACTGAATAGTTCATGAACTAACTTTAATAAGTACTTGAAAACATAGTAATTCTATCTATAGATGTATATCTATAATTGATATAAAATCTGGTAAATATTAATAAATAACCTGCCTATTCGTACTAACTGAAATAAAACATACTAAGAAAAGGTCATTAAAAAATCCTTCATATTGCTTTTAGCTTGAACTGCTGGAAGGGTATCCAGAAGGCTGAATGTATTGCCACGTTGTATTAGAATGCTGATTCTCCGACCAAATTATAGGCCATTCCTTGGTCATGTTAAGCGTCGTTCACTCGTTCAGGCGTTTAGTAATCCCCTGAAAGAGAAGTGCACTCGGATACCAATGACCTCAGCGTAGAAGTAAATAGTAGGTAATCATAGAAGTAGTATAAGGTAATATTAGATCCACCAATCCTCTATTGAGTATTATCGTGAGTCGTGACAACTGCTTAGGCACGAGCTTCTCTATTTACCATCTATAATTTTTACTTACCTAATCGCTTCATGAATTCATCATATCACTGTATTCAGCGACACGATGACACGTCAAGGACTATTATGGTTATATCGGTGCACAGAAACTATGACGGTTGTTTTATGGTGTCACCAACTTCTGACTCGGCCAAGGAAAACCGCTTGATTGTAATAAAATTTAAATTTTTCCTGCGTTCACTAGGATTTCTCACTTTCTTTTGTTATTATTATTCTCTGCTGACGAATGACAACACGTGTGTCAGTGCAATTAACTAATACTACTCGCTTGTTAGAGTAATATGGGATTTTACGTGGATTTATATGACGTCTGTGATAACACTTATTACGTTAAATGTAGGTACCGCAAGTACATTTTTCTACTTTAAACATCAGCACACGGAAAAACGAAAGTGGCAGACATAGTGGCGGAAAAGGTTTCTGACAAAAACCTTCGGGGATTTTCATCATCATCATCACCCATTACATTGGCCCACTGCTGGGCACGGGTCTCCTCTCAATACGAGAGGGATTAGGCTATAGTCCACCACGCTAGCCTACTGCGGGTTGGCAGACTTCACACGCCGTCAAGAAAATCTCTCAGGCATGCAGGTTTCCTCACGATGTTTTCCTTCACCGTTTAAGCGCGTGATAATTAATTATTAATACGCACATAACTTCGAAAAGTTAGAGGTGCGTGCCTTGGATTCGAACTCGAGACCTTTGACTTGGCAGTCCAATGGTCATATCACTAGGCTAGGCGAGTCGGGGATTTTGCCGGGATTTTTTAAATAATATAATTATGTCTAACTACCAAAAAAATTTAGGTAATTATCGCATCGAGGTTCATTCGTCTACAATCCTACGTAGTCTACGTAGGTAGGAAGGTTCTCTTTTTATCGGATCTCTAAAAAAAATTTTGGTTGTGTAGGTGATTCATTTTTAAATCAGGGATAGGTACTGACCTTTTTGATAAGGAATGTCGCTTTCTGTGGCGATTTAACGATTTATAGCAAAGTAGCATACACAGTGGTCCTGGGTTCGATCCCCAAGTAGAGCTAAGAGCTAAGAGCCAAGGACATGCATTCAAATTTCAAATATCCTACGCGGTTGAAACTACCTGTTACCTTTTTTGTTCTTCACATTTTAATTTAGTATTTCTCCTGATTAACTTATGTACATACCGTCACGCTTGTATTCCCCGAAGGGTTAGACAGAGGTGTACTAATGTACACCCACACTTCGCCGGTATGTTTAGGTCTCATGTAATAGGGGGCGCGCCGGGCACAAATCTAGACTCCGAGCTGCTACTGAGAATTTCATAGAAAAACACACCAAAATAGCTCTACTTGGGGATCGAACCCAGGACCACTAAATCATGTAGCGGCGGTAGCCAAATGGCTAGAGCGTCGGTCTTGCGTTCATGTGGTTGCCGGTTCGAATCCCACCCATTGCACTACCGATGTGATCCCACTCGTAACACAAGCATTTAGCTTAGCACGAGGTTAACAGATTAATGTGTGACCCACATTGCAAGTAAGCTATACTTATTTTTAAAAAAATTATTTAGTCTCCCAATGGGAGACTGGCGCGATTGTATTCATATAATGATATTTATGTGATGATGACCAGAAAAACGTGTGCATAGAAGTAGGATATTTCTTTATGTTTCCAGAATTAAATTTTCATTGTACCTACCTATCCAAAGAAAGATTTGTTTGTAATAATTTAAAATTTGATTAACTCTAAAACTATAGAACCGATTTTAATTATATTTTCACTATTAGAAAGTTTCATTACTCCTGATTAACATAGACAATTTATTATCCCGCGGGGTAGCCGGGATCCTATGCAGGCGAAGTACGTGAAAATATCTAGTAAGTATTTAATATTAGTCGCAGTTACAAAATAGCTACACTAACCATAACAGATGCCTAGATTGATTTGCATTTGCTAACTAAATTTATATGCTGCAAAATTGGTCTTACTTGAATTTTGGTAAAATTATAAAAAAAAAACAATGCAATAACCGTCACATTGTTACCAGAAGATACACTGTTGGTGTTAGTATTTCACTTGTAATTTTAAGTTAGTTCAATCAAATACGATGTTTCTCACCACATGATCAATAATGACGACAGTCCGTGGTCGCAGTCACTCACAAACTGCGAGAGCGCAGAATTGTTTGAATGTTTAAGGTCGTTCGTATGCTTTCCTATTGCGTAGGGCAATGAATCGACTATCTTACACCTTCCTTGATGTAGGTATCTTAACTTTATGGAAGATAAACTGATTACTTGATGATTATACTATTATTGCAGACAGATTTATCGATTCCGAATAGGTAAGATCAGCACGTGTTTGTTTTTCATAGCACTGTGTTCCTCGGAGGGGTAAGCAGAAGTTCCTTATTTCTATGACATTTTGCAGAACACTTTTTGTCCTTACGTTTTTATTATATTACTATCAAGCTAGCATTCACCGTAAGGTTAGGTAGATGTGTAACTGCTATATGCAAATATAGCAAAATTAATAGTTCCTATTATATCTATAATCATGGGGTTGCGGATTTCGAATTTTATATTATATTAATACTGGAATCTGAAATACTAGCTGTTGCCTCCTATTTTACTCGCATCCCAAAAGACTATTCCTAGCCTATGTCCTTCTCCTGGATGCTATTTATCTGCCTGTCAAATTTTAAGACATCTGTACAGTGTGTTAGGCGTAATAAGATAACAATCACACAGGTTACTTTCGCATTCATAATATTAGTACGGATTTTACAGGGCTGTAAATAAAATAAACATAACATACCATCACGCCTGTATTCCCCGAAGGGTTAGGCAGAGGTGCACTTAATGTACACCCACATTTCGCCGGTATGTTTGGGTCCCATGTAATAGGGGGCGAGCCTATTGCCATTCACCGGGCACAAATCCAGACTCCGAGCTGCTACTGAGAATTTCATAGAAAAACTCAATAACACTTTGCTCGACCTGGGGATCGAACCCAAGACCTCTAGCGTAGCAGTCGCGATTGGGACCACTAGACCAACGAGGCAGTCGTTAAAATATAAAATAAAATATAAAATAAAATATTGTAATCAATGACAAGTTCAAGACAGTCTTGCAACAAAAGTGGCTAAAGCGTCGGTTATATTTAACCAGAGGAATTCGATCCCTGTTTACGATCGTATTTTTTTCAATAAAAATTATTTATATATTTGGCGTTCGTTAATGCTAAATCATGCATATTATATTATGTCATTGTAAATAACCATAAGTAATTAGCTATTTTTGACTTTTCACTGTCCCATTTAAAAACACGTTTCATTGCAAAAATTGTGCTAATCTCGTTAAGAATATTAAGATTTTTGCAATTTCGACTTTAAATAAATGTCCCTTACCTACTGAAGGAAATGGTACAGCCGTATTTAGTAAAAAAAAGTACTAGCTTCCGCTCGCGTCGACTATTAATACGATCCTTTTAATTTACCGGGATAATAATAGCCTTCGTCAATCAGGAATAATGTAGCTTTCTATTGGTGAAAGAATTTTCAAAATCGGTTCAGTAGATCCAGAAATTACCCTCTACAACGTCACAAACTCGCACACTTACCATCACGCCTGTATTCCCCGAAGGGTTAGGCAGAGGTGTACTAATGTACACCCACATTTCGCCGGTATGTTTAGGTTACTCGCAAAGTTAACCTCTTTATACCTAATATTAGTATAGATTAGCCTTTTGATATGACCATTGGACTGCCAAGTCAAAGGTCTCAAGTTCGAATCCAAGGCACGCACCTCCGTCTTTTCGAAGTCATGTGCGTATTAATAATAATTAATTATCACGCACTTAAACGGTGACGGAAAACATCGTGAGGAAACCTGCATGCCTGAAAGATTTGACGGCGTGTGAAGTCTGCCAACCCGCAGTAGGCTAGCGTGGTGGAATTTAGCCTAATCCTTCTCGTACTGAGAGGAGACCCGTGCCCAGCAGTGGGTAATGTAATGGGTTGATGATGATGATAAAGGGATCGTGTAGCTCACGGCAAAACGGCACAAAGGTAACTAATTACTGATGTAAACAGGACGTATGCATATTTAAATTATGCGTTATTTGTTCATTTTACATGGTGTTTTCCGATTTACATGTCACAGGTAAATAGTAAAATATGTAGCATCGAATTAATTAGCGAAAGCATGGAAATCCCCCCCAACTTATATTATCTTTCATATATCTACAGGACAAGAGAACTGACTTGTTCATATGGGAACGAATTATCATTGCCATTAATCGTGGTAGTGTTGCCAAACTTTTGGACACGAAGCTGGACGACAGCGATGGCGAGAAATATTTCGATGCTTATAGCTACGCCCTGGGTGTTTAAAAATAAGTACTAAGGTAGGTATTTTTATAGGAGAGGGATCACCAGGGATCAGTTTTTATTTGATTGTTGCAGTCCGTTTAGTAGACGCTTATTCTGCTTAGTTATTTTATTTTAATGTTTTTTTTTTAAAAGCTTACTAGCAAATATGTGGTTTGCACTACTAGTAATCTTGTTAACCCCTCGTACTAAGCTAAATGCTTGTGTTACGAGTGGGTTCACGTCGGTAGTGCAATGGGTGGGGTTCGAACCGGCAACCACATGATCGCAAGTCCGACGCCCTAGCCATTAGGCTACCTCCGCTTCATTTAAGTCATCGGAACGAGGTCTGATATTTGGTGACTCCTGCAGTCTTGCTATAGGATATTTTGTATTATGATTAGGTAAGTAATTGTAAATAATTTAGATTTCAAACTTAAGTAAAAACAATCGTAACTTGATAACTGACTCGTGTTTTCTGCTAAGTACTACTAGTCTAAATACAAACAAGATTAACAAAAGGTTTGAAAACAAAAAAAGAAACTATACGAGTATAAAACAAATTTGAGTATTGGAATATAAATTATTTTTATCTCCACCTGGGTATCGTCACAGCGCATAACTGTTTCTAATTACCACATTATCACTCAGTGTGTATTCTAGCCCAAGCAGCGGTTTTACCACTAGTGAGTTCAATTTTAACCAGTTGGACCATTGATATAGATCGACTTCAAGATACCTATTACAGTAGATACCAGTATTATATTACCAGGATGACGATGATCACGACTAAATAAAACAAGCAAATGTGTAAAAAAATATCGGTTATTCGGAATAGCCTCAGTACAATATTTTCTTAATATATAACATTGTTTTTATTTTGAATCTGGTAACTAAAGAATATGACCTTATATTTAAGTAACAATACGGCATAGTTTTCATCAACTCGTTGTCATATTCGAATGTTAAACATATATATTTTGTACACAGGGAAGTGTTTTTCGTTCTGAACCGAAATCCTTAATTTTACCTTATTAACTTGCGATACATTCCACCCTGGAAGGGGAACGGGTTGAGAGGCGGAACGGCGTTCTTAGTGTTGGCTTGATCGCGGGTGCTCTCGGGTTACGGGTGTTTCGGGAAATAACTAAGTATGTCGCCTTGGCCGAGAGTCGAAAACCAAACAAACAGTATGATTGAATCACCGGAACCGATAGCGTGTTAGTCATAAGCACGCACGGTCTATGAGGCGGTGGAACATAAAGAGATTGAGTGAGGCTAGCATATATTCTTATCTGAAGAAAATACAACAGGTGCCGAAGACCTTCAACGAATGAAACAATGATCAACGACGACCATTGAGCTGTGGCTTGCGCTGGCTGGCTTGAGGAATATATTGTCCGAACGGAGAATGAGCAATGACGATGGTGGGTTGTACTTTTGAAGGTTATACATATGCTGCTTTTTGCGATCGCGAATCGCAAGCAAAGGAACAAGTGTGTTAAACTCGGAAAAAAACCGTAAAACCGTTTAAACCGTTCGGAGAAATACTCGTATCTATGATGACTTTCATAAGAAGTATAAAAATAAGGAAACGTTTCAGTTCCAGAACAAGTTAAAAATTGCCATGTATTACATAGTATACAAGTATCATACGTAAATAAAGGTAACGGCACACAGTGACATAAATAACGGTCGACATTATAATAAAATCTTAAATAATTTATATCATTTTTGTTTTGTGCATTAAAACTATTTTTCGTATAAGAATCTTAACAATTTCGTTCGTCTTTAATATTTGGCAATTTATAGAACGGATATTTTTTATTGCCTTATTTATTGTTGTTTGACGATCATATAAGGCTCGGCTGTTATTACAAAACATTTGCGGTAGGTTACCTTTGGAGAACAGTGTTAAAGTGTAGTGCAGATTAGGTACATATTTGTTGAAATTCACTCAAATTATAGGAAAAAGGCAAACATAAGTGCCGGATGGATGTATGCATGGATGCCTGTACCTACCTATAGATTATGAAATTATTCTGTATTGGTACGCACGGCTACACATTAAGCTATACAAATCCAGTATCGACTGACCTCGCTTTCTAAACGCTCTCAGTATAATGCGAGGCCAGCCTATACTGGATATGTATAGCTTGGTGTGTAGCCGTGTGTCCGTATTACAAAAATTTCATGGTACAACAATTTTTTCGCGGAAATTGCCATTCCATATTCCCAACAGCGAATCCAAAAGCGGATGTTTGGTTTGGCTTGGCTTGTTAACCTATTATACTACTACGACTGGATACAAAGTAACTGTGTTTCACGTATGACATTAAACGTATATGGTAAGGCCCGCCGCATGACGACGCAGTGCCATTTTAGCGCTTTCGGCGCTAGATTTCGCGGGATTTTAGGGTAATCAACTCCCATTATTAATTTTTGACTCCTAGCGGAAAATCTAGCGCTTGAACCGAAATGGTTGTTAAATTATAAAATACTTATTATTCAGTACCATTTCAATTGTGCGCGCACATTGACTATAGGAGCTTTTTTTTTTGGTCAATCGAACAATATTGTAATGTGGAACATATCTATTTAACTCCTAATTCAATAGCATCATAATCCAATGCTTTTCTTCGCGCCCAACACTCAAACGGAGAGCATTGCGACGACGACGGCGGGACGGCATGATCGGATGACTTGGTATTATGAATTTATAGTTGATTTCACAAAAATGGTCGTAAGCTTTTTTTCTTTTTGTGATTGTGGCTAATATAAGACTTGTAATTTAAAATGTCTACTTTATAATCTTAATATTTACCAAGTTACATTAACCGTCACTAAAAAATTCCTTGCCATGCGATACCGCCAGTAGTCGCTGGGCCCAGGTCACATCAAATAATAATAAAATATAATTTGTCTTTATAGCACTACTCGACAGGGTGTATTATACATACATCATACAATATACATGTACCTACGACATAAGTTAACATTTGTTATAATATTATTTTATAAAATTGTTAACATTACCATAAGGTTATTTTATTATTTATAAAATCTTATCATTACTTAGATAATATTGGTGTTACATTAATGATCCATAGCTCCTTGTTCACTGGCATTAAATTAGATAAATATAAAACAAACTTTTCTTTGAAATAGGTATCTAGTATTTTTATTTTACGAGAGAGTGATTCGAATTTGAACTTTATGCCTGTGCCCGAAGTCACATAACGCATATTTCTAAAATACAAGGCTGAAAATAGATTGTACAACATGGAAATATAGTAGAGGCTGTAAAAATGTTAAGCTGCAGAGATCTGTTTATTATCATAATTACGTTTAATTTTATCATTTTACGCAAGATACGACTTCTTTACTTGATACGTTTATGATATTAGACAGGCTGACCTCATTTACGTAAATTGAAGTTCATCTGGTTCAAGTTTCGAAAAGCACAAGTCTGAAGTGCACATAATATCATTTCATTAAACTGATCATATTGTAACTACATTTCAAATGAATAAAAACGTAAAAAAATTACTAACTTAAGCTATGGTGATAAGTTTTCGCTAGTCCGGTGTTCTGGATCTTGGCAACTCATCGCTAAAACAATGTTTATTAATAGGGTCCTTATAGGAGTTCTCATGGAGAACACTGTGGGAACTGGTACGACATTTTGTTAAACAAAGTTCGTAGTCGTCACTCAGTGAACGGAACAAAACATTCTTCTCCGTAGATAATTTTGATAAGACAACTTCGAGCATATGCCTCTGTGAACAGACAAATTATGATATTAATTATTAGTATTTGATTTGATTTGTACAATCAATCAGTTACACTTAATTTTTTATTGTAACTATATCAGTTACCTTACATAAAGCTCACATTTGCATGTAATTCTGGCTTTCAAAAAGGGTCAGCCAATATTAAACCTACAATACTCCTCCAACAGTAGATTGTAGTCCACTGTCAACAGCCAAATTGTGTTAAAATTTCAAAGTAATTTGTTAAGAACTAAGATTTTGGATAAACCAATGTTTTAAGATTATTTACAACTGCCTAGTCAAGTGGTCTGAAGTGAGACTGCTACGCAAGAGGTCTTGGGTTCGATTCCCAAGTCAAGCAGTGTTATTGGGTTTTCTATGAAATTGTCAGTAGCAGCTTGGATTTTGGGAAATGATAAATTACATACGGCGAAATGTGGGTGTACATTAGTACACTTCTGCCTAGCCTTTCCGGCAATACAGTTGTGATGGTATGTAATGTTTGTTTAAAATTATTTAAATAACATACTAAAATGGTGTTTACCTTACTGGGATCTAAACAACAAGACACACAGTATTCATATATAATACAGCAGTTGTTTTCTGAGCATGTCTCACAACTGTATCTGTCAGTAAAGTCAGCATCTGTGTCACAGCAACCATTCTTGGTCACATCCATTCTTTGACACACATAACCTGAAATGTGAATTTATTCAGATGTATTATAATTGAACAGAAATGTTAATGGCAATGCTAATTGTATTTTTATTTATCCAGAGTCAAGTGTGGGTATTTGCTGCAACAAACTACTTATGGCACAACCATGAGGCAGTACTTTTCTTCTGGATTTTTATAATTGTAATGTTTATTTAGCAAGTAATATTTAGTATGTCTCACTGTTATTAGCCAAATAAATGTTTCTTTCTTTCTAGACCACTTATACTTTAAACAGGGTGCCTGCAATCATTACGAGAGGTGATTCTACCCATCATACTCAACAAGTTTTCCTTTAGCTCTATTAGTGAATAATAAAAACATCTTCCTATAGAAAAGTAGACAGACCACATTAACATCTTTTTTTAATGTATCAGTTAGGGGTCATTTATAAAATACGTTCGCATACAAGGGGGGGAGGGGTCTTGCTGAGTGTGACAAGATGTGACTAGGGAGGAAGGGGGATCTATGGCAACGTGACGTTCGCCGTTCATTAATTAAAACATTTTAAATTAATATTTTTTTAAATAAATACTTTTTAATGCCGAATAGATAGATTCTGATGACGATGAAGTAGACAGTAGTTGTTGAAGATAAAGGAGAAGAAGATATTGCAATACCAATTATAGATAGTTCGGCGCATTTACAGAATCCTTGGACTTCTGATAAATAGCATTATTATTTATTTGTTTGTTATGAAAGATTTTTATTAATTTATTCAAATTTTATTACAAAAACTGAGCTGATTGAAATTTATTATATGCAGGGGGGGGGGGGGTCAGAAAACTCCAGTGATTTACATATTCATTCATGATGATTAGTAATCTCAGTAGTTTAGTTGGTACACATGGCTATGGGTCAAGCTATATTAATCTAGATTCAGTTGATCTTGCATTGTATAAGCATTCCATACAATAAGAGACCAGCATAAACTGGATTGGTATACAACATGTAGCCATGCATACAAACATCCACTGTATTTAAGTCCAGTTGGGTTCACCAGATGTTTAAATGAACTGGAGGTTGCACATTCAAATTCTGAGCTGTAATTTTTCTTCAATTAAAATTTATACATCTATTAAATATATTTTATGATAAAAAACATTTGGATTATAATAACTGGTCACACTAAATATTCATTAATGAGTATAGATATGGGAAGCATTACATAACAGAGACACTGTACCTACTTAAAAAGATCTCCAAAGTAACAATTAACCTATTTTATTGTTTCTCTCAGAATTTATATTGTATATTGGCCTTTTTTATCTCGTAGTATATAAAATAGTATAGTAGTGTTTCACTACTGCATGAACTTATAATTCTTACCCCTATCATCTACAAGTAACTGTTTTCCTTGCACAGAGTTCCTACATATAATATTGTCTATACTATCATTATGTTCTTGAAGTGTTCTCCAAACAAAGGGCTTCTTTTCAAATGATAAATCTTGATAATTCATGCCTCTACTGCTACCCTGAAAATAGAATAATATTATTTAAGAAAATTAATACTTTAGATGATTATTTTAAGTAAGTTTCCTGGGTCACAAACTAAATTACCCCAAAAGTTCATAAAATATTATGAATTTTATTTTATTTTAATACTTTATCAATGTTATGAACAACTCTTAGACATATTTATTGTAATATGCATATCCATTATTGAATTACTATTCTATGTTCACAGTGCAACTGTGTTGTCTTATTAAACATACATTACCATCACAACTGTATTCTTTACACCCACACTGTGCCGGTATCTTTATGTTCCATGTAATTGGGGGCTAGCCTATTACCATTAATAGGGCACAAGCCCAGACTCTGAGCTACTGCTAAGAATGTCATAGAAAAAGTAAAAAATACTGCTCGACATAACTAGGTCCTCTAGCTTAGCAGTCACGCTTATGACAAATGAATTTGTCTTATTGATGCTAGCTAAAGTATCACTTCCATTCATAAGTCTTTTTAGTCATAGTTGATATTGTTCAGTTTGATGTCTAGCTGTGATAAGCTGATGAATAAAATTGTTATTGAGCCTCCTGCCAAAGATTGTGATTGAACATAGGTCATCAAAACATAACGGAGTAAAACCTGATAATAATACTAACCTCTCTAAGGAAACTGACAATACAATAAGTTAACGAAGACGCAAATATTATGCCCAACACTAATCGTCTTCGTATGAATCGCACCAAAGCAGCATACCACATTTTATACTTGGAATTAACACTCAACTTACGAAGCCGATTACAATAATACGGAAATAAATCGAAAAATAATAACATTTTCAGGCGTAATAATGCAGTGCCAAATTTACTTTCTCCGAATACATCTTTCTTTTATTTATATTGAAGATCTTATATACAGCAGGTTTTTTTTGTTTACTCTCAGTTTTAACAAACAATGTTGTCTATTTCCAATAATATCACGTTTCGCGTGTACATTGCGAGGAAAGTCATCAGAATCTTATCAAATCAAGTCCAATATTTCAGACTCGCAGACAGGCACTGATTGTCAATTTTGACAACATGATATTTGACAGTTTCATTTGAGAGAAGTTTGACTTTGACATGTCAAGACATAAGTGCATAAGTGCATACTAAATTCTTTTTACACTAGAGGTTTGCACCGGAGCAGTGAGTACCGGAGAATAACCGGTGATTTACCGGTAAAAGTACTCGATTGAAATAATCGGTAATTAACCGATTGATCTCCGGTGATCATCGCATCTTATTTTAAACCCCGACGCAAAAACGACGAGATGTTATAAGCTTGACGTGTCTGTGTGTGTGTGTCCGTTTGTCTGTGGCATCGTAGCTCCCGAACGGATGAACCGATTTTGATTTAGTTTTTTTTGTTTGAAAGGTGAATTAGTTTTATGTATTAAAGTTATATATATTTAGATCATCCGCAAAGACCTTTTTTAAATATCGGTACAATATTTGCTAATTTCCACTCCCTGGGAAGCTGCGATGTAGCAATTGATCGGTTAAAGATTAATTTGAGCGGTAGCGATAGACTTGAAGCAAGATTCGGACTTTTTCACCTTTACATAGGACCAGAAATGTTTAGGATTATGTCTAATACTTATTTCGGTGAAGCTCATGTAGTTTTTGTAACTAATGTTCATCATGTTTTTAGATCAGTTATTAAGTAATTTGTATTTTATGCTATCTCTAGGATTCTTGTACTTTTTATAATGTTTTCTTAGTTTCTCCTTTTCGTTTAGAAGTATAATACGTGGTTTAGTGAACCACGGGGGAAATTTACTGGTGATGTTTTGGTAATGGGAACATATTTGGCAATGATATTATTTAAATGTGTATATAGAACGTTCACCATAGCATCGACATCGAATGAGTTAGAATGTACTGAAAACCAATTGATTGCATTGATTTCCGCATTAATTAATTCATAATCTGCCTTTCTAAAGTTATACATAAAGACGTTTTTGCTCTTGAAGGGCTGAGGAAATGTCTTTTAGCGAAATTTCTAATGGTGGATGATAGACATCCACTTTGGATAAAGGGGACTTGCATAAGCTAACGATTCCTCCATGAAAGTTACATAATATAAGGTTTTGTGATAACAGTTTCTGACAGTATTAATTTGCTCCAAATATGGAGCTCCAAATATGAAGTTCTTGGACAAAAAATCTATCAAAGAGTAACCCAGCGCATTGTTATAGTTGTGCACTGACGTACAGGAAGTATGAGGCAGATTATTGCTTGATTCCCAACGAATAAAACTAAGATTGAAATCTCCAGCTATAATAGTTTCGTCGCCAGTCGAGTCAATGATTGAAGAGCCTTTTCGAGGAACGAATCACTGCACAGGGGGTGGCAAGTATGTAGCGCAGACATTTAATTAATGCAGATATGACATCCGCTTCGGCAATGAATTTATTCAAATGTATACGGAAATACAGTATCCTGAAAAAAGCCACAAATGGGATGAAGTTGTGCAATTCTGGAAATTCAATAAACATTTAAAGCCTTTAGACGAAACAGCCTTTAAATACCTAGCTGTGCCTGGTACTTCTGTAAGGTCAGAGAGAGTATTTTCGGCGTCAGGACAAATACTAAATGATAGAAGAAACATGTTACGCTATGACGCTGTTGACATGATGTTGTGTTTCTTAAATCAAAATCAGCATTTGTTAATCTTTATAAAACGTTTTTTTTTAATAAATGAGTATTTAAAGTATATCAATTGATTATTCTTATTTCTTCATTTTTAATATATAAATTTAAAAAAAGAAACAACATTTCTTTATTCTCCGGTGACCTCCGGTTTTTCACCGGAGATTGCCCAATCACCGGTGAATTCAATCGGTTGTTAAAATTTCGCTCCGGTGCAAACCTCTATTTTACACTCCATAATATGGAGTGTAGAAAGAAAGGAGGACCATCTTGTATAGGGGATTAGTCGAAAAAGTGTCCACTTGTATAAAGCAAATTATGGTTTGAAAACTCACCGAACTAGCGCTAGTGTAGCAAGTGGAAATGATATGAATGTAGCAGCAGAGTGAAGTGTGCTGAGTTGAAAAATTGATTTTTATGCAATTTCGTTGATACATTTTTGTTATTTTAATGATTTTATTGTTGTTAATACAAAAAGAACAAATATAGACGCAATGGGAAAACTTTGTTCAGTGAAAAGTTGTCCAAGTGGACGAAAATTGAAAAGTAAAGGAATTGATACGTCTCAACCTAGATCTTTTTTTCGAACAGTATGTATAATCAATTTTTATTAACTATTTAAATTTTCTTTTCTTTTTTAATTTAGTAACCTACTCTAATAATTTGTGGCGCTCTTTTTAAAATTCTTCCACTTGCTACTACAGCGCCACCTTAATTTGCTCCCTTTCAATGGACACTTTTTAATACACTGAGATGGTCCTCCTTTCTTTCTACACTCCATAACTCGATAATACTAAAATATGCAATCAGTATTGCCGCTTGGAAAAAAATAAACTCACCAGAAGTTTACTAAAATGTCACTAGATTGGGTGAAAAAATACATTCAAGAAGTCACTTGTGCGTCGGGTCGTAGGGCAAAAATGGTTGAGCTACACGATGACTTATGTATGCGTTCCGTCAGTTAGGACAGGTCAACTCAAAGCTGGTATGGTTCTTTCTTCAAAAGGCCTGTTCAGATTTTGCCCTACATTGAACTCGCATATAATATAACTATTGTCTGGACTTTAAAAGAGACCATGATTCTCTGAGTTTGTTTCGACATTTCTTCTTAGAGGTCGTCAGATAGGAAACGTCGACGCCATCTAGTTAAAAAGAAATATGTAAAAAAACGACCTGTAAAAGTGTCTTAAAAGATCTATTTACAGAAATAAATATCATTTCATTTCACTAAAAGTCACTAGGTTATTTAATCAATCTTCGTAATAAACTGTACTTTTACTTTTTAATTTTTTGGCTTGTAAAAAACAGTACGTGATAGAAAAAAAGTATTTATGTGGTTATAATAAGTGATGCATACGAGTAAATAAACAGGAAAAATTAAGTGGGTACTCATTTTAAACAAAAAATTGTAACGCATTGTAATTAATTCAACGTGACACCATTATTCAGCTACCGCCCAGTCAGCGTTGCCAGATATTTTTTTTGCCAAGTCGGGTTTTAGGAACTTTTTGAGTGAAAAAAGCGGGATTCTTTCATCGAATGTGTGTCTATTAGGTTTTTTTCTAAATAATTGTTTGCCGGTCACGTCTTTTGCGCAGCAATGACACCTTGGCAAAATGTTTGTTTTCAATAATTTATTACAGCTTTTCTTGCAGTCCACACTAAGATACTCAAGCGTTCTTAAATTACATTAAATCAAACGTAGCCCCGTGTTTATGTGTAATAAAAAAAATATGTAACAAGTAAATAAAGCATCGATTGTTTAAAAAAATATTTAATTTATATATGAAACGTTATTTTGATATCATTGTTTGTACACAATTATTTTGATCTTCTAGTTTCTAAGTGTTAGGTACTGCACATCGTATGCTGCCAAACCTGGTCATCCAATTCCTGAAATACAAATAAAATATATGTTAATTATTTAATATACAGAAATCAATTGCCGTGTGTTAGTCTCGGAAAAACTCTGAAAATGGCTCGATAGACGTGACTTTTTTTTTCTCTTAAAACTGGTATGTAACGATGTGTAGTACTTGCACGAGTACTTACGCCTGCGTTCAAACGTAGGTGATCACTTGCACCGTGTTGCACCAATGCCATGAGCAGGTAGTAGGTACAGTTTGTTCGAAGTAACTCTGCATGTCTAAAGTTAGCCGTTCCGAACTAACGCGCTGGTAATTTTTTTATTTTAAAATTAGTAAAGAAAATAAACACAAATGTGCAACATAGACGGCCCCAATTGTCTTTACACCGAGGCTCTCTATTAGAATTTACCACTGGTAAACCACTTGCGGACAACTTCAGACAGGCTTAGTTATTTCGCACAAACTATACTTGTGCCAGCTTCTGGACATCGTCTGCAACAGGCTTTAAGAAAAAACATTTGAGATACGAGCAAATTATAAAAAATATCTTATTCCAATACCGTCACTAAACGAAATTTTTCAAAAAAAAAATTGCAACTCAATCTATACGTAGATGAAGTTAAAAACAAGTTTTTGAAAAAAATCGTTTAGTAACAGTATTGGAATAAAGGTGCGATACTACAATAGTCGGACCAAACAAGGACGGGACAGATTTAAAAGTAAAACCAGCTGATAGACTATCAAAGTGGATTATAATTATTTGCGGGCTCTAATGTTCTAGGAATTCTCCAGATTTCGGTTGATACCTATATTGATGAATACATAACTTAGACTCAAGTACGCACACACACAACCACTATTGTTTAGTAGTTTCATCGTTATCGGATATGAATGGTATAGGAAGTATGATCATGGGCTGCTCGGGACGAGGCGATACATTTCTAATACATGATGAGGTAAAGGTAAGAAAACTAACATCATCAAGCCTATATCCCCGCAGATTTAGACAGATATGTAGGTACATCTATACCGAAGTCCCAAGTGATAGGTGGCGAGCCTGTTATTGGTACAAACCCGTCATATATCCAAACTCCAAATTTGCTATTGATAATTCCATAGAGGATTCCATGAGAAATTTTGCTCGACCTGGGATATGAACTCATCAGCCGCGCTTGCGACCATTGGACATAAAACTTACATATTCAGTTCGAAAAAAACTTTATAACAAATACCTGGCAAAGACTGCTGCAGTAGGTGGGTCTAACGGGGTAGTTTGATTGGGCATAATATCTTTGTTCACACATTTTTCCACACATACAACAACGTCCACCCATGTATGCCTCCGGATAGATTGTAGTAACATTAGTTATTACTGGTCTGGACGAAATTCGTGGTTCGAGCTCTGTTTCATGCTGAAATTACAAGGAGAACTGTTATACGATGTTGAGATTTAAGTATTGAGAAGACGATTCAGTGCAATTAGGTATCCTTACCGTTCTATTATTAACATTTGTGCAATCATAGCGCAAAGGGTTCATCGAATCGCTTTGAGATAGTGGTATTCGGTTCATGTTTGGACATGGAACTTGAATTTGATGATTTTGTTGAATTGGATATCCTGTGTTCTGGCGATGTTGATGCTGCTGTCCAATATTGTAGCGATTCTGAATCGGATATTGAATTGGATGGGCTGGATTCTGATTTAGGTGTGGCGGCGGTTGATGATAATAATTATTGGAGTTGTCGTTTGGCATTGGTGCAACTGACCTGTTACTTGCAGGTAAACTTGATGAAACGGTATGTCGATTTCCAATAAATTCATCAGAGTAAGTATTATGTTTTTTGGCACATAATAATGTTTCTGGATTAACATTTATACTTATTTGACTACCGGGGGTTCCAGAACGAAATATACATAACATATCATTTTGTGTGTTCGACTTTTGTGGAGGGACATTTTTCGAGTTCGGAGCGTTGTTTACATTTGTGAGAGGATATGGTGGCGGAGGCCTGATTAAATGTTGCCTTAGGTTAATGTTGTCATTTGGAGTTTGTTTTATGGTTTTCATTTGAGAATATTTATGTTTCGACCATACGATTAATTCATTAAGCAATTGTTGTATATGATGTTTTTGAATTTTCCATTTTGAAAATTTCAAATCGGCAATCATCATAGTATTCTCCAAGAACTGATTTATAAGTGGGGCATTTTGTTCTAGTGGCAATATTACTGACTCAACCGTGGTATACGATATTTCAAAAAAGTGGGATCTTATAAAGCGATATGCTTGTTTCATTTTAAGGTTGGCTTCCTCTGTTGCAAGGTTAGATTTTTTTTTAAAGTCATAATAATAATACGATTGCATGATCATTAGTAAGTTTTCAGACAATTTGTCCAATAAATCTTCTACTAAAGTTTGTACTGTTTGCTTATCACTTTCTGTGTCTTCTCGAAATTCATTCCTTACAACCCTTGAATGTATATTATAAACGGATTTATTTGTAATAATTTGATCTTTAACCTGGGGGATGTTCTTTCTTATTTTCTCTATATTTGTGTTATTTTTCTTTCCCGATACATTTTTATTGATTTCTTTAAATGGTGTTTTCTTTTTATGAATTTCAGTGTAGTTATTGTTATTAGTTCCATCATCACTGTCTTCTAATATTATTGTTACTTCAATCGTCTTATTAAAATCATACTCTGCCATCAGTTTCAGAACGTTAACTGGAACAAAAATACAGTTATAAATTAATCACGTTCTAACGTTCTACGTGCTCCAACAGTTTTGAATACAGATTGAATGCAGATCCGTTCACTGGGCCCACAAACTCTTTTTATTGGGTGTTCGTATTTGAAAAAATATCAAAAAGGAAATATCAAAAAGGTCCAAAAAACTAAATGTTAAAAAATACCTTTATTTAGTTCTAACTTTGTATGAGTCTTTGTTGTTTTCATTAAGCAACATGATAAACACGTGTAAGTGTGTTTCGGAGTATCGGTTTTATAAATAGGAATTGCAAAAATGGTATCTATACATATAAAATGCTTTGTCCTGAATGACTGACTGACGGATCAACGCACAGCCTCTCTGCCATCGCTAGATAAAAGGACAGGAATGAATTAATAAGTTTACATGTTATTTTTATATTTCAATAAAATAATATAGCGAAGCAAATTATTTGGTCTTAATTTTAGATAATTTACAATATCCCGCCAGAAATAGAAAAAATAAACAGTCAAAATCGTGTTGTCGACGCGAGCGAATCTGCGGGCGGAAAGTTAGTTATTTAATAAAATATTTACCGCGAGTGGAATCGTGGGAAACGGTGACTAGTTACTGCATATTATTAAAATATTGTAAAAACAGTAAATACGATTCAATAGCTATCGATCGATTAAACGTAACGCACGTACGCACGTTCACTCACGAACCGAGTCGGAAAGGATCAAAGGAACTAACAAGTAACTAGATTACTAAAGAAGTACTAAGAAGATCAAATACACCGCCTGCGTCGGCGGCCCTTGTCGGCTTGCCTTTGTCGGCCAGCACGTGCCGACAAACGATACCGCCGCCACCGCTGCCGCCGACAACGCGGTGACGCACTAGGCATAAAGCGGTGTCTTTTGATGTGCAAAGATCAACAAATTACAGAGGAGAAATGTGAAAAGAATTTCAATTGTTAGGAAATTGTACTTATGCTTTATTATACAAACTGTTCATATTCTAACTTTTAAATAAGATTTAACGGGTTTCTTAGATTAAATTAAGCACTTTAAATTGATTGGGTTTACTTATTAAATGAAGGATACAGTAATTGCAATAACGAGCGCGCGTCGTGTGACTCTAATTACATTGACATAAAGTTCAAATTCAATTGATTCACGCGCGCTACTTGCTTCAAACTGAACACGTGATGAAATTTTTTTAGCCAATCACAGCTAAAGTCCGCGATCTTTTACTTTATTTCATTCGCTATCGATTATCGACTTACATACAAAACTGTTATTAAATGCACGACACGTGCATTAATGTAAAACTGTTGACGTCTCTGTAATGTTTCTTCTTATTTATTTTGGCGGCGATTTACAAAGGATGCCTAAGGTCGCCGTCACGCCGCGCCGCGCATAGCCGTGGACGGCTCTCTTTCAAACTAGGTTGCCCGGGTTCAAACCTCGACATAATACCAATGAGTTTTGTGATCATTTACCTTGATTATCAGGATTCGAACGAAAGTTATTAGTACTAACTTGAGCACGTCGTGCAGAGTGCAGACAGAACAACACGGTCACAATTATCTCTGTACTTCGCTGGAATGTGATGGCCATCTTGCTTGCAGGTCTACAGATAATGTGACCGTGATGTAGGTAGATAAACATTTCAATTTTGGTGTAAAATTTTAATGAACGAATTAACAAAATTGCTTGATAAGTCAATGTCTTTGCATGTACTTAATCAACTTTTTTTACTTTTCTTTCCCAATCACAGTACCTCTATGCGATATGGGTCTCAAGGGTAAGCGAAGTAACTGGATTTTTCTGATTTGTAAGCAAAATTTGCGAACATTCGGATCAAAATTGTAACCCTGTTCAAGGGGAAAATCATTACGATCCTTGCATGAATGGAATCCGAAAGCAGATATCCCACAGGCCCACAACTAGGTAGAAGTGAACTGAAAAGACATTTTCAGGAGGATAGGATCACATGGTACCGCCGCACGACATTTTTGTTAACCAGCCGCCGCGCGTAGCGTCCGCGCGGCTGTCGGTGAGCGCGCTCGCACTTTGAACTCGAGGTCATGCGCGAGCGTCAGATGATTTTATTTACGAATTACATTGCGTGTTAGAGTTGTAAAGAAAAAAAATGTGTTTAATCGCAAATAATGTTTTCATTTACCCGTTCTCACAGCATAGTGTACAAAAAACGCCAAAAGAAATGGTAAAAATGGTAAAAGGGTTTTTGATGGTATTGTATCGAGAATCACTAGTCCTATCACCTGTCTTCGTTTTCGGAAGCGTTTCCCTTACACCCTGTATACATACATACATACCTACGCGATAAATATCGACATCGAAACATAATTTTGAATAATAATTAATATTTTCATTATTCTCTATCTTTTATAAAATACATATTATTATATTCCGTTAATAATTTATTATTTGTACAATTGCTGAGATTAGTTAGGATGCGTCGCGCGATGTTGAATCCAGTGACCGGGGAACGCATTGATATGAATTGCATGAATGTATAGATAATTATTTGATGGATAGCAATCATTCGCAACTGTGCCTACACCCATGTTTTGCGTATGATTTCAGGTCCTATTTCATAAAATGAACGATGGTAGAACCTCTTTGGGTCTGAATGGCTGGCGCCCACCTTCACGTCCTAGTTTGTCGTAAAGCACCTTGGTGTGTGTTTCGACTTTTGCGCGTAAGAACCAGTTCCTCCTCAGCTTCTACGGTTCTGAACGTCTGCGGCATAAAGCATCAGCAACTCCTTTGGTGTTGCATACATGGACGGCGACGACTATTTATTATCAGGTGACTCGTCGGCTCGTTTACTGACTTTACTAATGAAAAAAATAAAAACAGAAACTAAGAGGCGCGTGCAGGGCCTGATTTACCCACAGGCTAATAAGGCTAAAGCCTAGGTCGCAAGGACCAAGTGAGCGTCGGGCGAGTCGCTGAGATGAGACTTACTTACAAAATATTATTGGGTAATTTTGGGAAAATACACGGACGCACGTATATGTTGGCAAAACAACAGATTTTGCATTATGTCTACAATATATAGCTTGACGGGTTTACGCGCGTTAAAATAAAATTCCCGCCCCGCGCCCCCGACTCGCTCAAACCAAAGGCGCGCGGAACCAAATTCCATTTTGACGAAGAAAAAGCGGGACACATCAAATTTGAAGGAAAACGATCTTAAATCATCGAAAAATATCACGCTGCCATTGATAGTCTCAAAGTTCAGTTAAAAAACCGACAAACTATCTATTTATACCGAAATAAATTCAAAATTTGGTTTCTTATAGAAATTACCTGAAAAAAATGACAATAGCATTATAAGATCCAAGGCGAAAGAGTTGCAACAACTATATGCTTTGGATATGGAAGACACATTTCCTGACGAGTGTGTCCATTTGGCACAATTATTAAAAGATAAAGATTTCGTTGATCCACAAAAACTAAACCCAAAAAAATTTGCTGTAATTTTAAAAAGCCAAAACATTGGTTCTATTTTTCCGAATGTAGTAATAATATTAAGAGTTTTTTTAACAATGAGCTTAGAAATTGCAGCGATGAAAAATCTTTCTCTCCATTAAAAAGAGTAAAACAATACTTACGGCACTTGCTCTATTATTTATTGAGAATGATTTTTTACAAAATGTTAATTTTGACAATATTGTGGAAAGATTCGCCAGCGAGAAAGCAAGGAAAAGGAATTTTATATAACACTAGCTTTTCGCCCGCGTGGTTTATAAGCCTTTCTGTACTCTATATATATGAAGAACTGCTCGAACGATTTTGTGCAAACTTCACATAAACCACCTACTAAATAGTCCGAACAAAGCCTAAACATTTGGTTTGGATAGGTGAGCCCGTTCTTGAGTTTTAAAATTAACCTTATCTAAGAAGAAATTAACCTTATCTAAGTAGTTGAGTTCCGGGTGACCTACTAAAAACAATATCTTTTTTTCTATTAATGCAAATCGTGTCTGGCCCTCGACACTAAATTTTTGTGTGTATCAGTATTTTTGTTTTACGGTGAGTGGAGAAATTTTGTTTGCTTAAATTCTAAATAGAGGTGCAGTAAAAAAATCCCCTTTTTTTAATACGTCCTAAATCGTAATGGTACAGCACCCTCCGTGCGCGAGTCCGACTCGCACTTGGCCGGTTTTATATATATTGATTCTCAAAGTAAAGCAATTGTCGTAAGAATTTAACATCTTTTTCAAATTTCTTCTTGTAAGTATATTTTTAGGACAAAATAAACAGATAAAAAAAAAGTGTTGAAGTTATTTGGTTCCTTTCGTCTTTCGTTTACCTACTCACTGACAGTTTGATAGGACAGGAAACATTGTGGGGCGCATATTCATAGTTAGCCTAGGGCGGTCAGAACTCTTAATTCAGCCGAATCTATGCGGAAGAGTCGTTGAAAATTGGACATCTCACATCCGTGCCACAGTAAGAAGCCGAGGCGGGCATTTGAACGACGTCATATTCCACACTTAATGGCACATATGGGCCCTTCAAACAAAAAAAAGAATTGTGTTAATACCTCACACACAGCTTGTTTTATTTCATTTCAACATCTACCCGTCCTTATTGGAAAACCCCACGGAAGAGATAAATAACGTTGGAATGGCCATGTAGGCGGGGCAGGCGCGCTACAGTCATGATTAGACAATCATAACTCGCCCGAATCATACATTCGTCGCGCTTAGTGTGCTTAGGACTACTTCAGAGAACAGAGCTCCGCTTTAAAATGCCGTGTTGTGTATTCTTACGTGATAGACAAAATGTCAGACCTCCAGTATACATATAGCGAGGAGGTATATCTTTTTTTTTTATTTCTTTAAAAAAAAGCTTACTAGCAATGTGGGTCACACATTACTAGTATTTTTGTTAACCCCTCGTGCTAAGCTAAATGCTTGTGTTACGAGTGGGTTCACGTCGGTAGTGCAATGGGTGGGGTTTGAACCGGCAACCACATGATCGCAAGTCCGACGCCCTAGCCATTAGGCTACCGCCGCTTCTTTCCATCTGTAAGTCAAAAATTGCATTTATTTCCAAAATAATTGGTAAAAACATAAAAATATACTGATCACTATGAAATTCCAAACGTCAATCATATTATTAAAACAAGTTACAAATAAAATACATTGCCCGATGTGTTCTCGCTTCAACGCGATGTCGTAGTCCGCTTGCAATGTACTGCATGCATTGCGTTCTCTACACTTCAACCATGGCCGTTGTTCGTCGTTTGCCGGGGTTGTCCGTGAGTGATGCACGGCGTACATCTATCGATATCGAGGTGATCGTGTAGTTAAATAAAAGCTTCGATAGAATTCTCAACTATATTTACGTTTGACAAAGATTATGAGTGATTAAACGAACTTACCTGTAAGTGAAGTTCAATCATCATTATATGAAGACACTGTCCTTTAATGATTGACCATTATGTAGTATCCTCTATTTTCATCCACTGACGCACGATTTCAAAGCAATGCAGAAAAAACGCTTGGTTTTGTATGTATTATCTGTGTGAATCTGCTGTCACTGTCACGTCACGGACTGTCACCTGGAAGTCATTCTATTGAAAGCTACACAGTTTTTACAATTTTATATCGGGAACACAAGAATAGGTTCTTTCGAATGGGCATGGGTGGGTTGCTCCAATCATTAAAGGACAGTGTCTTCATATAATGATGATTGAACTTCACTTACAGGTAAGTTCGTTTAATCACTCATTATACATCAGACAGTCCTTTAATGATTGACCATTATGTAGATGTTTAAAGCTTCACTAAAATTGTAATAAAATGTGTAAAAATAAATACATTATTATGTTAATGGAAATTCAGTTTCATTACTTTAAATTATAAGATTATTAACTATATTTCACTGTGTATTTGAATACTACAGGTTCTTTTATTTTTAGTATAATTATAACTTATTCAGTCTTATTTCGGTTTTAATTTATTAATTTATATATATATATATATACTTAGAGAACTCATATTTTCTGTGCAACATACCTATAAAAGACAGCGGACGCACTGATAACGGCCATTTGCTCTTTGACTCTCGGAGGGTACGGTCGTTGTCGACGCGATTTGTGAGTGATTTTATTTATTGCTTTAATTGGTAAAAGTGTGGTTAAGCTCTGTAAGTACATGTTGTGTAAATTAATAACTGATTGATGTCTTATTTTTGTACTTGATTTAAGATTAGATTCGTAGGTTACATTTCTGATTTATGATTAAAAACTGATAATATCGTGTATCGTGTGATTGTTGTTTTTTTTTAATAATTCCTACTTCTGAAACCTAAATTCAGAAGTGGGATAGTTTCGACGCCCACTGTAGTTGGTTTTTTTTTTTTGTTTGTGTCGGGTATATAAATAAGACATCAAATAAACATTTTATCTTTCTTGTAATTTTTGCTAATTGTGTGTGAATATGGCTGATAGACAACATACTCCACGCAGCAGGTCGCGTCGACACGACAGGGACTGTAGGTCCCGGAATAGGTCTCTCTCGTGGAACCGGTCTCGATCTAGGAGTGGGACCCGTTCCCCGAATAGGCCTCGGTCGAGGAGTAGGACTCGTTCACGGTCACACCGCAACCCCTCCGGGCAAAGTTCGGCAATACAACGAACGCTACAATCAATTTTGTCACGTCTAAATACTCTCGAATCCGAACGTTCTGCGTTACATATTGCAACCGACAGCCAACTGGTCAGGACCAGTGCGCCTTTGACGTCACATACGCCCCCGATAGGTGAAGTTCAGAATGATCAGGCCCTTCAGGCTAAAGAGCAAATATCCGTAACACCGCTATCTAGTTCCATTACCGCAATAAATATGCCCGCGTCTGAGAGCGCGACGAGTAACATCAATACACATAGTCACGATGAACAGGCAATGACGGCATCCGCGCGAATGTTAGTTGAAGCAATTAGGTCGGTCAACTCTGATCGAGCCCAAAAGTACTTCGTATCTAACTTTGACCCCACAATTCATGACATAGACGTTTGGTGTGCAGAGGTCGAACGGGCTAGGTCTTACAATAACTGGGGAGATTCGGAATGTCTATCACGTGTATCAATTTGTCTTAAGGGCGACGCACGAGCTTGGTTAAATGAGTGGGTCACTAGCGACCGGACATGGAGTAATTTCATTAAAGAATTTAAGCCGCTATGCCCACGGAAACTTGATTACGCGAATATCTTGTATGACGCAATGCACACCACCTCCGATAAGTACAGTACCTATCCCGAATATGCAAGAAGGACGTTATTACGCCTTAAAATAGTTAAAGGATTAAGTGACGAATTGCGCACCTTGATAGTTATTCGTGGTATTACTGACCCTCAGGTTAGAGCTGCTGCAGCTAACGCTAACCTAGAATTTCATGACTTAGTTTCATTTTTGTCAATTTACACTAAGCCTACCCGCACTAAACCAGATAACCGACATTTCGTTCACAGACCACCACCCTCTAGTCGTTCTTCAAACCTGAAGTGTTTTAATTGCGGGCAGCACGGGCACAAATCTCACTACTGTCCTAAAAGACCCAAAACCGATCAGACCCCTACGTCAGCTGCTAGCAATAGTAACAAATTAGCTTGTAATTTTTGCAAAAAAATGGGACATAGTGAAGACGTTTGCTTTGCTAAAGACAGGTCGGGCTCTCGTAACAAGCGAAACGTAAACTTATGCCGTACACCCGTCACTGATTCCTCGCGAGACACATGTGACCTTACGACCGCAATCGTACAGGGTATCCCTGTCGATGTCCTCATTGATAGCGGTGCTTTAAATATTTCACTAGTCTCCTCCGAAGCATTGAAACATTTTACTTGTGAACGGAAACCCAGACACTGTGCCTTGAAAGGAATTAGTGACGCTGTCATCAAAACAGACACCTATGTCACGTTGACGATTGAGCTTGATGAGATCTCTATTGAGGCCGACTTTGTTGTAGTACCGGGGTCTCTTATGACTACCCCGATCATTATAGGAACCGACATCCTGAACCGTGATGGTATCACTTACGTACGGACTAAAGACAGACAGTATCTGACTCGAGCCATTGATAGGGTGGTTCACGCCATATCCACTGATATAACATCACAGGTTATTACACCTCTTCAAGGTGCCGAACGTGAACGTCTGATAGGGCTAATAAAAGAATTTTCGAATTACTTTATCTCGGGCACGGCATCGACAACCGTCACAACTGGTAAGATGACTATAAAAGTCACCGACGATACGCCAGTCGCTTATCGACCTTATAAACTGTCATACTCCGAGAAAATAAAAGTCCGAGAAATTATACGCGACCTAAAAGATAAGGATATTATCCGCGACTCTAACTCCGAATATGCGAGTCCCATAATACTAGTAAAAAAAAAGGATGGAAGCGACAGAATGTGTGTCGACTATAGGGCACTCAATCGATTGACAGTTAGAGACCGGTACCCCCTACCACTGATAGATGACCACATCGACAGGCTAGGGAACTTTAAATATTTTACTAGTCTCGACATGGCCACAGGATTTCACCAAATAGCCATTGAAGACGGTTCAATACATAAGACGGCTTTTGTCACTCCAGAAGGGCACTATGAGTACCTTCGGATGCCCTACGGTCTTATGAACTCTCCTATCGTTTATCAACGAATTATTAATAACACTCTCCATGACCATATAGAGGCTGGTAACGTGTTAGTTTACGTCGATGACGTTCTCTGTATGAGTAGTAGTATTGATGAGGGCATTCACTTGTTAGGAAAGGTACTTGAGACGCTGACTAGGTCGGGTTTCTCGATTAACTTGAAAAAGTGCTCATTCCTTTCGACAGAGGTCGAATACTTGGGTCGTGTAATTAGTCAGGGTCAGGTTAGGCCGAGCCCCCGTAAAATTCAAGCGTTAGTTAATGCACCAACACCCTGCACTGTTAAGCAAATTCGTCAATTTCTGGGCTTGGCAGGATACTTTAGGAGATATATCAAGGGCTATGCTACAAAAACTGCCTGCATAGCACGCCTAATGAAAAGGGAAGTGAGTTTTTACTGGGGTCCAGAGCAGGAACAAGCTAGGCGTGAGATAATTGACTGCTTGACTAATTCACCCATACTGTCCATTTTTGACCAATCTTTACCCACGGAAGTACACACCGACGCCAGTAGTGTTGGGTACGGTGCAGTACTTATGCAGAAAAGGACTGACGGTAGTAAACACGTAGTCGCGTATTTTAGTAAAGCTACTCAGGCCGCGGAAAGTAGGTACCACTCTTATGAACTGGAAACTCTGGCAGTCGTGAGAGCGTTGCAGAATTTTCGCCATTATCTGGTGGGCATAAACTTTAAAGTAATCACTGACTGCAATGCTCTCAAGGCTACAGAAAAGAAGAAGGACCTGCTTCCTCGCGTTGCCAGATGGTGGATCTATTTACAAGACTTTAACTTTAGCATTGACTACAGAAAAGGTTCATTGATGACGCACGCGGACTATCTTAGTCGAAACCCAGTAGCTGCTAAAGTCCATCAAATATCTAGGCCACGCAACTGGGCGCAAGTTGCCCAGTCTGCTGACGATGAGACCCAAGGTCTCCTGCAAAAATTGCAGGATGGAGAGTTAGATCCTCGTAGATATGTTTGTCAGAATGAACTTCTCTATTATCGGTACTCTCCAATAGGTGAGGAACCCAGACTGCTCTGCTTTATCCCCAAAGGACACCGTTTAAGCTTGTTAAGAATTTTTCATGATGAACACGAACACGTTTGCGCAGAAAAGACACTGGACCTAATCCTCAAATATTTTTGGTTCCCCGGCATTCGTCAATTTGTAGCAAAGTATATAAAACACTGTCTTGTGTGCATTTCCAATAAACGTGTCCCTAGAGCCCCTCACCAACCGATTACTTCTTGGCCAAAGCCTAATATTCCCTTCGAAACATTACATATAGATGCCCTTGGTCCATTACCCGAATCCAACGGGTATAAATTTGTTTTATTAATAGTTGATTCATTCACAAAGTTTTGCTTGTTGTATCCAATTCATAGACAGGATGTGAGTGAGCTTAGGCGCACATTTACCAATGCAATATCACTCTTTGGCGTACCTAAGCTATTGGTGACTGATCGTGGTAGGATGTTCGAATCATCGGAATTCTCTGCACTTTTGACTGAGCTTGGGTGTGAGATCCACTTTATAACGCCCGAAATGCATAATGCGAATGGACAGGTGGAAAGATACGTTCGAACCGTTTTGAATATGATTCGTATTGAAACTAATCATAAACATGCGAAATGGTCGGAACAACTGTGGAAACTTCAACTGGTCTTGAACATTACTAAGCAAAAGACAACACAGACCTCAGCCCTGAAGCTCCTAGTGGGCACCGACGCAACCATACCTGTTGTACGGACGCTAATCCGTGACGTTGCCATTGAAATGTCGCAAAACCATGAAGGCTGGCGAGAACTGTGCAGGTCAAGAGCTCACCAACTGTTGACGCGAAACCAAGCCAAGCAGGATGAATACGTCAATCAACGACGACGAACACCACGCACTTTTGGCGTGAATGATCTGGTTTTCGTAATAAAATATTCCCAGTCCACAGGAAAACTAGACCCTGGCATGCGCGGACCTTATCGAGTGATGAAGTTACTACCCGGCGGTCGCTACCAGCTGAAACTTCTCAGTGGCTCATATGGCAAAATCACACAAGCGGCCGCTGAGTATATGATACCCTGGAACGGAGAGTGGTGTCCAGAGTCATGCGCAGCCTTTTTCGAAAGTGAGTATTGAGTTGGTTTCATTCGCTGATTCAGTGAGTTGTGTCGCCATTTGTCATTTGTCTTGTACCTGACTGTCTTATCATTCTGCTATAGATTGATTTATCACAACTCACTCTATTAAATTTAAACCTTCAATAGTTTTTCTTACATATTTACATAATGGCTACTCGGCTCCTAAATCGGCGGATGTACCAAATCAATTATTGTTTGTGTTGGACGTGCGATTCAGTGATGCCTCCGTCCACTCGAGCATATGATGTTGGACGAGCGATTCAGTGATGCCTCCGTCCACTCGAGCATATGATGTTGGACGCGCGATTCAGTGATGCCTCCGTCCACTCGAATATGTGATTGTTTGTGATGTCGGACGTGCGATTCAGTGATGCCTCCGTCCAGACAGGTACCGATGCGAACTTGATGTTGTATATTGGACGCGCGATTCAGTGATGCCTACGTCCAAATAGACCCGACCACAATGAAAGGTAGTGGTCTGCGCAGTAATGTTGACGTGCGATTCAGAGATGCCTCCGTCAATCTCAGGCAGAGGGGACGCCTTCTGTCTGATTTGTTCACAGATGCGGCTTCACAGAGTTGGCAATTCGCTCCACACAGATGGCAAGATGACAAGACATGTGAAGTATAATTTCGAGAGCTCTCATTTAATTTTAATGCTATTTATCATTATAGACTACTTGTTGTAAGCGTGCATTATGACATATCTGTATGTGTATTTCAGATGATGAAGTGTGTGACCCCAGTACAGGTCCACCATCGACGTCTTCTCCACCTGGTGCTGTAGAGGTTGAGCCTAGCGATGAACGTCCAGCTAGAGAATTGGGCCCATCACCAGACGAACATCCAAGGAACCGCGCCGAGGACGACGCTTCGTCAGGATAGGCCGACTTAGAGAACTCATATTTTCTGTGCAACATACCTATAAAAGACAGCGGACGCACTGATAACGGCCATTTGCTCTTTGACTCTCGGAGGGTACGGTCGTTGTCGACGCGATTTGTGAGTGATTTTATTTATTGCTTTAATTGGTAAAAGTGTGGTTAAGCTCTGTAAGTACATGTTGTGTAAATTAATAACTGATTGATGTCTTATTTTTGTACTTGATTTAAGATTAGATTCGTAGGTTACATTTCTGATTTATGATTAAAAACTGATAATATCGTGTATCGTGTGATTGTTGTTTTTTTTTAATAATTCCTACTTCTGAAACCTAAATATATATATTTTTTTTTTTTTTTAATCACATTACTATGTTATAATATATTTTTATAGTAATGTAGAGCCAAAGGACTAATCATTTCCTATTCCAACCTTTTACTCTGTGTCTGACTTAGCAATATGGAGTTGAGCAAGGAATTTTTTACAAAATCTTGAGTGAGCCTTCATTGAGTAGGTGCTTACTGCTCTTGTAAAATTAAATTTATTTAATACAGCATAATTATTTCTGCGCAGTTAAAGTTGAAGTCAGTTAAGGTTGCAGATCTTTGAATTTATCGTTCTGATTAACTTTCGGCATCTGTGATTGCAGGACTAGTAGGTACTGTAAGTATTGAATAAGAAGGCTTTTTAAGTTCTGTAAATAGTTTTAATGCTATCTCTATGCTCCCTTGTTCTATGCCTGTTCGATGCCTGCAGATAAACTACGACCTTCTAAGATAGATCTTAGGCTTATCTTGATGGAAAGAGATAGTTTAATTTGGAATTTTATAAATTTGATTTATGATTGGTTAAGATAAACTAGATATACTAGGTATTGAGGATTGAGTAATGAGCTAGTACGTAAGTAAGAATATTTAGTAAGATTTATTAAACAGATATTTTATTATAGTTACTATTTTCTTTGTCCTAGGTTCAAACTATTATTAGAAAAGGCTATTCCTAGCTTTAAGGAGCCACTTAAACATACCATCAAAGTCACATTCAGTTATTGTTGGTCTAGTAATTTAATCTAATATGGGTATTAAACTAACACCTCTCTCATGTCTCAAAGAATCTTTAACTTATGAATATCAGAATTTGTATGGAGATACTTATAAGTACATATTTAAGGAATCAGTGTGAGCACACCTTTAGCTTTATAAGCTTTTTGTTTTTTTTTTTTTTTTTTTGAAACAAAGGGCAAGAAGATATAATTTTAAGAATAGGATCAATCTTGCTTGAATTATAGGACTCACACTAAACCGTAACGGGTGATTAGGATTGTTTTAGTTATGAAATTCATTATAATAGCTGTTAAGGTCATGATTCCTCTCATGAATATTAGCATTCGGAGCGCTAACGCATCCGGTTGCGAACTCTTTGAACACGAGATGTTATTTTACTGAGAAACAATCATAGCTTGTGAGACAAGCATCGACATAAATGAGTATTGGGTACTAGGATTGAACAATCCAATATGGCACTCATACAATTAATTTCAGGTACATTAAGGGAAATTGCTGAGAAGGCCTAAAAAGAAAAATGGCCCGTAGTTTGTAAAAGTATCTATTGTATGAGCTTCTTCCATGTCACCTTATATTTTAAGCATTTAAATTTCAAATAATTTTGGTTGTAATCATTATTATTATAAAATCTATTATTATTTCTGATTATTTTTATTTATATTTAATTTTTATATTAGGCATAAGTGATCTTTACAAGTTATTCCTAATTAAGTTAAACTTTGCAGCTAATGTGTTAAGTAAATATTTAATTATTTATATTTTCACATTTCCATACCATATACAATTCTATTGCCATTGGTACTTATTAAGGAATTGATTGGAGAATATAGAAATGGTCACCAGTGATTCTACATAAATCAGAACTATACATTGTGTAAAATGTAATGTTATCATTAATAATATTATTATCATAATTCATATTTATGATTTTAATTTTAATATTTAATTTCCCAATATTACCTATATCTCTTGAGTTCCTATACCTATTAAATTACCTTATTTACTTTTCTAGCATAATATGCTAGAAAAATAATTATAATTCATTAATATTATTAATTATATTTAAATATTATAAAATTAATTAATTCTAATTAATTAGTAAGATTGTAATGTTAGCATTCCAATCCAAAGGTTACATTCTATAATAGGTATCATTGATATAATAAAGGGAAATGGTGTTTTTAACATTTGCTACAGATTCATAAATCTAAGTGTATTGATTTTCTGTTATATTAAGTACTATGGTTCAATTTCATATTATATGGGACCTAAACATGCCAGTGAACTGACACTGGCACACCTCTGCCAACCCTTCAGGGAATACAGGCATATATATTATGTATGTATGTAGGCGGGTATGTTGTTTTAAGCTCTGAATATAGAGACTTTTTATAATCACTGTGACATGTAATGTAGGAACAGTTCCTCAAAGACTTAGAACCTCTAATCAATTACAATGATTAGGTATATAAGAGGTTAGGAAACTTAAATCCTTACCGAGTTGTTTGTCAGTGTAAGAACTGTTTTTGTAAATGTCAATTAAATAATTTAAATTATGATTTCTCTTTTGTGCAGAAATTAGTACATATTGTTTTGAATTAAATATAAACCTGTAAATAAGTCATTTCATGGTGTATAAGGCAATTTTCTGGTTACTTTACAGCACTGGCACAATTGCACTGGTAAGTTGAATTAACTATGTATCTAGATAAGGTGTTAATTTTTAGCCTTAGGATCTCAGTACAATTTGTTTTAGAATTAAGTGAAGATGTAGTTGTACAATAGATTAGCAGAAGCTAAACTAATAAATTTATTTTAGTTCTAAATATAATGCATCTGTATATCCTGTGATAGGTACTTCCTATTATCTTTGATTATTACCATAATGCAGACATACTTTTCATGCAAGTTATAAGATAAGTTTCTGCAGTGGTATTTAAAACATAAGCATATTATTTAAAATATTCTTATATAATACTCTGGGTAAGTAATTGACTCAACATAATCAGTACTCTAATGTTAAGAGTATTCTGGTTGCTTACTACAATGCCCTGAGATCCTCATCCTTATGGATTCAGATATAATAACCCGCTGTAACAAATTTTGATTTCCTTTGCTTTTTCTTCTTCCTGAGGAGCTAGGTAGGTACCAGATGCTTGTTATAGCCAAACTGGTTTTTAACAAAATGATAGATATATCATTTTCCTTGTCCCAATACAATGGTAGAAGGTCTTCAGTGATTTTCTGTTGGTTATAATAAAATATTTATGTTATACCTGCCAGTATGTCTGTGATGACACTGATCACTGATTGTTGAAGTAGTTATGCTCTCCGGCAACCACCTGGATCTGCTACTGGTACTGCTGCTACAGACTACCTTCTCTCATTGTTGCAGCTTGCTTCAGAGATGTCATTTGATGTGCCTGCTGCAATTCTAGTTAGTATAGCATTCGGTAGACTTAAGTTTATGGTATTACCTTCTGACTTATGTGTCCTACAGATTTAGCCATTATAGAGAATTTTTCAGAGAGGTTATCTCCCAATATATATTAGTAACAAAATTACCAACAATATTTTCCAGTGTTGTACAATACTACTAGAAGTGTCTAAGATTAATTATGTTGCCTCTTCTGTTAACACTCTTTCAGTTGTATGCAATAGTATGCATGTCCAGCATAGGTTAGGTAAATCAATGGTAAAATCAATCCTCATAGTTGATGCACATTCCATGACCAAACAAGATACAAAATAGTTTATGGAGATAAGTAGTTAATTGGGTGATTAACATTGTTACCGTATAATGACTGATAGAAGAATGTGTTGTCCTTCTTGTCAATACACCTCTGTGAGATATTTTCCTGCCTCGTGACCATCTCACTATTTAGAGTAGGTTGCCCTTATGGCACCACACTGTTGACCTATTTCCTGGTCATTTGTTCAGGTTTGTAACATTATTGTATGTACCAGGCACTTTTAGAACATTCTTATGCAATATTTTTTCCACATCTGAAAAATAAAACTATTTCCTACTTACATACCTTATTATCCCTGGCCTGGTGTACTCCCCCCCCCCTTTTTTCTCCTTCTTTACATTGTAATGGCACGAAATTAGAACACTTCTTGAGTAGTGTGCACCTTGTTGCATCAAAATATTGCCATCGAATGGTCCCCCAGTACCAGTCCTAGGCAGTGAACAACGCCGTGAATGACCCCAAAGTGTCAATCCTTGGCGTGTTAATGTCTTCGAACAACCCCACAGTGTTGATCCTAGACATGGTAACGACCATTAAACGAACCCACAGTTTCGATCTTAGGTCTGATTGTTTATTTCGTGCATTTTGAATCAATAGCAACTGTGTTGCATGTTCCATGTAGGAGGTTATCATCTACCTCAATAAGTATCTTGGATCCTGCAAAAAACCTCTTCTTTGGTGATACTAGGTAAGTATCTGTATAATAAATCACCACTGAAGTAAGGAACAGTCTTCTTTGGAGGGCGAGTGTAACGATATTTTATTAATTTACGTTGTCGTATCTTCAATCCTTGAAAACTTCTTCAAAATATACACATCACTATTACTTTGCATTTAGGCATTAATGTTAATGCCTTTTATTGCTTATTTTAGTCGTAAAAACATTTTAAATCCTGTAAGAAAAGTTTTTACGGTGTGCGTCGTTGCACGAAAAAAAGGAATGACTTCCAGGTGACAGTCCGTGACGTGACAGTGACAGCAGATTCACACAGATAATACATACAAAACCAAGCGTTTTTTCTGCATTGCTTTGAAATCGTGCGTCAGTGGATGAAAATAGAGGATACTACATAATGGTCAATCATTAAAGGACTGTCTGATGTATAATTTTTGAAATATTATATATTTAATTGATGAGAGTATATTTTTAGTTGCATGTATTTTATATTATATGAATAATTGAATGAATGAAGATGAAGCGGCATGTAGACCATTTTATTTAACTTAGATTTGAATACTGAATAGATACTATAATATTATATACATATATTATACTTTATACTATAATATAGTCTAGTCAAATCTAAGTCAAATACTATATCTACTATTTTATATGTTTTAATATTTGATTCTTTTCGACATATTAAGCAATTAATTATAATTATGTTATGTTATAACTCTATTATGTTATGTTAGGTTTCCCCCAATTGCTTAATGATTACAGTAATTCTTTTAAATTAATGAATATTAAATAAAAATAATTCTTGATTTTTATGTTCCCCTTTTCCCCATTCAATATAAAAATATACACCTAACAGACTGAGAATTTATCGATAAAAAATATCGGCTTTTTAAGCACTAGCGTATGCTCGTTGCGTGTGTGTGTCATATGCCTACGGGAGCTTGGCGCTAGTGTGTGAACCAATTGCTGCCCACAGATTTATGTGTGTGCGATCTGATTGTGTGCGAAAAACTTGTAAAGATAATGTTGCGTATGTTTGAGACTTGAAATAGTGGGAGTAAAGCGGCGACACTGGTGCTAGTACAAAATAGCAGCTAGGGCCTTTCCAACCTTATTTATCTCTTCCGTGGAAAACCCTATAGTATCTTACACTCAGCTGTCGCGTTTGCAAATGCCACAGCATACAATGTTCCAGGGTTTGGTTACAAAATATCGGTCGCTAGTCGTTATATGGAGTCGCTAATCGTGCTTCCGGGCTAGAGGTTATCGCGGTAACCCACGTTGATTCAGGCTATAATTACGGCGTTATCGCTTTTACCGTCTATATATTATACTATATATATGAATAATAACCACTAATTAACTTATGATGATTGGCTTACCGTTATCCATTTTTGTTGACTCGTTCTTATCGGCGTTTTCAATTTCAGGTAATGATTGGTTTTCGATCTCCATTCTCTGTAAAAGTAAGTATGTAAATTATATCTACTTATACATATGCTATACATATTTTTTATGACTTGTTGTCTATTTTATTGGATTTAAACCTTTGGTTTTCGTGCATTCATCTAAAAATATTCGGACTAATCAATCTACTTCTAGATTTCTCCAAAGTATATTTGAAGAATCTATTTACAGCAATTAATATCAATTAACTGCCTGACTGCCTCGTTGATCTTGTGGTCCTAATCGCGACTGCTACGCTGGAGGTCTTGGGTTCGATCCCCAGGTCGAGCAAAGTGTTGAGTTTTTCTATGAAATTCACAGTAGCAGCTCGGGCTCTGGATTTGTGCCTTGGAAGGACTATTAAACTCTCTTTGGTGCCTTGTGAATGGCAATGGGCTCGCCCCCTATTACATGGGACCCAAACATACCGGCGAACTGTGGGTGTACATTAAGTACACCTCTGCCTAACCCATCGGGGAATACAGGCGTGATGGTATGCATGTGATGGCGCTAATTTCTTATAAATTACTAAATTCGCATAAAATCATCTAAAACAGGCCAAGATGCCAAGGTACAAAGTGCGGTTGACCGTACATCGTGAGCTTTCTACTTCCTTCTATTATTTACTCGGCCTTACAAATTACACTTGTAATTTATAATGTTAATAAAATATTAACTATAGACGAAAGTTATTAAAATTACCAGGTAGGTAGTATTTCTTGTACTTTCGATAAAAACTTGTAGAAAAAATATTTGCCTTCGAAAATTCCTTCACTTACCGATAATACTAATTTTGTTTAAGGTACGGCACATACCATTTAGTGACATCATAAATTGTTTTTGTTAATATACATACATATTATTATCACAGGAGCGTTCATAAAGTAGGTATAATGTACATATATATGTAGGTACAGTCGTCAGCAGGTCAAGGTATACAAAACTGTCAAATTTCTCCAAATGATTATAAACCTTAAATTGTTGAAGATAAAGTTCAAAATCAACTGAGAAAATTTGACATTTTGTGGTAACTTGATGTGCTGGCCACCGTACCTACTTATGTGGGATGAAACAAGGAAATATACGAAAAAAATATAATTATGATAATTGAATATTAGTATTTAAATCGCAAACCGTTTTAAATTATGTGTGAGACGTATAATGCGTAATAAGTACCTATATCATGCTATAAAAAGCAAAGATTTGACTGACTCAAGCTCAAACTTTTGGACCTAGAAAGCTTCGAATTATCTTGCTGAAAATTTATGTTGTATTTGTGATGTATTGTGATCTAACATACCATCACGCCTGTATTCCCCGAAGGGTTAGGCAGAGGTGTACCAAAGTACTGGGTGTACTTTGGTACACCTCTGCCTAATGCCGTTTCGCCTCTGCCATTTCGCCGGTATGTTTAGGTCCCATGTAATAGGGGGCGATCCTATTGCCATTAACCGGACACAAATCCAGACTCCGAGCTATTACTGGGAATTTCATAGAAAAACCCAATAACACTGCTCGACCTGGGGATCGAACCCAGGACCTCTAGCGTAGCAGTCGCGCTTAGGAGCACTAGACTAATGAGGCAGTCCAATTTGTATTGTGATCCATTGATAAATAATTATATTTAGAAATTCCAGTAACCAAAATGTCCTTTTAGGGTTGGAAGTGTTGGAACTTCTAACGACGATGATCTTCAAACGGTGGAAAATACAAGCCCGTGGAAGCTACAACATAAGGGAAACCTGGCGTTGATCTGATGATGGAGTTTAGGGCACTCTTTATTCTCTTGTACTTACTAATTACAGCAGCTACATCATGTTTGGGGAAATTTCGTTAATCGTGATGTGCACTTTAGACCTAGCTATAGTTACCGTATTTATGTCTTAAAATAAAAAAACCGGCCAAGTGCGAGTCGGACTTGCGCACGGAGGGTTCCGTACCATAAGGCTGCCATCAGACGGCCTGCATTGCAGCAACCGCGCGCAGATATATTTAACTGCATGCAGTTGTACGTTCGACTTCGTTCAGTCATGATATCACCTTCACGCGGTCGGCTGCAGTCATGTGAAGTCATTATTAACTGCATACAGTCGTGACTTCAACTTTACGCGGTCGACTACAGTCGTGTAGTGTCGACGCACACTGTCCATTGTTAACCGCATACAGTTAGTGTGCATTTAGTCAAGGAGCATAACGCGCGGCTAACAGTTTCAATAAAAATGGATTTTAATACTGAATTAGTTATTTAAGTCAGAGCCGACTGCAGATAACTGCATGCAGTTGAATTTAACGACTGTGCGCGTTTGCTGCGATGCAGTCCGTCTGATGGCAGCCTTACGATTTATGACGTATTAAAAAACAACTACTTACTAGATCTCGTTCAAACCAATTTTAAGTGGAAGTTTACATGGTAATGTAATCTCTTATTTTAGAAATTACGGGGAGGGGGGGGGGGGACACATTTTACCACTTTGGAAGTGACTCTCGCGCAAACTATTCAGTTTAGAAAAATGATATTAGGAACCTCAATATCATTTTTGAAGAACTATACATACCCAACACAAACACAACATACCATGGGTTTGCTACAAAAAAAAAATTTCAGTTTCAGTTCTAAGTATGGGGAACCCCCAAATTTTTTTTCTATTTTTGTGAGAAAATGTTAATGCGGTTTACAGAATACATCTACTTACCAAGTTTCAACAGCATAGTTCTTATAGTTTCGAAAAAAAAGTGGCTGTGACACCATCGGACAGACAGACAGACATGACGAATCTATAAGGGTTCCTTTTTTTGCCATTTGGCTACGGAACCCTGAAAAACCCAGTAGTCGACTTAAAAACCTTTTTTGTCGGCTATTAACCTTTTGAACGCCAGAGTATAAACGTATCGCCGTACCCCTGACGCCAGGCCACTTTTTCTGTCAAATTACACAAGGTAGTGAAAACACGCTAAAGTAATGATTAAATTGTTTATTTCATAATATGGTGCGACGTTTATTTTGTCATATATTTGTGACGTTGGCGTTCAGGGTAAGATTTCGTTTGTCACATATATGTGACAATGGCGTTCAAAAGGTTAATGACTAATATTGAGTTGGTGCCAAAAAACAACCAACGAGTAGGTATCATTTTTTGGCTCCAACTCAATATTAGCAGTGATATTAGTCATCATTAAGGATAAAAAGTTTATATTATTTTACGCTTTTAAGTGCTTTTTGTCAGTTTCATTGTTTGTTAAAAATTAATTACCTGTGACTTTTGTATTGCAAGTACCTAAATTACGCTCAAATGTCTCCCACGCACGTTTGTATCCTCCCACGTATAGGTACGTAAGAAAGCTTGCGTATTTTTTATGTAATTTGCGTATCTTGTGAAGTTGTCCTAAAGGTCGCCCCCTATTACATGGGATCTAAAACATACCGGCGAAGCTTGGGTGTACATTAGTACACCTCTGCCTAACCCCTCGGGGAATACCGGCGTGATTGTATGTGTGTGTGTGTGCAGGACGACGTAATGATATCTTGTAATATCGCCTTATTATAATATCTTAAAATATTATCTTTTCGCTTGTATAGGTCCATGGAAGGGAAAGCTGCAGTAAACTGCACATGTTTGTCTATTGTTCTACATTTTGTCTCATTGTATACCTTTAAACAATTAATAGTTTTATTTGCTTGCTAGTTTAGTATTTTAAAAGATATTGTTTCATATTTTAACGTACCCTCATTTTGTATACTTAGTTTTACTCCAGCTATTTAGTTGCAAAATTAATGTGTTTCCTTTGTGTAAAGGAAAATATTAATACAGTACTCCCGAGTCGTCGGGAGACCCGACCCCGGATGACCGGGGAATACGGGTTGGACAAAGAAGAATAGCGAAAAGTGCAGTGATAGCCTAGAGAGATGACCATTGGACTACCGAGTCAAAGGTCTCGAGTTCGAATCCAGGAACACACTTCTGACTTTACGAAGTCATGTGCGTATTAATAACTGCTTTCCGCCCGCAGCTTCGCCCGCGTGGACAACACGATTTTGACTGTTTATTTTTTTCCAATTCTGGCGGGAAATTGAAAATTATCCTTACATATTTTTCCGTCCGCTTTTTTGCTCGGGTAGACCACAAAATTTGTCCAACTTTATTATTTACCGAAAAATAAACGCAGTTTATATCCTTTCCCAAGGTCTAGTCTATTTTTGTACCAAATTTCGTCAAAATCCAAACGGACTTTCGTCCCCTATTTCATCCCCACATAGTGTGAAATTTTCCAAAACCCCATATCAAATATTTATTTATTTCTTATCAAGTGCCAAAACCCAAAAGTTCAGCGTTTATCTTCAACAATGACAAACTCCCACACAATTTTTCATCCCATATTACAACCCCTTTTTTACAACAAAACGTAGCCTATATCCTTTCCCAAGGTCTAATCTATTTTTGTACCAAATTTCATCAAAATCGGTTCCGAGGTTGGGCTTCAAAGTGTGACTTTGTTAGGACTTCCATATGAACTTTCATCCCCTATTTCATCCCCACACAAGTCTAAATTTCAAAAACGCTAGAACAAATATTTATTTATTTCTTATCAAGTGCCTTAATATAAAGTTTCATGGTTTTATCTTGAAAAATTTCGAACTCAATTCTATTTCAACCCCTTCAAAACTATTTTTTGCAATAAAAAGTAGCCTATGTCCTTTCTCAAGATTTAGTCTATTCCAGTACCAAATTTCATCAAAATCGGTTGAGTAGCTTAGGCTTGAAAGCGTAACAGACAGACAGACAGACAGACAGAGTTACTTTCGCATTTATAATATTAAGTAGGGATTATCACGCGCTTAAACGGTGAAGGAAAACATCGTGAGGAAACCTGCATGCCTGAGAGATTTTTTTGATGGCGGCGGCGTGTGAAGTCCGTCGGTCCCACAGGACAGGTAAAAGAGGACCCCTTTTACATGTTCTGTGGTCGACCCGCAGTAGGCTAGCGTTGCCGCGGTGTGGACTATAGCATAATCCCTCGCGTTCTGAGAGGAGACCCGTGCCCAGCAGTGGGACAATGTTATGGGTTGATGATAAAAAATCTTTCCCAAGTGTCCTGATGTATATGCGTGGGTGATATTTGGGCCACAGAAACTGCACGATTCGAAAGATCAATACATTTAATTAAAATTGTATAGGTACCTGTCTGCCTGGTTTGTACCACTCCACAAAATTGGATGAAGTTTTCAATGTCGTATTGCTAAAGATCTAACTGAAAATCTATTGCGTGTTTTATGTTAGCCAAGTTATACAAGTATATCCTCTCGGGACGTGAGTTAAGTCCGGGCAACGGCCAGGAGGTATATAAAAAAAAAACAACGAGTTTGCGCCGAAACAAAACAAAAAAGTTCAGAGAGTCGGCTTAGTATATACCTACCTATGATACGAACAATGTACTTTTGCGTTGGTATTTGAAGCTATAGGTACCTACGTAGCTGAGCTATAAACAAGTAGTTGCGCAGCTATCAATTCTGTACCTACTAATGAAATAAATGAACAATGAAATAAATAATAAAACTGAGAATTCCATAGAAAAACCCAATTACACCTCCTGTCAACCTCCGGTCAACATGGGAATTGAACCCAAGACCACTAGCATTTTGAATACCAAGCATAATTAAAAAAATACTAACATTTATATACCATTAACATAATATCAAGTACGACCCTTAAAAGCAAAAGTGGTAAACCGCGAAAAACATCTGGATTAAACTATAAAAAACACCCCTCACCCGCACAATATGTGTATCTATTAAACGTAGTGCATGAGAGAATTTACATATTTTCGTGCAATCTGAGTGAATTCGCAAGAGTTTTGTTGAATTTTGTTAGTTATATTTAAATATTATTATTATTTATGTTATTGCTTTGTATTATTATAAAGTGTTGGTTTGCAAACCACTATTGTATTGGGGTTATCCTGTAAAGATAGTGTGTGGAATAAATAAATAAATAATAATGACAGTAGCGGGACCGCAGACTGGATAAGGGGCGGGCTCATTATTTTTAGGCTTCGTGAGTTCATAGAATAGCTTCCTGGGCCTTCATTCTCCTACTTTATTGTCAAAACTATATTAATTTATATTCATTTATTCTATTATTTTTTTTTATTTAAAAAAAAAAGCTTACTAGCAATGTGGGTTACACATTACTAGTATTCTTGTTAACCCCTCGTACTAAGCTACATAAATGCTTGTGATACGAGTAGGTTCACGTCGGTAGTGCAATTAAGGTGGGGTTCGCACCGGCAACCACATGATCGCAAGTCCGACGCCCTAGCCATTAGGCTACCGCCGCTTTTATAATTCGGAATGATTGATTTTGGAGAGTTTAGTCTAATCTAATTTGTCAGTTCTTACGTGATTCAGTGCCATTGGACAACCATTCTAATATAATTGAAATAGCAGACTAAGTCCCTGTTCATTTGGTAGGTTAGAGAGTCTTCTTAAAGAGAAGTTTCCATGTAATCCAACTCCAGGAATGCAGCCTTAAATCTTTCATATTCCTGTTTTTTTTCCTAAACTGCTATTGTAAAAAAACAAATTAGGAAAGTTAAAAAATTTAGGAAAGAAACAACAAACAACAATTTTACAAGAGGTACTTATACCTATTGTAAATACATATAATAATGGATAGGTATATGAAATGCGATGTACCTATGTGTAGTGTAACTAGGAATGATAAATTGAGAAACAGAATATGATTAGATGGTTTAGGCATGTTGAGAGAATGAATGAAAGACGATTATTAATAGGAATAACTCATCATAAATCTAAATGAGAGCCAAGTTTAATATCACAAATAAATATGTGACATTGTTGACTTCGCCGATAAAAGAATTGAGATCTGTATATATGTGACCCAAGTTTTGTTAGGATAAAACTAAAATTTTAAATAGGTACAAAAACATGCAACATTCAAAATTTCTTTTTTTTACAAAAAAGTATTATTTCTTGGTTCTGCTACAATGTTTGCTACTTTAGGTAATATAAATTCTTAATTATTTTCACACAGTGTTATTCAATGCATTTATTTCCTTGGAATGTAATTCAAGCTCAAGATTTGACTTGGCAGTTTTCATGTAGGTAATATAAAGTTAAGATGGAACATTACGAACAAAAAAGTGGGGCCGGTAAAACTACGCCTTGCCGTGTAGAAACACAATTATATGCACGCACGCACGTGATACGTTAATGATGGTATGTTAGACGTGTAGCGATAGCTTGACTCTGCTCGACTGATAAGATAAGGCGTAGTTTCGGTATACGTGTGTGCGTGTAATTGTGTTTGTATACGGCAAGGCGTAGTTTTAGCCGGCCTCACTTCTTTGTTCGCAAAGTTCCATCTTAACTTTTTATTTGATCTGAGGTAGGTACAGGCTCTATTATATTTTGTCTTATCATACGCAAGTAATTACACCTAGGTTCTGTTTGTACCGTACTTATAATGTTGACTTGATGTAATATCTATGATACTTTAAGTTAATTTAGTGAAGAAAAAATACGACCACGGGCAGGATTCGAACCTGCGTCTTCTGGTTAAGTACACCAGACGCTATGACCGCTAAGCCACCGCGACTCCCACCCGCCATGTCGAAATTTGCCTTCACGTTTTTAATTTACGTCTTTGAGGCGACGTCAGTGACATCTGTTGAAAATTTTGATTCTCAACGACATGGCGGGTGGGAGTCGCGGTGTCTTAGCGGTCATAGCGTCTGGTGTACTTAACCAGAAGACGCAGGTTCGAATCCTGCCCGCGGTCGTATTTTTCCTTCACTAAATTACCTTAATAATCTTTGCATGGAAAATGCCTAAAAAATACAAAAAGATATCTATGTTACTTTTCTAAAATTTAATTTGTGGGTGAAAACTAGCTAAGTCAAATGTTGAGCTTGAATTACATCTCAAGTGAAATTAATGCATTGAGTAAATAATTATCTGTTTAAATTTGCGCGCGTGTTTAGGTATAGGTAAGGCGGATGTCAGTGGCAGCGTCGGAAGAGGTCACCCTAGAAAGACATAAGTACATCGAACTTTTTGGCGACGTCCTTCAACGGCTCCAAATATTATGCGTAGTAGATATTTGCAATGAAACTCGCCCATTTGTGTGATTATTTGTATGAATATACAGAGATGAAGCAAAAAAGGACCTAACATAACATGCCATCACGCCTGTATTATCCGATGGGTTAGGCAGAGGTGTACCTAATGTACACCCACAGTTCGCCGCTACGTTTTAGGTCCCATGTAATAGGGTGTTAGCCTATTGTCAAAAAGTAATAGCTTTTTCTGAAGGATTTTTCCCTACCCCTGCGTAAAAAACCGGCCAAGTGTGAGTCGGACTCGCGCACGGAGGGTTCTGTGCCATTACGATTTATGTAGTGTATATTTTTAAGTATGGGGACCCCCAAAATTTATTGTTTTTTTTTGTGTGAAAATCTTAATGCGGTTCACTGAATACATCTACTTACCAAGTTTCAACAGCGTAGTTCTTATAGTTTCGGAAAAAAGTAGCTGTGACATACGGACGGACAGACAGACAAACAGACATGACGAATCTATAGGGGTTACGTTTTCTGCCATTTGGCTACGGAATCATAAAATTATAGTTTTTCAACGGCCACCGTCCCACTGTAGGGCAAAGACCTCCCTTTACCTCTTTATTTACATTATTTGAATATAAATGCATACCTCATTCATAATTTATTAATCGAAAATAATTAGGCATTGAAATTAATTAATTGAAAATACATTTTCAATTAAAAAAATATAAATGAAATATCTGCATAGTGTGACGTAGTTTCTGTTTTAATAACCCATGAAAGATACCCACCTTGATAATTCTATTTTAAAATTAGCGCCAACAATTTCAAAATAAATCCGCCAATCAGAATCCAGTCTAAAGCACATAAATCTAAAAGCAACACTCCGCACTTAAAGTGACACACTAGCTTTTGCACTGTTTCATGAGAATCATATCATATTATCATTAATTAAAACATCACACACTAAAGTGCACAATAATGTTTCTATTTGGCAGATAAACATTCACAATAAACAACGAGTTAACGTCAGCGCGGCTCGAACTCGAATGTGTTTTTGTAGGTGTAATGGAAGTGGACTGGATCGTCTGGATCGGCCAGAGCGGTGCAAGGTACGCCGGTGGGGGCACACCACTGACAGACACTTGCTTTTAGCATAGTGTAGTGGTTTTGCAAGCTCGCCGCCTGCGCGTTTTGCGGGTTCTCAACATAAAATTTGTATTGGAAAAAGTGCATTTACATTGAAAAATATTGTTTTTGAGTTTTGAACTTCAATACAGGAGTGTGCTTTGATACGGGAGTGGAGAATTACACCATGGAGTGCCAGTTGCCAGTAAACAATATTTAAGACCTTACATACTATATTTTTTCCGACCAGGGGTTTGTAGAATAAAAGGGTTGATTCTACATGAGAGCTGATATATTTTTAACCTTTTGGGAAAGCGATATGGCAACCAAATTACATGATATATTTGTGGTTTGCTTTATATAAAACTAAAGGAAAATTTTTCTTACACGTTTAAGATGAAAAACCTATTTCATTGTTATGTTTTACCAGTAATAAAATATTAACGATTCAAATTCAAAGAATCTTGGCCATCTTATCAAGTAATCTCGATAACCTTGAGTGTTTCAAAAAATGTTTACCATTGTTCAAGAGTCAAATTTATTATTTTTAAGTGCAATGAGACGTTGAGTACGTTAAGTTTTTGGAAGACGCCAATTCTTGGTTAACCAATTATTGTATTCCACAACAAATTAAACACCTTAATTAATTGTGGAATTAAAAGCACGAAAACAGACTGACTTTTACATACAGAACAGGCCGTTAGGGAGGGTAAGTTTGTCTTCATTTAAAAACATCCATCCAAAGCCTATCTTGACAAGTGCAAGCGGTTATAAGGACTATAACTATAGGGAGAAACACTCGATAAAATTAAAATGTATTGACGGTAAAAAATATATTTATATAGTGATTTTAACTTGTGTATAATTTGTTGCCAAAACGAGGTGATAACACTCTAATAGTTAAAAGTGTTCAGATCTCATATAGATTCGTGGAACTATTGCATGAAACAACAAGCCTAATTTTAGTATACTGGAAAATTATATTCATGGACAAAAGGGTAAATTATGAATGATCAAAAGTGTCCTTTATAGCCCCCAGGTTTCCATTTTAATTCTTTATTCCAAGTTTATCAAAATATTAATTTTGATTTACTTGGAAACCCAGCCAAATTCCATTAAATAATGTTTCTGTGTTTACATTAATGATAATAAAATGGCTCCGTATTAATCCGTACTAAAGTAATTAGAATACATAAGTGTATAATTTGATGCGGTATCACCAGCAGCGTAGGCAAAATTTTAATATTAACAGAATGGTTGGTTGTGATTTAATAAATTGTGGAGATAGTAAGCCCCAGAATAGTCCCTTTAGGGATCCCATAGTTTACGTCGGTCTAATCACTTACGTAAATTTTAACATTGACAATGTTTTTTTTAATGAAAGTAGAAGATTTGAAAGATAATCTCTAACTCAACTCTAAGAATTATAGATTCTTTCCAAACTCTATTCCTCCAATAAAACAAATATTATACTGGTTACCTAAATAGAGTAAGAGACTTCTCTTACTGTATTTTTGAAAGCGAAAAGGAATGGAAAGGGTGGTAAAAATGTACTTAGGTATTAATAACAGACATACGCATGCACAATGCACTTTACATCCATATCTCTGTCAGAAAAAGTGAGACGGCTATAGAATTACTAAAGAAGCTACGAAAGGCTTCCTTGTTTTTAAATATTAAATCGGGTTGTTATTACAAATGAGCTTAGAATTTTATTTTGACCTTTTGACTTTGGATTTAAAATTTCTTACCGATTTTAAACTTATTGAACAGGTTGGAATGAAATCATGTCACGATAAGATGACAATATAGTTACAGTATTGCCATTTTTGCACGCTTTATTTTTAATCTTGACCTTGAATTTTATGTATTTTGTGGGGCTTTGTCTTGATATAAGTTATCGTAAAAGTATAATACAGATACATATAGGTGTGTCTATCCTGGAGTTTGGTCGATAACAAACGCCAAAACTTAATGAACAACCGGTATTCTATATTAATTTATTTTGAGGGCGGCAAATAATTTGTTACATTTGTTTTAATTTAAAATTTGGAGAATAAGGACACAAAATAATTTCTTAATTGATAATGAACCTGGAAATGTCATCAATTTGTTATTCATATCCATATTAGGTAGGTACTGCGCTTAATGTCTCACAGATGATTAAACTTTGGCTGCGCGGGCGAAGTTCATTGTGATAAAATCCTATGACATGCGTTTACCGATATCGAATTGTGTACGCGAAGATTTGGATAAAGCGAATATTCGCACTATCGCGATGTGTGCGTCTTTTTTTAGTACGGAACATTTTTATGCATCGTCTACTATTTGGCTACTTGCCTGTTCCTGCCATTGTGGAAGGTCACGGTCACTATAGAATCAAGGCCATGGGAATCGTAAAATTCGCCACGATCATAAGCATGCATGCCGCATGATACATTCGTTCACGCCAAAAGAATTTTTGACGAGGGGAGGGGAGGGTAGCTGAACTAAAACATTTGTAAAATTTCTTTATTATCTTATTCTCCTATTTCTTCTTGTGTTTTTCAGTAAAGAATTATAAAACTTCTGCATGGTTATTTTGGATGCAGAATTTTCTTTATTTTATTAGTACTTAAAATACATTTCAACCGCGGAGGGGATCAAAGCCTATTGAACTTGGTACATTACTCTGAACAAAGAAATAAGCGTTTCTATTGTATTCGTTTACTAAAATGGTGGAAAAAAATGCAATCATAAAATCTAAACCCCTCTTATCTTTAAAGTAAAAGATAAGAGCCCACGTGCACGAGCGGCCGTGGGTGAAGTCTTTGATATCCTAGTCGGTGCCTTTTATGAATCCTTCCGTTAAATTGTGAAGACAACTCTCTCTGATCAGAATACCGACATCAAGCAGCAGCATGCAATTATGCATACTGTTGCGTTTCGTACGGTGTGTCTAATTGTAGACACACCGTATTCCTCCCATATTCCACTTCCTTTTTTCCTTCCCCGCCCTTTTCTTTGAAAATAGGGTCGGCAAATGTGGAAAAGCATGCTAATTAACAGCTTGAAGTTTGTTTACCCCTTACCACATGATTTATTATAGAAATTATTTTTAGTTTATACTCGAGATCGAGATAAGTTGGAGTGTTTTATTATAAAGGCTTACATAATGAGATTCAATTGAAATAAAAACAATGAACTTGCTTATCGAAGAAGAAGTCTCGTCATCTAATAGGAATTTATTGTATGGCTTTGTACGTGTTTAGCATTTTAAGCCATTTCCTTTAACTTAAAGACCTTTGCAGACAATGGGCAGTACCTTGCGCAAGTACTAATCAGAAGCACTTGCAGCTTTCAGACGTAAGTGATCATTGAAATTGCAACGCACCAGTGCTGGTTCACACGATGAACAGTAGAAGTACCTACTTTTGCAATAAGTTAATAATAATAATTTTGCCTACGCTGGAACGCTGACGCGTAAACCTTTGGGTATGTTATGTTTTGTATGGGCATTAATGGCTGCGACATAGTTTACAACTAATGCAGTCGTTATCGTACGTAGTTTTAATGTAATTTTTGTTTTTAGTTTCAATAAAATTATGATTATTATATTATATAATTATTAATATACATTGTACTTGCGCAAGCTACTTCGCATCGTCTACACCTGTAGGTGGATGCAGTTTATAAGCTTACTAATAGTGCATAATTATCTTCAGAGAATTCTGAATCTGACGTAGCGATGATAATACGCTTTTCTGCGGGTAAATAATGGAATTAAGATCATATTCATCATAACAGTGTTTTTGACTGTAATGCATTCGAAGCCAAACACGATAAAGTATTCATGATGTAATGCCCAGACGCATAAAATTAGACGTAAAAACTGCGTTTCGTATAAACGCCTTGGAACTTGGCATGCTTATTAGTATTAGTCATAATGATATTATCAGATGTTTAGACTAGACTACCTACTACAAAACACTTCGCTTATAAATATCAGTTTTTTCTAATTCTTAAAAACATACATGACCATAACACCTGCATTCCCCGAAGGGCAGAGGTGTACTAATGTAAGGTGCAGTTCGCCGCTATATGTACGTCCCACAAAATAGGGGGTAAGTCATTGTCAGTTACCAGAATATCAAAGAAAAACCCAATAACACTGCTCGGCCTTGTATTGCACCTGGGACCGGCGTAGCAGTCGCGCTTACAATAAATGAATCTGATAACTGGCTGAAATACAAAAGCGAGCTGGTACTCGACTCGTCCGATCAACCAAATAGGACTCTCTTTTAGAGGGGAGGGAGGACGCTTTATAAATATTCTCACGATCAATAAGATCATTATGAGCGATAGATACATATTTAAAGGTCACATCAACAACTTAATGGAATACTAACAAATCATTACCTAATTAGATGAGAACAATAAACAATTGATTAAATAATCATATTACAGGATATTTTGACTTACTAAATGTGTGTACATTACAAACCGATCAACTCAAGACTAGTTTTTAGAGAAAAATATTTGTTGATTGAAGAAGAAGGGATGAATGGCAGAAAAGGACCCAAAATGAATTGGGAAAAGGGTAAAAAGATAAGAAAATAGCTTAAACAGGGCCATATTTAATCGAAGATGATCGAGAATGAGTAATCTTTGTAACTGTAGGTATATTTAAATAAAGTACATGAGCATGACGTATATTAATGACAAGATTGTGACTGAAGAATTTAATTGACTTTAGTTGGTTTAGGTAGGACCAATCTAATCTTGTATGGAGCGCGTCGCGTAGACTATATTCTTATTCGTTATATTCCCAGATAAGACTAGGGCCTAGGATATGTCAGTAATATGAGAATAACAAGACGAACCACGAAAGAATGCGCACGATTGCGTCACTCACGAATAATAATAATAGTTCAAGGCAGAGTTCAAAGGTCAACGCCCGTAAATAATGGACGAACGAGTACCTACTCATATTTTATGGAATAGTCGAGATTTTCGATTCTAGATATTTCCTGGCATATATAAATATAGGTCGTAGGGTCAGGCAGGGCAGATTAGATTTGGAAGCGAACAATTGAAGATCATGAATGTTGATAAGTGATGAACAGTGCGACATTGTAGTTAAAGTGTTTGTGTCAATTAGTAAATTGGTTTTAATTAATTTGTCTCGAACCCCGGCTCGTAACATTAGGTACGGTTTATAATGGAAAGCTAGTTTTTAGTGGCTTCAATTGTTTTGATTTTAGAATTAATGAACATGCTCCTATCTTTATTTAGATTTCAAAGTAGTAGACAGCCCACTCCAAGGTTAGATTTGTATTACCCAATAAATTACAGATATTTATGTTGGTCCTTCTGAGAAGGTTAAGTATGGTTTTGAAAAGTGGCGGTAACATGTGCAACTGTGCCAATGCACTTTACCTTTTTTTTATATCGTTGACTGCCTCATTAGTCTAGTGGTCCTAAGCGCGACTGCTACGCTAGAGGTCCTGGGTTCGATCCCCAGGTCGAGCAAAGTGTTATTGGGTTTTTCTATGAAATTCTCAATAGCTTGGAGTCTGGATTTGTGCCCGGTTAGTGGCAATAGCCTGGCCCCTATTACATGGGACCTAAAACTGAACCCTTATAGATTCGTCATGTCTGTCTTTCTGTCCGTCCGTATGTCACAGCCAATTTTTCTCCGAAACTATAAGAACTATGCTGTTGAAACATGGTAAGTAGCTGTATTCTGTGAACCGCATTAAGATTTTTACACAAAAATAGAAAAAAACTAAAAAAAATTGGGGTTCCCCATACTTAGAACTAAAACTCGTCATTTTTTTTTTCATCAAACCCATATGTGTGGGGTATCTATGGATAAGTCTTCAAAAATGATATGAGGTTTTGAATTTTTTTTTTCTAAACTGAATAGTTTGCGCGACAGACACTTCCAAAGCGGTAAAATGTGTGCCACCCCCCCTCCCTGTAACTTCTAAAATAAGAGAATGACAAAACTTAAAAAAATATATGATTTTTCCTTTACTAAAATAACTTAAAATATATGATGTACTATCGACCAATTGAATATCTGATCATAAGGGCTATTCCTGCTTGCAGCGCTCGGCTGCTACCTCTTTGACTAGTGCTTACGTACGCTCATATTACAGTATTTGCTGAGCCCCCTGCTTTTGTTATTGAAAAATTGTTATTGTTCTATAATATTGGTAATCCAAAAAGGATCCCTTTTTTGTTTTAGTACTATTGTTTAACAAAAAAGGGTGGTGAATAGCTGTGGTCATCGTGTACGGGATGGGGGGGATTTTGTTTGCAAATTGGCTAGATATTGAGTTTGCTGATAGCACATCACCATGTAAACTTCCAACGAAAATTGGTTTGAACGAGATCTAGTAAGCAGTTTTTTTAATACGTCGTAATCGTAATGGTACGGAACCCTCCGTGCGCGAGTCCGACTCGCACTTGACCGGTTTTTTATATTGTGAGGACTCTCACTCATAATGCTAATCACTATAGTGTGATTATCATATTATTTAACGTAGGTACTACTGATTTTAATAGAGTTTTAAATTCTTTTCCTAAAAAAAACTTCCCAACACTATATACGGGTGCTGCTTGTGGTGACTGGTCGACTTGCTGGCCATTGTGTCTTAAATATATTTTTATTTTTCATTATAGTGGTCTGAGTTGCCTTGTAGGTCCTAGTTATCTTGCATAGTTTTATCATCTGTACTAATGTAAATTGTAACATTGTCTTTGGATATTCTTTTGTTTTCATTTCAAATGTGTATATTTAATGTTATATAAAAAAAAGGATAAAAATGTAAGTGTGAGTACTATATAGGTTACTAGGCTCTACAATATTAAGATTTATAATACAAGTTTTCTGACAGCTTTGAGTGTTTCACATGACCTACGCAAATGTCTTGCTGATCTGGTATCGCCATGCGACGGATCGTTGAGCTCCCTAAAAAATGGTTGAGCTACACGAGGACTGATGTATGCGTGCCGTCAGTTAGGACAGGTCAACTCAAAGCTGTTATGGATCTTTCTTCAAAAGGCCTGTTCAGATTTTGCCCTACATTGTAAAACTCGCATATCTATGATATAACTATTGTCTGGACTTTAAAAGAGACCATGATTCTCTGAGTTTGTTTCGACATTTCTTCTCAGAGGTCGTCAGATAGGATATGTCGGCGCCATCTAGTTTAAAAAAAAATATGTAAAAGAAAACGACTTGTAAAAGTGTCTTCAAAAGATCTATTTACAGAAATAAATATCATTTTATTTCATTTCATATATCTACTGATTCGTGGGTGCCATTTGTGGAATAAAATTATAAATAATAAATTATTTCACTTATGGCACGTGCGGAAAATATCTTTAGGTGCCTACCTCAGGTGGAATACCTCAGGTGCCGTTAAAACGGGTGCCCAATGTGGAATACGTCGTTTTTACATTATAGTGTAAAAAAAGTTGAGAATTATAAATAGTCGTAGAATAATAATGTTTTGTATCATGACATGAAGTAAGTCTTAAGTACGAGGCTTCTGATATAATTCTGCACCACGTGTACAAATCAAACGATTTATACTAAAACAATATTCTGACAAGCGCAATGTTACAGCATTATGCTCCCAAATTCCGGTATATTTACCAAAACATTTGACGCACGAACACAAACACTTGTTAGAGCAATGTCGCTAATAAGATCAAGATATAAAGGTGTGATATTTATCATTTTCAGGCTTTCAGTCGCACACCGGTCGTCGGGCGAGCCTCACGGTTTTCAGGAATTGTGGAAAAGCGCGCGAATTTTCCACTTTGAACCACGTATAATAACTAAAGTTGGTGAACTTTTAACAATTTCATATTATTACGTGAAGTGATCTGAATAGATGTTTATTATAGTATATAATAGATATTAATAACAGTTCATTCAGTTAATTCGATTATGAGTTCGCAACTTGTTTTTTGGTTAATTTATCTATGATAAAATACAAGTCTGATTTTTTCTTTAATTTATTTAGGTAGAGTAGTATTTAGCTGAATAATTGAACAGACAAAATTAATCGTCTGTTTATGAGCTTTGACTGACGATATCCATGAAATTACAAAAAAAAACACATTAAAGTGTTACAGAGTAACATACATTACAACAAAATGAACTAATGACATCGAAAAGATTGTGCTAAAATGTCATATTTTTTGGTGGAAGGATAAATACGGAAAAAATTGTAAGAAGGCAATGAAAATGAGAGGTAAGTACGGTACGGTATTTTTATTCTACATACATACGCGATCGCGATACACTGGCCATGAGATTTGCTTTAAAAACTTAAATTGAGCTTTTGACGAGGTATCACACATTGCCTTGGTACGAGAGCCAAAGCATTCCTTTACCATCTCAAACTACTTACTACCTGCTTATAATTAACACATTTATTGAAATGTACATAATTTTATAAGCTGTACGTTGCAATGCCTGGTTTTTGATAACCCTCGCGGGTGCGAAGGTTATTAGGTACTACTCACCGAATTTTTATCGTCATTTAATTAATGGAAGAGGAAATAATTAACAATTTTTTTTTTATATAATTACATTTTAGGATCTAATTTCCGATAATATCCGATTGTAGCCACAGTTTGAAATGTCAATCGTCGTTAAAATGATGAAGGTTCAGAAGAAGCCTTTACTTATAAATTATAAATGGACAAGACGCTTTGAATTTCAATAAAACGTTAATTTTCATTTCAAGGCCTGGTACAAACATTGAATATTTTGGTAATGATTTTAAAATAATGAATAATTCGATTAAAAAATATAATGTTCTTAGAATCTTAAACATGATTTTCATACTTGTTTTTTTTGGATAAGAACATAAGAATCTCGTATCTATATGAAATTGAAAAATAAAGCAGCAATTGAGATAATGTTTTCTAATCAGAGAAGCATTTACGAGGACGAAAGGACTTCGAATGTAAGCGTAGGTATCTCAAAAATACATTAATGATTGCAAAGTCAATTTAGATGCTTTCAACATTTTAAAGAAACGCGTGTATGATAATAGAGTTTGGAATCACTCACGATTTTGTAAATATCATTTCATACTTTAATGTATAATATAATAATCCTGTAAGGTGCGGTGTTGGTGATAAATGAAACCAATGAATGCCCGAATAATACTGAGTTATATTTAATAGAATAGTGCAATATAAAGGGTTACAATGGTGCATAGATTATTTATTAGATATAGAACTTAGAATAGGTAGATTAATACATCCCTTACATCACCGTACTTATTGAAAAAAAATAAAAAATATACTTAGTTTTTTTTTTTTTATATATATATATATTAATAACTTATAAAGAGTTAAAATTAAGCAACATGGTATGGTTTTGTACGGTTCTTATGAATGATATCCTTCTTTCCATATTTATTAATGATCTCTACGTTTGGTGATATGTCTTTAATTACTTTATAAGGACCTGAATATATGTTATCTAACTTGTTACATGGTGTATCATTTTTAACTAAAATTAAGTCATTTTCCTTATAACTAATAGGGTTAATATTTTTGTCATATACTAATTTCCTATTAAACTTACTTTTTAACAGGTTATTTCTAGCCTCTTTTTGAGAAAGTTGCAAACGGTATTTCAACTCACATGGATAACTTTCGAAATTATATAGTGGATCTAAATCTTCCGTTAGATTGCTGGGAAGAGAACATTTCTTACCAAAAACCAACTCATAAGGAGTAAATCCGGTCTCTGTATGTACTCCAGTATTGTAAGCAAAACACCAAAAAGGGATCCACTTACTCCACAATTCCGGATGGTTCTCTGTTTGAATCCGTAAAAACGCATTCAAATTTTTATGAGTAACTTCTAAGGCTCCTATGCTCTGGTGATGATGTGCTGTAGAATTAAGCTGTTTAATATTCAATAATTTACATACCTCTTGAAATATTTCCGAGAGAAACTCCTTTCCCCTGTCTGTTGCGATTATCTTTGGCACACCATACCTTAGAATAAAGTTGTTGACAAAAGATTTCGCCACTTCTTCAGATCTCTTGGAAATTAAGGGATAACCTTCCACAAACTTTGTGAGTTCGCATTGCAACGTTAGTACATACGAAAAATTATCATTATCTGTATCTATAGGACCAACTAGATCCAAAAATACTTTTTCAAATGCAGTATTTGCCGTGCTAGTAATTATCATTGGCTCTTTTTTTAACACTGAATACTTTTGTCGTTGACACTTATCACAACGCTTTACAAATTCTCGAACATCATTATCAATACCAGGCCAATAATAATATTTCTTTATATTATTTGACATCCGTCTCATACCAGCATGGCCACTACTTGGTAAGAGATGGAAGTCATTAAGAATAACTTTCATATCATCCTTATTTTCTATTCTTTTTACGCCACTTAAAATACATATACGCGGTCCGGACCTATTTTGATTATTCTTTATCTCTTCTAATAGCTTTTTTATAAAAATTTCATTATCTTTGCTTTTTAAAATGTATATTTCTTCTATCTTCAATGAATTGCAAAATATATCTATCTCTCTCACAAATTCGTCTCGCGTCATTTGCGATTGAGAGTTTAGAAATTTTACATAAATATTTCTTTTACTTTCAACATAACAAAATGATTTATTTTCTTTGGTAATTAATCCCATTTTCCTCAAGTTTTCTAAACCTCTAACATCAATAAATCTTAATTCAACTGAATCTTTCGGTTTGATATGGGTGCTTACGACTTTTGGTTGATCAAGCCTCAAGTCTAAAGGATCCACATCTACTGTATAATTAGGGTTATTTAATTTTTTCGTCTGAGCTCTTGTCATTACGTTTACGACACTTTCATGCATTTCCTTCAACTCATTTAAAGTAATTCTGGACAGTGCATCTGCAGCTGCATTGTCAGAACCTTTAACGTATTCTACTTCAAAATTATACTCTTCTAACGTCATCCTAAATTTCATAAGCCTACTTGACGGATCTTTCATATTAAACAAGTATACAAGTGGTTTGTGGTCTGTAAGTATTTTAAAAGGTCGACCATATAAGTATGGACGAAAATACTTTACAGCCCAAACAATCGCAAGTAGTTCCTTCTCTATAACAGGATAGTTCCTTTCACCTTTGTTTAAGCTTCTACTAGCGAAAGCTATTGGTAGTCGGTTTTTATTTGACAAAATTGCTCCTATAGCATTATTTGACGCATCAGTTTGAACAATAAAACTATTTTCTTTTGAAAAATCTGGATACTGTAACACAGGCGGATTCATTAAGTGATGTTTTAAAGTTTCAAATGAGTGTTGACATTCAATACTCCATTCAAATGGTACATTTTTTCTGGTTAATTTATTTAACGGAAAAGCAATTTCAGCGAATTTTGGAATGAATTTGCGATAGTAATTAGTAAAAGCTACAAAACGTTTTACTTCATCTGTGCTTTTTGGGCATGGATAGTTTCGAACTACAGCAATTTTTGCAGGATCAGGCATTATACCCTGGCTTGAAATAACATGTCCTAAATATAAAATTTCTTTCTTAAGAAAATCGCACTTTGCTGGATTTAACTTTAAATTAACAGATCGTAACCTCTCAAATACGTCTTGCAAATTTTTATTATGAGTCACTAAATTTCTACCAAAAACAATTAAGTCATCTAAATAAATCAAACATTTTTCATAATTTAGACCAGCCATTGCCATTGTCATCATTCTTGAGAAAGAACTTGGGCTAGTTTTTAGTCCCATCGGCATACGCGTCATCTGGTACTGTCCTGAATGGAAAGCTGTAAATTTTCGACTGTTTTCTTCTAATTTTACGTTATAGTACCCTTGGTGTAAATCTAAATGCGTGAAATAAATGCTGCCTGTCAATGACTCTAAAATTTCTGTAATATCTGGTAATGGAAATTTATCGTCTTCTATACAATTATTCAGTTTCCGGTAATCTACTACTAATCTCCATTTTCTATCTTCCGATGAATTCGACTTCTTGGGTACCAATAATATTGGACTTGACCAGTCGCTTTTACTGGGCTCTATAACACCATCTTCTAACATTTTATTAATCTGACGTTTAATTTCATCTTTTTGAGAATGTGGCAAACGGTATTGTTTAGAAAATTCTGGTTTTGTATTAGGCTTTAAGGAAATTGTATGGGTATAAATATCTGTAGTATTTAACTTATCTCCTGGAAGGTAAAATATATCCGAATATTTAGCGCAAGTATTTTCAATACTTCTTTGTTCCTCATCATTTAAATGTTGTAAATTCAATAAGGAAAATAATTTTTTCACCCTATCTGCATTTGTTTGCGTTTTCTCAAATACACAAATATCAAATTCACTAAGTTTCTCAATTTTAGGCTGTATTTCCGTTAACGATAGGTTATTTTCAGTTACGTTTAATATTCGAACAGGTATTAAACCGTTTTTAGGAGAACCTATAGAACTCGCTAAAAAAACGCCATCTTTGATTTCCTTTGATGATACTACACAATCTTCAGTGAAGTTTGTACGTATAAAATGTATAGATTCACTTCTAGCAGGAATGTTAAAATTTACGTTAAATGGATTTATTAAAGGCAAAGAAACAATTTTCGTATTAGGATACAAAGTTAAAATATTGTTATTAAAATCTAATTGAACTTTGTACTTGTTTAAAAAATCACGACCTAAAATTCCGCTTCCCTTAATAGGTAAGTTATGAAAAACATAAAACTTGTGACTAATTGTTTCATCTTTTAAAGTCAAAGATAAATACAAGTATCCTATTGCTTGGACTTTGCCCCCTAGTCCGTTTATTGTTACGTTCTCTATATGGATTGGAATGTTACATTCGAGTGCATGTTTATATGTACATGCTGACAATGACGCTCCAGAATCTACTAAAAAATAGTGTTTTTTATTAATATATAATGACGAACATAAAGAAATATAACAATTACTATCACTAGCTAAAATAAATGTATTACTATTAGTCACGAAAAAACTGATTGGACGTCGATTCAACAGAGTTATCTGAGTTGTTTATAACGTTTATATCACGGCGTGCGTGTATCCCTTGATTCCCTCTATTATATGAATTTTCAAATTTACCTCTATGCTGCCTGCGACCACCAGTTCCACCTCGAGTCCACTGTCCTCGTGATACAAAGTGAGCTCCGCGCTGTGGCACTTGAGCTCGTCCTCTAAACGAAAAGAAGTTGCTACGTCCTCTGGGTTGGCCTCTATAAAAATTTAAACGGCCCCTGTTGCTACTAAAATTATTATTATTGTATGGTCTTTTGTACATACCCATGATTTCTCCAGAAGACGTTGTGGTTGTCGAGACCTCCTCATCTTGGGCAGCTTGAACGGCGTCTTTAAGTGACCTGTAATTTCTTGCAGAAATAATCGTACTTAATCTACGATTTCGCAAACCATCAGCGAACTGTTTGATTGCCATTTTTTCATTAATTGGCTTTAATATATTATAGCACTGCTCATTCCCGTCGGCTTGCGTAATCGTCAGGTCCACAAATAATTCCGTAATTTCTTTTCCATAATCCACTATTGACTTTTCACTTTGTTTAATTTTTTGTAATTTATTTTGTATAGCCGTTGCAGCTTTCTTACACAATAATACATTTTTCATATCAACAATTAAGTCAGTGACAGTATCATATTTCGATTTTAATTTTAACTTAGCTTCTTGGGAAAGTCTACTTTTCAACACAAAATTTATTAAATTTTGTTTACAAGCACTCTCCTTTAATATCGAGTTATAATATTCGATATTGTCAATTAACTGTTTCGTATTGACCTCCTCATTTGTCATAACAGGTAAAAGATTTAAGGCAGTTTTTAAATCAAAAGACGTCATATTGGACAAAGATTCTGACTTATCACTCTGAAATAACAATAAAATATCCTCTCGTAAATCTAAAAATAGACGACAATAATTTTCTATTAATAAAATATCTTGGCAACTATAATATTTTTTCTCAACTTTATCTTTAAAATCAATTAACCAAGTCTCGTAGTGATCATAAATTTCATTAATTTCACTTAATTTTTTCTCTAAAATTTTTTCCGTTCTCCTTTTTGGTCCTAATTTTATTAAATAAGTTCTAATTTTCTTTAACTCATTATACAAATTTAAAACAATATCCATAATCCACTTACCACCATAGCGTAGAGTAAAGTAAACATAATAATATACCTGTAATTTGCTTTAAAACATTATTATAACATTGTATAATTACGAAGTTATTTCAATCAAACGCAAATAACACCATAGTCCAAAGTTCAATCAGCGCATCGTCCGTATTTGGTAAGACACTGCATTCTTTAATAAAAGTCAGGTTGTAGTCACTTGCGCGACATTATAATTTTGTAAACTTATTTTATTGATTATATTACGATTAATATATTAATTCAGATTTATAATTGAACCGTATTTTTTTTTTTTCACTTTTTTTTTTCGCACTTTTATCACTTTTTTTTTTTTATATATGCACTTTTCACATTTTTTTTTTTTTTTTTTTTTTTTTAATCACACTATATTTTCTGCGTAGGTCTTCGGAGCGGGATCCGTGGCCCCCAATTGCATGTGTCGACGAAACAGCGATCTCCTGATAGCCGTACGATTTATCTCCTTAGTAATCCATTTCCCATGACATCTTCTATAGAGCCGATATACAAAGAATAGTCCGCCGAGTATTATTATTAACAGGAATATCGAAAGAATAATGTTTGTCGTAGACATATGCAAACGAATTTCTTCTGTTGTGGCTTGGTTAGTACCAGCCACCGCGTTTTGAATGATGACCTTCTCTTCTTTAGATTGCGGCTTGCCCATGTTCGCAGATTATGCGCACAATCACGTCCAGTCCGTAATTACAGTAAACTAGTACTCGTCCCATTGTCTCTAATATTCCGCGATACTTTGGAGATAGAGGTATTAAGTACATTCACGTCTCAAATTCGCGGCGCGCGTGCAGGCTGACTATCCTGGCATGGTCGCCATGTAAGGTGCGGTGTTGGTGATAAATGAAACCAATGAATGCCCGAATAATACTGAGTTATATTTAATAGAATAGTGCAATATAAAGGGTTACAATGGTGCATAGATTATTAGATATAGAACTTAGAATAGGTAGATTAATACATCCCTTACAATCCATGTAAACTTTACAAATGCAGACGTGAGTTGTTTGTTTGTTAATCGTGAGTATCGACAAGACTTATTACATACAGTAATTGAATTAGCTGAGGAAATCTGTTATCGGAGCTTCCTCCATACAGATACAGGTGTATGAAGAATAGCTACATTAAAATAAAACAAGATAGAAGATAACATACAACATTTTCACATAAAGGTAGTTAGCATTCGAGTCATATTACTAATAATTTCAGTTTTAACTGCGTTAACTCACTCATGAGAATGGGATCTCAAATTGCGGGGGCATATATAGCCTATTATAGTTTAAGCATTAGCATATCAATATTACCATGAAATCGATACATTTCTAGGAACATACTGAAAATACAAAGCATATAGCTCACATCTTGGCAATGTTTCAACTTGGCATAAAGTTTCAGATACTAATTGAACAAAATTTTGATAACCTCGACATATTTGTTTTGTTGGGGAATTAACTGATACTTTTTATGGTATTATTATTTGATATAGGTACATTTGATATAGGTACATTTTGATATAGGAAGCGTCGTTAGCCTAATGGCTAGGGCGTCGGACTTGCGATCATATGGTTGCCGGTTCGAACCCCACCCATTGTACTACCGACGTGAACCCACTCGTAATACAAGCATTTAGCTTAGCACGAGGGGTTAATAAGAATACTAGTAATGTGTGACCCACATTGATAGTAAGCTTTTTTTTAAAAAAAAATAAAAAATAAATTGCGATTTGCGAAAGGTTGCTGGCAGAAGCTGGATGCGAAAAGCGGAGGACAGGGTTAAATGGCGCGCACTAGGGGAGGCCTACGTCCAGCAGTGGACTAGTATAGGCTGATGATGATGAGATATAGTTATGCTAGAGGATTCCCAGGTCGACCATTTTTCTTATGAGTTTTTATGGAATACTCATTATTAGCTCAGATTTTTTATTTGTAATCGGTTAATGGCAATAGCCTCGCTAAAGTAATAGAAATTACTTGAGACCTTAAGATACTGGCAAGGGGTGTCCCGTTATACACTTCTTTCTATCTCTTAGAGCAGTGGTTCCCAATTAGTTTTTGCTGCGTACCACTTCAAAAAAGACCTCAAACCTGCGTACCCCTTATTGTAGCAATCACACTAATATTATAAATAAGAAAGTTTGTGAGTGTGTGTGTATGTTTGTTACTTCTTCACGCTCAAACGCCTGGACCAATTTTGATGAAATTTGGTACCTATACAGGTAGTTGACACCTGGATTAACAAATAGGTTAAACCGCTGGTAACACCGCGGGGCACAGCTAGTGATAAATAAAAAAAAAAGTCAGTTTAAATAACATTTATTAACTTCAAATTACATTACAATAGTGAAAATCAAAATAATATGATGTAGTGAGTGGCGAAGACGTTAATGTGACAAATGTGCACGTTTTTCTTTGCACAGCTTTTGAAAATCTGGTTGTTCTTCAGTCAGCTTCAGTCTTAAATTGTCTTCAAGTTGAAGTCTGTGACGATGTTTAGTTTTTAAGTTCGCCGAAAATCCACTTTCGCAAAGGTTCGTCGTGCAAAATGGCAGTAAATATTTTATTGCTGATTCGCTGATATGATAAATATCTTTTAAATTAGACCAAAAGTCACCCAGTGCTTGCTCTGCAAAACAACTATTGATTCTGCTGTTGCATGAGATGTCTATTAATTCGTCTTGATCAGAGATGGGTAGGTGGTCCACGGAATGGTTCGCGAAAGGATTGTTTACCCAGTTCGATTGCGGCGATATTTCTGGGAAGTAACTGCGTAAAGCCGCCGACAGATTTTGCAAGTGGCATTTTATGTCCGATTTTAAATCTTCACTTACTGTCGAGGAAGTTGTATGCAAACAAAATGTTTAAGATTCGGAAACAGGTCATATTTACACTTGTCAACCAAAGATGTCCAGAGGATTATTTTTTTTTAAAGTGGGCTCAACTTTCTCCTGCATAGTGAATATGATTGTATCACGGCCTTGTAGTCCCAAATTCAACTCATGTAACTTTGTGAAGATATCTGACAAGTAAGCCAATTTTTGCATCCACAAAGAGTCAGTTGAGCCACGATCAGATCAAACAGAGATCTGTTTGTACTCATCGTGTCCCTGCTTGACAAAAATAACTCAATTTCATGTCTCAACTCAAACATTCTCGAAACAACTCTTCCTCTGGACAGCCAACGCATTTCAGTATGTAACAACAGGGTCTCGTGTTCACTGCCAAGCTCTTTGCAAATAGCTTCATAAATTCTAGTTTGTGGCACGGGCCTTGATTAAGTTAACAATGCTTACAGCATTTTTGAGAGTATTATAATAATAATAGTAATATAATAACATTGTTCTTGTTTTTCATTAGTAAAAAAATCGTAATAAAAGAATATTTTGGATATTGTTCTTGTTTTTACTGATAGTCGCACGTACCCCTTGATGCAACTTCACGTACCCCTGGGGGTACGCGTACCACTAATTGGGAACCACTGTCTTAGAGCAATACTGGCGTGAATTCTGAACCGCACCGGGTCTCAAGACGTTCCCAGTGTTCTGAACTTCTCATCATATAAATATAATGTTCAATATCATGCAATTTACAATGTTGTTTCCTGTAATCGGAAGCAAGTAATCTTAAAATTGTTCGTATTGAGTATCGATGTCTCAGTTTCAAGGTAAATGAGTGTTGGAGAAAATATTGAGATGATGATGATACTGTGAAGAGAGGAAGTAATAATATCAGTAGTTGATTAATTTATCAACTGACTGTGTAAAGCAACGATTCACCAATTTTAGTGATGATATTGTTATTGGTCGGACCATGATAGTATTAAATGTAGAAATAAGAAAAACCAGCGTCAATAAGTAAATAGAGGCTGCTTTAGAAAAATAAGACTCGCTGGATTTTCGTCTCTTATTTTGAATATTGACATTCCAAAGTCAACTTCACCATATTTATACATACATACATACATATTGTCACGCCTGTCTCCCATGGGGGTAGGCAGAGACTATAGATTTCCACTTGCTACGATCCTGGCACACTACTTTCGCTTCATCTACATTCATTAATCTCTTCATGCATGACCGTCGGTTTAGGGTGCTCGGAACCTGGCCTTTTTTAAGAACATCCGCAATTTGGTTGCGGTACGTTCGCCGAGGTCTTCCCCTTCCAACTCGTCCACCATATTTATGACTGTGCCCACTTTCAACTTCGGCAAATCCTCGGCATAGGAAAGCTGAAAGCGACGGTATGCTAAACAAGGTCATCCGAAAAGTGCATACCAATCTGAAAGGTGGATTCAAACCAATGGTTATGTACAACTTTTCTATTGTATGAGAAGATGTCATTTTTTTAGTAAATCTTCGTCCTTACCCCACGTGTATCATAATCGCGTAACGACAAACAAAATATTTCAATATTATGTTTCGATGGATTGCTTATTTGTAGTCGGTTGAAAAATACTCAAAGTAACAAATAACAGGGATTCTATTATCGCTACCGATAATTAGACGTCAGTTATCCGTTATTAGAATGTAAGACCTAAGAAGACAATAGACCAGAGAAGACTAAAGAAAAAAAGAGCAAAGTACTGGATGATTATTTTACGACAAGGTGAAATATATCTAATCTCTATAGAGGATATACCAATACCAGTATTTTTTTGCATTTATTTATTCACACTCCTATCAAGAGTAGATTTTCTTCAAAGTGGCAAGTGGTATATCGGTGATCGATTGAATCCAACAAAGGAAACGTCTACGTGTCAAATATACAGAATTTTTGCTTGTGCTGGAAATAAAATATCCCACAAACACTTGTTTCAGTGCAAATGCCTTTATCATAAGTGAGATGACATCACTACGTTTCTAAATAGAAACGATCCACATCACAGAAAATTCTAAATAGAAACATTCCACATCAGGACGATGACAAATGTCATCGTCCTGATGTGGAAGCCTTCCTCAAAGTTTGTTTCGTAGACCAATTATGCTGTCCATATATATTAACAGAACACGCGGTGCTAAAATAACTATCCTTATTTTTTTCAAAAGCTTATTGTACTGCCTCTCTGTAGACCTTACAAAATCCTTCCATTTCCTTTTTGAAGGACCACCATCCTTTAGCCACTAATAAGGATCATTCCACAACTCAAACGTATGTTGAAGAAAGCTCCTCTGCAAATGCAGAGTACGAGACCATTTGGTCTCCAAGGTAGTTGTAACAATTTCATCTACAAATGACGAGACGTACGATGGAAGGAAGTAGCAGTAAGCATCATGTCAAGCAGCACAAGCGGTAGGATATACAAAGGGATGCAAAGTTTGAGGCTCAAACGTAAAGGTTCTATATTACTTGTGCGCCAAGATCGTCGACAGACTTACATAATTGTACGTCTCAGAGCGCTGTGTCGGTGTTTCGGAGAGGACTATTATATGCCAACTTTTTCCTGTATTCTCTGTAGCACGCATGGCGTCAGATGTATCTTCTATTTAATAAAATGTCATGTTCTGACTAATTAAACGACGCTGAGCCGCAATCGAGAATTAGGGAATTTCCCATAGGTTTTGGAGAAAAGATTAACACGGGTTGTAACGAGCATGTAATATGGTCTAGTTTATATTACAAACGATGAAATCCCAGTTAAACAGATTTCTGAGAATAACACGGGCTTTGACTGAAGTGGCCCTTGGTGTCTGATCAAAAATTAACTTAAGGGTTGAAGGACACTGTTGAATGTAATGTATCGTAACGCGGCCGTATGTTATTGTTAAATTCATCGTGGAAACAGTAATTTGATTTAGCTTAAATTTAATTATTTGTAAACAAATAAATTTTAACGTACATTTTCGATAAGTAATGTCATAACAGTTCCGAGTTTCAGTGCCTTTAATTTGGATAGATATTTTGTTTTGACACCGACTTCTGAAACTGTAAAACTGAAATAGATAAATTGATTTCTAAATTTTAAGTGGCGAGTAGTTCCAAGTACAACGTTTTACCTATGTTGATGACGTCATTGGAGTGATCATATCTGCACCAAATTTAAATTTGACCAAACGGGAAGTAAACCTATCCTTCCAAATGAAAAATAATTTTCCAAATCGGTTCATAAAAACTCCTTTTACTACCACATCAAAAGGAGTTTTGATTTAAAAATTAAAAGAAAAATGCCCGCTATTTTTGAAGTCGGTTAAATAGAAAATGAATCACACCGTTAAAATTTTCTTGTCGTCCAATTACCGGTGCTGGGACATCAGACTAAAATGAACGGCAAACTTTAGTAGAGTTCCGTAATTTTATGTACCTACCTACGATTGCGTCATTAAATTTGAAAACAGAGAACTCGGTAATTGCCTCGTGCTACGAATATCAAACTACTTAACCTTTGAGACATTTTACAAAGGACTATTGTAGCTGCATGGCCTCGGCTTCAGCTTCGGTTCCGAACTGAGGAGTTAGCCTGATTGTCAAGGCTAATGAAGGGTGACGTAATTGGTCTATATCACGATTGTTTTTCCGCTTTTAGCGCAGCGATATGGAGCTTGGAAATATTAGCCAATAGGAATGCACAAAATTCACGTCTCTGGTACCTATTATAAGTCACATTTTTTACTTTTTTGTTATAAGTACTTATCTACCTAATAAATAAATAATTACGTCATTACTTCATTAGTCTAGTGGTCCTAAACGCGACTGCTACGTTAGTGGTCTTGGGTTAGATTACCAGGTCGAGCAATGTGCTATTGTGGTTTTCTATATAATTTTCAGTAGCAGCTCGGATCTTGGATATGTACCGGTGAATGGCAATAGGCTCACCCACTATTACATGGGATCTTAACATACGTCGCGGCGCACTGTGCATATACATAAAGTACACCTCTGTCTAACCCTGCGATGGTACCTATGTAAATAAATAATATTCACACCAATATGAAAGAAATACAAGTTAAAACATTTAACTACGGTACCTCATACCTGTAATGTACTGTATTATTTTCAGTTAAGTGTTAATATAGCTAGGTAACTAGCTATGACTGGAAGGTCGAAGAGTATGATTTCCTGTGAATTGGTCTGTCACGAACATAATGTTTAGAGACAATATTGACACGTCATGTATGTGTTAATAAATTGCCATAAATAGTCATCTAAATGGGGATATCGAGAGTAAAACAACGAAATAGATAAGTAGGTACTTTATTAGTAAGGAGGGTAAAAAATAATCATCAAAATCGATCCATAATGATCGGAGATATCGCGTTACAAACATACAAAAAAAACATACAGACGAATTTGAGAACCTCCTCGTTTTTGAAGTCGGTTGAAAAGTCAGCGTTTCCATACACATTTTGACGAGTTGTCCGAACTAACATATTTATTGAATAGTTGGTGTCTTTTGCGACTTCCGGTTTGGTCACATAGTATAATTTGTTTAAAATGATGAGTAGAGTGGGGGGCACTAGCAGGTTAGATAAATGCGCCTTGATATTTTTAAGGTAAATAAAGATAGGGGTGTATATTACAATTAAAATAATTTGTGGCTTCCAAGCAAGTCGTGAGGGGCTCGTGGCTAAGTTTTAACTACGATTATCAACAGATCCGCCATGTTAAGTTGCGCCTGTTGCGGGCAGTACGTGGATGGGTGACCCTTCCGTGGTTCGGTGAGCTTATAAAGTTGTTGGTTCCGGGTGTCATACGAACTTCCATGTTAATTGTTGTTAGTAAAAGTCTAACAGTCTATCCTTCGAATATTGATCGAAGCCTATCCCAATATGTATAAAAAAATAAATATAATGGTGTATGTGCTTGGCCTAGTCGCGGGGATCGATTAAACGATATATTTTACTTACGAATTAATAGAATAAGGAGGTGACTACCCACTTACTTAAATATCCATTTTGCTGTATTACTCTGATTGGCTAAAGAATCGATGGCAGAGGAAAGAATTAAAAAGCCACGAGGAAGAACCTCATGGCTTTTTAATTAGGATTTCAGGTGCGCTGGTAGGTAGGTACATACCATAAGGTTTAATGTAGTAAATCAATTGGGAGCACTACCGTAATGAAATGGCTAGGTAAAATTAACTTTACAACGCCTTAAAAGGAACTTATTAGAGCAAGAACTGTAGAAAATTGGTCTCAAAATGATCATTTATGATTGGATAAACCTTGCTCGGAGACTTTTCGAGAGGTGTCATAATCACATTACTTATTGTATCGAAGCACTAAGCTACGTATCGATAGCGTATAGTAGCAAAGTCAACACTATTGACTAAAGCTACCTACCCACTTTGATTCCATTAGAGGATTAAGTGGCGCAACAAACAGGCCATCACTCTTTACTAGTGGATAATATGTTCTATAAAAAAAAATGTTTTCAATAGATATTACAGTTTTCTATAAGAAAATATATAAAACAAAATAAGTTTAGTAAGTATTCTTAAGTACTCAATCAAATAATTACTCGAGTCATTAATGAAAAAAAATAATTAATAAAATATATACCTACGTAGAACTAACATTAGCTTGCCGTTGGGAAATTATTTGGTACACAGACGTTAAAGTACTATACATCATGTTTTGCTTTGTAAATAAAAATATTAATTAAGTTGAACATTTAAAATTTTGCTTGCATTTAATTAGTTAAAGTCTAATAATTATACATTGTTGGAACATTTTACCGGTACCTTTAAGTATGTATGTAAATGTTATGTAGCATAGTTTGGGTCGGTCCATCGTTAAATATTTGCCTATTGTTCTTATATTTGAAGGACCCTTTTTTTGTTATATACTTTTAAATAGTTTGCTTATAGTTTCACCAATTATACTGAATGCGTTTCTTTGTCTTAAGGAACAAGGGAATAACACTAAAGACGTCTGGTGTGCACGTGTGTAATCCTTAGCCAAGGATAATTGTATTGAATACAGCGATCTATTGTTGAGTATAATATTTTTTCAAATAGTAGTAGATAAGGCAATTGCCATAATAATAATAATAATATTTAATGACGGGAACGTAAAAAAAGAAAGAGATCGTGAATGCTGAAAAAGAAAGAATAAAGTATCTATGTAGATTTGGCACATGAGGTTGTCGATATAGTGGGAGGTGAATTCAGTAATCATTGTACCGATCGTTGTGTAAGCTAGCCAAGAGCCTCGACCAACATGGGAGGAGGATATTATTTGTGAAATATTATATTAACAAAATATAATATTTTATGATTAAAGGCAAAATGTTCACAAAGATTATTTTTTTTAAAAAAAAAGCTTACTAGCAATGTGCATCACATTACTAGTATTCTTGTTAACCCCTCGTGTTAAGCTAAATGCTTGTGTTACGAGTGGGCTCACGTCGGTAGTGCAATGGGTGGGGTTGGAACCGGCAACCACATGATCGCAAGTCCGACGCCCTAGCCATTAGGCTACCGCCGCTTCAATATGAATATGAATTTTCTAATTAAAGAAATTTTTTCTAGTGAAAGAAAAGTTCTATCTCAGGCAGGGTTTGAACCTTTTTATATATTTATTCATATCTTTGTGAGCATTTCGCAATAATTGATGCTAACAAAATAATAAAAAATAAGCATATTAAAGTAAGGCAACATCGTTCGACGTTGAACTGAACCTGTAAAGGCAGTCGTGTTTGTTGAAAGACATAGTGATGTCTCCAATAGATGGTGCTGACGTCGTCGAAGACGTAAAATGTGGAAGATAAATTCGACATCACAGGCAGTGGCTGTGGCAGTGGCTTAGTTGGTAAAGCGTCTGGTGTACTTAACCAGAAAGACGCAGGTTCAAACCCTGCCTGAGATCGAATTTTTCTTTCACTAGAATTCATATATCTTTGTGAACATTTCGCAATACTTAATGTTAAAAAATAAGCATTAAAAGCAAAATCTGAACAGGTCTTTTGAAGGAAGAGCTATAACAGCTGTTATTTGACCTGTCTTAACTGTCGGCACGCATACATTAGCCATCGTGCAGCTCAACCATTTTTAAAGGCGTCAACGACCTGTTGCACAAGGACACCAGATCAGCAAGACATAATAACAATATGATTATAAGAAGTGGGAGTAAAGTAAGTACAGAAGATTGTAATTTAGAACTTGGAAGTAATAATAGTATAAAAAAATACGACAGAAAACATTAATTAAAGAGGTTATAAAAAAAGGCAAAGAATATTACGAAAGTTACATACCATACCATCACGCCTGTATTCCCCGAAGGGTTAGGCAGAGGTGTACCAATGTACACCCACATTTCGCCGGTATGTTTAGGTCCCATGTAATAGGGGGCGAGCCTATTGCAATTAACCGGGCACAAATCCAGACTCCGAGCTGCTACTGGGAATTTCATAGAAAAACCCAATAACACTTTGCTCGCCCCGGGGATCGAACCCAGGATCTCTAGCGTAGCAGTCGCGCTTAGGACCACTAGACTGAATGAGGCAGTCAGGCAGGCAGAGGTATTACGAAATTTTTCAAACCAATTTGTGAAACGTTACAATTCATGTGGATTGAGATATGACTCTCCTGATCAAAGGACATTTAATCTGTTTAAATTACAACTTAACCTTGAGATAGGTAAGATAAGGAGTTTACCCCAAAGACGCGGCTAGACCTCGGTAAAGTCCTCCGACCTCGGCTAAACAGATAATTACCCCACTAGTCGGTTTGGGTGTATTCCACCCTTGTGCCCTCGGTCGTGGCGAATGTTACGAATCTTATGGCCGTGACTGGGTAAAGGAAGGAAGTGAGGTTTTTTATCGATACGAGTGCGACATACCCTACAGCTCCCCCAGTTAGTAAACAATCCATAAGCACTTTCCGTACTAAATAAAAAGATTATAATCTTTTTGTTCTCATATCTTCATAAATTGAAATAGTGGTATAGTAAATAATATTTTTTTTTATTGCAACAACAGATACTGTTATGAAATGTCTACTACAAATAATAGTAATGCACATAGGTATATTACTATTATTTTACATAATACCATCACGCCTGTTTTATCCGAAGGGTTAGGCAGAGGTGTACTAATGTGTACCCACAGTTCGCCGGTATGTTTTAGGTCGCATGTAACTAACCCTATTGCTATTACGCGGGCACAAATCCAGACGCCTAGCTGCAACTGAGAATTTCATAGAAAAACCCAATAAAACTATGTTCGACCTGGGGATCGAACCCAGGACCTCTAGCGTAGCAGCCACGCTTAGGACCACTAGACCAATGAGGCAGTGAGTGAAGAAAATTTAAGCAGTTATGAATTGCGTAGTGCCGAAAGTTCTAGAGGATATAAAACTTTCCTTCGCTTTGCAGGAAGAGTTATTGTCTTCTTCATATCTCTGTCTATTATCAATCATAGAAGAGTTATTGTCAATTTTAGTAAACATGGCTGTTCAAGGTAATAACTAACCAAGAATAACTGGTAAAGTAATTTTTATTTCATGTTATTTAAACATTTTATTAAACGACAAGTATCCCTCATCTCACACAAAATGATGGGAGGGGTCTTTTACGATGATAAAGTAGTTGCTATAGGAACTGCTTTTAATATTGTAAGCGGTAATAATATTTCGAACGGAACTGCGATGGTACTCGCTCGACTAATTGGACTGAACTGAATTCTCTTATTTAATAAGCGAAAGGGTCCTCTTTAAATTAATATAAAGTATTATAAATACATAGGTTGAATTGAAAGGTCACAACAATATCTATTGGGAATAAATAAAATAACATAACATACCATCACGCCTGTATTCCCCGAAGGGTTACGCAGAGGTGTACTAATGTACACCCACATTTCGCCGGCATGTTTAGGTCCCATGTAATAGGGGCGAGCCTATTGCCATTAACCGGGCACAAATCCAGACTCCGAGCTGCTACTGAGAATTTCATAGAAAAACCCAAATAACACTTTGCTCGACCTGGGGATCGAATCCAGGACCTCTAGCGTAGCAGTCGCGCTTAGGACCACTAGACTAATGAGGCAGTCAATAATTAAAATAATATTACTAAATTAGACAAGAACAGAAATGTAATTAATTAGTTGATGGTTAACATGTTACAGGATTTTCTGTGTTTTAGAGTGTTGATGAATTACAATATAAAGCAATATAATAATTTACATTTTATGTAATATACAGATTACACACAGTTATTGTAATACAGAAAGAGACAGAGATATGAATAGACAGAACTATGAATAGACAGAACTATTTCCTCTCACTCTCAGGTTTGTCTAAAGCCGAATGTCTGATTCTGAGCTATTTAAATATCACAGGTGCTTTTTCAACAGTTATTACAATATAATTTTATGATAAAATTATTTTATATAGTGATCGATTGCCTCAGATCCCTAATCCGGCGTTGTTAGGGCTAATTTAATATTCTCTTCGATAGCGTAAAGAAATATTCCATTGGGTCTTGACAGAAATAGGACGCAGGCTATAAAATATGTTACCGACGTTGGCGTTGCAAGACAGCTGCCGGGTTAACATTGGTTTCGGATTTAATTACATTGATTTTTTCTTATTTTTTCTTACTATACTTGGCACTTGGCAGTTAATAAAAGCAACGCATACTTGAGGCTGTATGAACAGCGAGGATTATAGAAAACATGAAATATTTAATAACTATTTTGTCGTCATTATTTTGCTTTCTTCGTTAATACTTTAAATGTAATTTTATCCAGGATTCGAACCTGCGTGTTCTGGTTTAATACACCAGACGCTATGACCAACTAACCCACCGCGATCACATTCTGAATTTACGCCTTTTAGTAATTTATCTCAGGTACACATTGTACATATTTCGAGCATAACTATGTAAAGTTTGTCATATATTTTGTTCTCAGCATTATCGGAGGCTCTGGTGCTGTTCAGTGTGGTGACGGTGGTGACTCCTGGTTTCCAGTTACGCGGTCGGAACACATCTGATGCTACAATAAACAAGACCTGTTCTTTTGGAGAGTACTCGGTCAGTGCCCACTGCATACATTCGCAGCACCGTCTTATTTGCAAGGATGGCTTCGCTAGCTTCTGGATAAGAGGAATAAAGTGAGTAAAAGTCTACCATATTTTTTTTTGTAACGGACGTACAATACCTATGGAGAGTTTTAGACTGTAACTGCTCCGCTGAACATATTTACCACTGGAGATGATACCTTATTCGTTTGCAATAAGGCTCTTCCCGTCGTTTGCAACTTTAGAGCCATGGCAAGTGCGCTTTTAGTTGGTACGACTCTGAAATACCTGTCTCTTTCCCAGGAGGAATTTCCTCTGCGATTTTATGATAGAATATACGCATAACTTCGTTAAAAAAAACTGTTGCATACATTATGCTTTTAGACGCTTAGGAAAACTTTCAGGTTGTAATTATTCAAAATAAATAACGTTTCTTAATCGGTGATTAATAGATAGGTTCCATAACATTGCAGTTCGATTTTGATGATGACTGATGAATTTAAGTGTGACTGATGCAAAACATTTATTATTGAACACTAAACGGTCACGTTTTTCAATTGTTAAAGACCCGGGTCTAACTTAGTTATGATCGAGACACATGCCACCCTTACGTAAGTATCTATTTACCTGTGAAATTTTGCTGTCATTAGCATTCATCCATTTCCGCGTCCCTCGTAAGAGGAAACAACAGTTTGACGTCATCACCGAACGTCCATTTTGTTACGTCATGCACCCTGTTATTATTCTGAAGTTTGTTTATATCGACTTTTTGAAAAGGATCTCTATAAAGTAAAGACTACTCATCCACTGTACTTTATTAATTTATCTTCCTTGATCGTCTCTGCATCCAAAGTTTATTTGGTAGAAATCGGTATTAAGACTGGTCTAAATAATGTTTTTTTTACTGCTGAGCGCGAGGGAGGTCCGGGTTTGGATTCCCAGGTCGAGAAAAATTTTAATATGTGTGTTTGGACTAATGCCCTGTTAATAATAATAGGGTCCTATTACATGGGAACCAAAAATATGCTAGCGTACTTCGGGTGTCCATCTGTACACCTTTGCTTAAATAATTTTTTGGGGATGCAGGCCCAGGGGGTACATTGTTTGTATAATATTTATTTTGCTCTACCATCCCGAAATTGGAATTATCTAGAGTTTAAATAAAATCCAATAGAAATGCATACATTCATACATACATAATTACAGACAAACATACTTGATACTACGATCCTTCGGCGTAAAATAGCGGGATCTATACTGAAAAGAATAAAAAAAAATTAGTAATTTGGATGGAGCTAGTACAAAATATTTAAGCGCATTACCGTCTATAAAGGAAACCGTTACTTAAGTCCTGCTGATGCCAATCAATTGACAAGAAGCATTCGTTATCGATCGAGGTATTAAAATAGAATGTTGATTAAATTAATTATTTAAGTTCAATAATAAGCCGCCCTTTAGAATAAAGTCCTTTAGAATTATTTATGTTGTATTGTTGGTTGTAAATCAGTGTCTTACGTTACTCGCTCCAGTCCCCAACCATAGGTCATGATATTATGTACATTCTTAATATGATATTTTAAATGACAATTTCTATTCAAGAAGTACACACGATGATTTTAATTTCACATGCTTATTATGCACAAATACACAATCTTTAAAAAGAAATTCGTTTGTTCAAAGAGTGTTTTTAATTTGGATACAATGTTACATTTAATTGCGCCCGTGTTTTATGTTTAAAGCACAGGAACGCGTGATCCCATACAGGTAGCTTACAATTAATTGTAACCTTAAAAAAAATATTGAACATACATTCTTATGATGATTATGTATATTAGTACATATATTATGTATAGTGAATATGTCCTATCATTCATTTTTATCTCATCATTCAATCCCATTCCCTTATCTGATCCTCTCCCTATCAGACTTAACACAATCCATGCATCTTTTCCTTTATTTTCATCCGCTACCCATCTTTCTTCATCACTTCATTAGTCACATATGTTTCATCCCTTTTCATCACGTGCCCATTCCAAGACAACCGATTCGTTTTCAACTTTTCTGTCAGTCTGTGTCAGTGTGTGTCAGTGTCTGGCGCCACTTTCAAATTTCTCATTTTTGTTTTAGGCGCGAGATCACACATCTGCGAGTACTGAATTGGCCCGGGGAGTGCTTCAACGTCGCACGACTTCAATATCACTATCCTGAGCTTGTTGTACTGGAGTTCATCAATTCTACGAGTCTGAAGAACTTCAAGGGGCACTTTAGCGCTGTAAGCAAGATTGAGGTTGGTATCCGTGGTCGTACTGTATCGACCCCAACGATGAATTAATCCTCGAGAATAATATTTTTGAAACAAAAGTTTAGTGCTACGCTCCTGTCTTAGGTCCAATCCCCAGGTCGACCAAAGTGTTATTGAGTTATTCTATGAACTTCTCACTAGCAGATCGGATAGCAATATATAGCAATTTGGATATGTGCCCGGTGAATGGCAATAGGCTTCCCCCCTTTTATGTCGGACTTAAACATACCGGTGAACATTAAGTGCCAAAACCTTCGGCTAATACAGGCGTGATGGTATGATATGTTATATTATTAAATAAAGTATCAAAATATTTACTGTAGCAGCCAGTAGATCGACCACTATTAGTTAAATCGTGTAAAACATCACACACAACAAACATCTTCAGTAAAGAAGAAAGAGATGGGTAGTACAATGAAGTGTTACAGTTAATACTATGCAGCACTAGCTGTTCCTTTCATTAATTGTTCAAGACAATAGCTGCTCACTTTAGGTGGTAGGTGTCTTAATTTTTTTATAGGGGTAGGCAGAAACTATATACCGCCACTTGCTACGACTCCTGTAAACCACTTCCGATTCAAACATTTCTGTAGGATATCGCTGGTAAGATGGTTGGTCGATCCTTCTTAGACCTTTCCCGACGCTGCCGCTGATATTTGCCTCAAAAATTACTTTTGTTAATCGGCTTTCATTCATTCTCTCAACATGCCCATGCTATCTCAGGATTTCCCTTTTAGTTCTTGTCACTATGTACATCATCCGTCAGCCCGCAACGTTGCCTTATCACACTAGGTATTTCTCAGTCTATCCTTTTGTAGATACACCGTACATACTACGCAAGGAACGCATTTACGCACACTTTTTTATAACCGTAAGTACCTACCCTATGTACCTACGGTTAATTATACCCGTATTTATTATCTTAAAAAAATCTTAACTTCAAAACATTTCTTGACATGTGATAATGTAGGTGTTTGAGGCAGAAATTAAAAATGATTCTTGCTTACATATGGCAGAACTTATGAGAAGCTTTCAGATGGTACCTATGTTTATATAACTGGCCTTGTACTTTAATATAGGTACATAGAGATATCCTTATTTATAGCTATTGCGAATATGATAATAATGATCGGCAAACTGCACATTCAACAACCTTACCACAAGCTTAATGTTTTTTTTTTATCTTATCTACTTAATTAGATCATCACTGGTGTCGAAGCGAACCGAAATGTTTCTATAATATTCTCCGTCCCGGCGGCATCAAGGTTGGAAATAAACTTTTATGTAACAAGTTATTTTAGCGAAGGAAAAATACGACCGCGGGCAGGATTCGAACCTGCGTCTTCTGGTTGTACACCAGACGCTATGACTGCTAAGCCACCGCGACCCCCACCCGCCATGTCGAAATTTGCCTTCACATTTTTAATTTACGTCTGTGAGGCGACGTCAGTGACACACTTCACTAAAATAACTTAGTAATCTTTGCATGGAAAATGCCTAAAAAATACAAAAAGATAGTTTTATGTAACAAGTTTGTAATAACGATGTTATTATTATGATCGTGATAATATTTTTTACGGTATAGGTATTTTTTTTTAGCTCGGCTGGTGATTATCCTCCAATATAAGGTATTTAATCAAAGAGTCTTCACAAGTGACGTCAGGCACATCCCAAGCAGTGAGCAATAAAAAAAAACAAGATCAAATATAAAAATATGGACCATTCTGACCGTCGCAGCTTTCAATAGAAAAACATTTATTTATTTGGGAGTTAAAATGCGACGGACAGTCAAATCTTCATAACAAAGTGATTTTACGTCAGGGTGGGGGTAAAGAAACTTCAAGCCAAAGAGACAGCATTTAGTATAACGTGATAACAAAATGTTTTAAGAGAACTGTGTTGTACATAATATTTGCTGAGCTATCGGCTCTGATAACGTCTGCCTGTCGCGCACAGAATAAGTAATCTGTATTCGTGGAACTCTAGAAGTAAATTTGTTGCCCTTTATATCTCATAGAAATTATTGCTACCATTTGTGTAAGAATTCTATCATCTATTTTGACAACAATCGGTTAAGCGAAATGTTTTATTGAAATTGAGGCTTCAACAGAAGCGAAAACATTTTTTTATGATTATTCTGTGTAGTACATACAATATAATGTCCTTTTGCGTAATACTTTTGATAACTTTTTTCAAGAAAGTATTAAAACTTTTGTTTTCTCACCGCACTATTAACGGTTACAAGATAAATAATTATTGCCTAATTATATAACTTAGTTACAATTTATCATACAGACTATTGCCTAAGCTCACCGCACTATTAAAGGTTATAGGATAGGGAATTAATGCCTTATTATTATTATTTTTTTAAATATAACTTAGTTACAATTTATCATGCAGACTGTTTGCCTAAGCTAGGCGAACGAGTATGTTTCAGAACATCTTATTTGTCGAGCTTTGCCACACCAATACCGCAAAACAAAAATCGGCATATAAAATCCTGACTGCCTCCTTAGCGTAGTGGTCCTAAGCGCGATTGCTACATTAGGGGTCCTGGGTTCGATCCCTAGGTCGAGCAAAGTGCTTATGGGTTTTTTTCTACGAAATTCTCAGTAGCAGCTCGGATTTTGGATTTGTGCCCGGTTAATGGCAATGGGCTCGCCCCCTATTACATGGGACCTCAACATACAGGCGAAGTGTGGGTGTATACTTCTGCCTAATCCTTCGGGACCTTCGGGGAATACAGGCGTGATGGTATGATGATGATATAAAATCCTGTTGATAAGTGGGTCAGACTTTTACGCACATGTGACTTAATAGAAGCTATATATAGAGATTAGAGGCATATGCAACAATACCAACAACAACTTATTGATTGATTGTAGTTGTTGTTGATTTGTAGAACCGAATAGAATCTACGACTCATAAGTCTATCGGATTAATCAAGTAATCATTTAGCATACATATTCATATACCATATACCAACTCATATAGATAGGTTAAGAGTGTAATAAAATATGAGTATTCTGGGAGCTCATGTCACGTTTCTAATCAAGTCGATTCCGAATAAAAATTTGCAACGAGAATGTTTCATAGAAAGGGATACTTGGATTTATGCTATCACTTTTTGCTCATGACATATTTTTCAGTGCTGAGTTTGAGCTCGAAACCTGTAAATTTTAAAAGCATAAAGGTGGTAGAGCACTTTAGTATAGCGGTGGCATAATAAATAAGGCGTTAAAAATATGTCATATTTATTTATTCAATAACATTTAACAAAAAAAAAATCGCCTTAAAAAAATAATATTTGTAAAACAATTTCGGAAGTCGGTGGTGAAGATCCACTCAAATTAAAGCACCGGACTTCCGAAACTGTTTTAGACATATTATTTTTTGGTTATTTTTATTATTTTATTTAAAAAAATTTAGTGAAAAGTATAATTATGTACTTTGTTGGGTAGTATAATATAGGTAGGCCAACTAAACGCACTGCTCCAATGAAGTAAACGATAATATCGTCAATTATAATATGATAACATCATCAATTATTGAAAAATCAACTAAAGTTTTTAGATTTTGGTTGATTTTTCGAAAACTGCTCGACCGATTTCGATAAAATTTGAATGGAACCAACTCTGAAGTATAACCTATAAAACAAGAAAAAGGTACTTACAAATTAATTCACAATTGACGGAATTACCGTGTAAAACAAACAAAAATGCCGAGCCGATTGCCATTAATCGGGAACAAATCCAAATTCAAAGCTGCTATCGGGAATTTTTCTAGAAAAGCTCGGCCTGGGAATCCGACTCTCTTACTCAGTAGTTGCGCATATGACTAACTTGACTAGTGAGATGGTTAAAAAAGATCTAGAAAAATAAGTTTTTTATCCATTGCCATTACGTCCAGAAATCAATAAATTCATCATCATTACTCCTGGTAATTTTTTGAACAGAAACTGACTATCAACGGTCTGATGTCACTATGGGAGGTGCCGGCGGATATCGTGATTGCCATTCCGGCTCTTCAAGAGATGGACCTTCGAGGAAATATGCTGAGACATATCAAGTCACCTTTGTTGACCGGTCCAAGGAGTTTGGAGCGGCTTTACTTATCAGGTGGTGTATATTAAAAGTTTACTTTTATTCATGGTTTTTGTAAACATTCGGTTAGCGGAGAACCACAACATGCGTAGCAAAAGGCAGGGCTTAGGCGAGTCCAATAATGGACTGTCCTTGAGTTGAATTAATTACCCTCGAAAAGCCAAAAGTATAAGGATTACTTGCTTATTTAAACTACCTATATGTAAACTTTTTTAAATTATAATCCAATGTATCTATACTTAATATTATAAATGCGCAAGTAATTGTCTGTCTGTTTGCTACGTTTTCAAGTCTTGAGACTGGCACCGCTCAACATTTTTTTTTAATATTTGGTCATTTGAATCCAAATGACCAAATATTAACTCGAGACCTACGACTCGGCAGTCCAATGGTCAAATACAAAACTCTAATGTCTCTTGCGATCATATAGAGTTATTTATATTGTTAAAGATACTTACTTTACTTTATTCATTTATTGCGGCAAAGATTATTAGCAGGTGCTATCTCCCAATGGATTTTCACTCCATGATATTATGATATTCACGCATGAGAAAATACGTGTTCTTCGTTATTGTACTATACTGGTTATTTCTAACATATAGCTAGGTATGAGTTTTGTGGGAACATGAACGTGCTTATTATAAGAATCAAAGATTTATATATTTCCTAAAACATATTTTGTTTTGTCTTTACTTAGTAGAGCAGATCGGACTAAAATGTATTGTAATATTTTTTATGGAAAGATTCCAATTCCATTTACTTGTGTGTATCATGTTGTGGTTCATTATTAGCTTACAATTTTATTCTGTTGTATGGTAATCTGTGGAAACTGTATTTGGATACTTTTATAGCTATATTTTTTATACTAATAAATAAAATAAAAAATACCTTTCAGAGTCACCGTATTGTGTTATTAGGTAAGCGTTCCACCAGGGAAAATAAATCCTAATCCTATATATATATGGACAGGGTGGGTAATGTATCCCCTTTTGATGAATCATAATAAGATTCACGGACATTGCTAGACAACAGACTATACATTTCTATTATAAGCTGACATTCTAAGCGGCGCATTAAGAATGATCATGCACCGAATTTTAAGTTAGACCTCCAGTAATACAACTGTGAAATTAATTTCATACAGAAGTTTTTGCGTGATGCGTACAATCATACAGACTGACAAACAAAAATTGTATAGGTAATTGTTATGGCTTCTTTCGCTCTGATGAATTCCCCACATACCTACTAATATCTCCTATGTACGGACATCGGTCAGTTACTATTTTATTATATCTGATTAAATTATTAGTAAAAGTTTAAAATTCTATTCTAGACAACTTGACATGTCATCACACTACAAGCCGTTATGAATTGTGGTTCGAAACTCGGAAATATGGTTGTGCGCAGCCGCAGTGTGCGTGTGAATATGCAAGAGTTAGCAAGAGCAGAGAAAGCAAGATTGCAGTCAAATAGGCAACATTGCTATAGCACTTCAATAACCCGCACTCTGGGCAACTCATATCGCTGGGCACTTCATAGATATATAGCATATTGTTTAATTTTAAACTTATACAATTGGTGTTACACATTCGAAACGCGTGTTCGCAGCAAATCAACTGAACGCCCCTTAAGCACGTATAGCCACTAGGTATATGGCATGAGTAATGGGTACTTGAACTGCTACTTCTAGGTCTGTAGTATTTTTTCCAGGAATGTCTTTTTAGGTCAATGTATAAAATACCCAATACTTCTAAAAAATTAAAACGACAGCTTTCTCGGGGCCTGAGTATACCGATACTCGTAGAAAAAAAAACATATGACTACCTAAACCGAGACAAACTGACAATTAACATTAAGCATACAACATAGCATATTGCCTTCTGCCCCTCAAATAGGTACCTTGATTGGTTGGCACCACTAGCCTTGGCATACATAGCATTAAAAATGATTTTGTAATTATTATTATTATTCACATTAAACCTTTATGGTTTATGCTATATATGTATACTACTTACATACATACACTCACCCCTTTTTCCCATAGGGGTAGGCAGAAATTACAGAACGCCATCTGCTACGATTCTTGCATATTTCTTTTGCTTCGTCCACATTCATACTTCTTGTCATACACATGCGTTGGTACTACTTCTGACCATTATATATTTGTTTTAATATTTATATTCTTAAGATGTACCTACTCACCACTATCGATTAAAAATAAGTACCAACCCATAACTATAGGCGGTGGAAGTCGATTATTCCTTTTAAATGTGTTACTTATATCTACCAATATACATGTGACACAGACATACATACTGTGTGTACAATGTACATACATAAAAACATATAGGTACGAAAATAAAAATTAGACGCAATTTAAACTTGTTCAACGTTGATACGTGATGAAGTTGTTTTTTAAAATGGAATGAAGTAGGACCTGTACCTGAGGACCTATTTTTAGACTGACTGGGCTTCCTTCCCAAAAACTCAAACGATCATTTCGTTTACCTACTATAAGAAATGAACTAGATTCGACACACACACACTCTATCTATAGACATATAATAAAATTGTTATAAGTAGGCCGATGTTTAGGGTTTATAAGAGAAACAGAAGCATAAATAATTTTTTTTAGAATTTTTGTTTGTTTGTTTTTTGTCTGTCTATCTGCATGTTTGTACGCACGGCTACACATCAAGCTATAAAAAACCAGTTTACGCTGGACTCTTCTTGTATATGAAGCCTATACAATGCGAGATCAGCTTAAACTGGTTTTATATAGGTTGCCGAGCGCGAAGTTGGATTTTCTTAAATCTGGTGCATGTTTCATGTTGATACACTGTCTAGAAACAGAGTTATATTAAGTAAATCCTTTTGCGACGTGAGTGAAACCGCGGGCAACGGCTAGTCTTCAATAAATGTTCGATATTTTCTTCACTGATTTTTCTATTGTTTTTTTATTTACTTTAATACCATTTTTACTTTTAGGTCAAGGATTTATACATATTTACGTGTAGTATAAGAAGATGAAGCCTTATTGGTTTCGAAGTTAGAATCCTTTGATAAATATGTAGTAGAACAGTAGCCTGATTCACGTAATTAAAACCGTAGCGATGTCGCAGCGACACAATCGTTGAAATAGTTTTCCAGTGTTTTGTGAATACTGTAAAGCCAACGTTTTGAATGATTCTTGACCAACGAACATGATTGTGTGAATACGGTTAAACGATTTTTCAATAGAACTACTTCTAAATCGGTCCGATCGACGGATTCGTGAATAGGAAAACTGTTTCAACGATTAAGTCGCTGCGACATCGCTACGGTTTTATTACGTGAATCGGGGTACTGATACGGTAGACACAACAAAAGGGTTAGACAACGTTACTCATACGTTCTCACGCACGGAACTCTAAATTAGAAAATATATTGCTTTGTTATTTACAGGAAACAGTTGGGATTGTAGTGACGGTGGTCTGGACTGGTTGGCAATGGAGCCAGAAAACGGAACAATCCGAAGAAAAATTTTAGACTACGACGATCTTGTTTGTCATCAACAACTGTATAGAGGCAAGCCGCTGAACAAGGTCATGGATATTATCCGGGTAAGTCCGATAAAATAATATCATAGGCTACTATGACAGTTTCACCTTCCCCCACTTCCTGGAAACCGGTTACACCGGACCGTTTATATATAAGAGAAAGCCATACCAGCGCTGTCTAGCGAAGTACTCGTTTAGCAAAGCGCGAAACAAATGCATTGAGTATGTATTTTAATAACATACCATCACGCCTGTATTCCCCGAAGGGTTAGGCAGTGGTGTACTGATGTTATATTTGTGACTTATGATGTACGTATCAGTATAATAATATATTATGCATATTTTTTTATTTGTGGCATTTTATAGTATCACTGCGACCGTAGTCGGTATTTTGAGATCGCTACTCATTGATTTAAAGTTTACCGCTAAACCCTGCAGCTACTATAAACTGCAGGATGTTATTAGGGGTGAGCTCCCTTATCTCATTTGGGGTAAGGCATGTCCCCAGATGTGCATTGTGCTTGTGTATCGTGTACGGCCAGCAACGAAACTTGCTGAACACCGCCAAGTTTCAAACAACACAGCACCAATACTTTTCACTTAGGAAAACAATGATGGTCCAGTAGGTAGAAACACGTACTACTTACCACATCTTGGGTCAGTAAGTTTTGTATAATAAATATGTTTAAGCGTTTTGAAGATTTCATCGTGTTCAGCAACTTTCATTGCTGACTGTACATAGCAAAATTAAATCCATAAAGTGTAGTTTTATTTCCAACTTGGTACCTATTTCTAATATGTTACAACAAAACATTATCGCTTGAGGTCTGTTCTGAATGTTTGATAGATAATTTATGAAGAAATCGGCATGTGACAAACTGTTGGCAAGAGATGTAGTAGGTACCTAGGTAGGTACTGAAGAAAAAAATGTCGGCAACGACATCAAAGCTACGGTCATCATAGTATCGAGATTACAGCCTCATTCGCCTGGCAGTTAGCAAAGAGGAATGCCGCTTTAAATAATTAGCTACGCCATCAAATGTACGCACGGCTACACATCAAGCTATACAAAACCAGTATAGGCTGGCCTTGAATTGTACGAAAAACCTTTACAATGGGAAGTCAGCTTAAACTGTATACGGGTGAGCTCCCGAGTTCCGTAGTATCCGTGTATAATATTGTGCATAGCAGCAGTCCTCAATCTTAGTTTATGCGGAAATATTTAAAAGTAGGTACATGATTTAAACACAATCATACGCCCAAGTATTCGCTGATGCTGGGTGCAGGAAATGTTCATGCAAGAACACCTGTTTTCCACCTTAAAATTATCACGTGCATCAGTGTATATCTGTATTGGTACGACCTCTGTAGTCATTAACTGTGCAAACGTTTTGGTTATTACTTAATAGGCGCAATAACTCGGATGCTTTGTTCTAATTATAGTTTCTTTCATTCGCTAAGCTATCCATAAAGTCTAATCTTTAGCTCACAGAGTAAACCTTTTTGTGATTTTATGGAGTTCATAATGTTTTATCTCTTGCTCTGAAGACGGTCGCTGAAGTATTGTTAAAATATGTATATACAATGTAATTTTGAAATGTTATATACAACGTGTTACATAATTAGCGCAAGAGCTGAATTTTAGTTTGTTCAGAATAGATTACTGAATCGATTACAGTGTTTTTTTGTGTTATTTTTCATTTAGGGAAAACAAAAACTTGTGTCAAAAGATTAAGACTTAATTCTGCGTTTGAATTAAATTTGCCATCCGCAAACGCACCAGATAAGCAAATCTCTCAGGATATGATGTCTATTATTCTATATATTAATAGTGGACATAATTATTAAACATATAAAGTGTAGTGACATCTAGCGCGCTACGAAGTAACTATATCAAAGCAAATCCTGAATCGCGCAAGCAATATTCACTCATTCTAGCATAAAATTATACAACCGGTCGACAGTAACCGCCAGACCAAAATATCCGCCTGGTCAAAAGATCCTTCCTTTGGTTGGAGGGGCAAAATAGCCTCTCCACAAAAGTTTCAATTGCAGCTCTTAGATTTTATTCAAAACTAAAGAAACCCGACTTCGTTACGGGCTCACTGATGATTATCAAAATTCTTCTTCGTCAAAAAGTTCTCAGATCTCAGCTAGAGCCAAGCTTCATTCTCTACAAGCCCTAACTTTACAAACTCTAGGTACACTTAAGTCAAAATATATATGGCTTGGCAGTTTTAAACCGTAACCCCGTAACCGCACTGGACCAGGCGGAGTGGCAGTTCTAGATTCAAGTGTTTTAAATTATTCATACTTTCTATCCTGAAGTTTCGATGTCTGACAGACCAATGATATGTCTTTTTAAACAAAGTATTTGTTGTTGTTATTCTGACAATTTTTTTTCAAAAAAATATGTTTTCACAATCGGCGGTCCGTCACAGGTGGCCAACTCCTGTCAATATTTAACTTTTTTGAGACTCTTTTGGTTTGATTAAAAAAAATAAAAGTTAAAATAAAATTCAGCGCGAAAAAAGGTGACACTGTATCTCGTTGACTATTGTAATGAACATTATTATATCTGGCGCGTGTGTATGAAAGGATGTATGAATGTGGAAGAAGCGAAAAAGATATGCAAGAGTCGTAGCAAGTGGCGGACTATAGTTTGTGCTTACCCCTGTGGGAAAAAGGCGTGAGTGTATGTATGTATTATTATATCCAAAAACTGAGCGCTAGTGAAGGCTGACCAAGTTTGGCTATTATAGTTAAAAATAATATGTTATAATTCCAAATAAGCAATTCACTACACTTCGGCAGATGTAAATGAATTTCATGATTAATTATATGTATATACAATTTTCCGCTGAATGTTTACAGTGAAAGTAAATACCCTCAATTAATGTTTTAATTAGCCATTCATGGCATAGTGTGCCTTAATTCATTAACTTGTTAACAAATATGTTTACACCAGAGGCAACGCATGTCCCTAATGTAGGTACTTTCCGTGCAAAAATAAGATCGAAAGTTGGGTAGGAATATGAATGCTATGGAATAAAAACTTTAAGGCTGATTACATAAGGCTCACAGTTTATATATAAAGGGGCTTCGGACTTGCGATCATTTGATTGCCGGTTAAAAACCCACCCATTGCTCTACTGATGTGAACCCACTCGTAACGCAAGCATTTAGATTAGCACGAAGAGTTAACAAGGATACTATCAATGTGCGACACACATTGCAAGTAAGCTTTTTTTAAAAAAAAGATTTTACACGCAGATCCGCACCCTAAAAGACTTTTTAAACATAAGATCTGATCATCTATGTGATGCAATCTATCTCCTTTTCTTAATACTGTATCAGTTTAGATTCACGTTTAAATAAATCAATCTTCATCAACCCATTACATTGTCCCACTGCTGGGCACGGGTCTCCTCTCAGTACGAGAGGGATTAGGCTATAGTCCGCCACGCTAGCCTACTGCGGGTTGGCAGACTTCACATGCCGTCAAGAAAATCTCTCAGGCATGCAGGTTTCCTCTCGATGTTTTCCTTCACCATTTTAAGCGCGTGATAATTTATTAATAATACGCACATGACTTCGAAAAGTCAGAGGTGCGTGCCTTGGATTCGAACTCGAGACCTTTGACTTGGCAGTCCAATGGTCGTATCACTAGGCTATCACTGCACAATAAATCAATAACCTAATAAAATTAAAAGACATATTTTGTTCTCGCTTAATGCCTGGATATTTTTCCTTAAGTCTCAAAACAAATTCTATTATTAGATAAAGCCAAGATTCCTAGAATAGGGATTTATTGGAAACGGTTTTCCAATAAAGTCTGGCATTCTTTGAATGATGAGATATGGTGCTTGTGCAAGATAAAATACTAAAGAGGTTTTCTAAGCCTTCCTTTATATAAGGCCAGTAATTATGAAGTTCTTAAATTAAAGTATGTAGTGCATCAGGAAACTTGTAGTCGAATTCACAGATCCTATGGCCGGGGTAAGGGAGTTACAAGCAAGTCGTTTGGTGCGAAGAAGCCGAAGTCGAAACCGACTCACCCGAAAACATCAGGAATCGAGTGTGGTTTTTGGTCTCTACGGTGAGGTTTAGGATATGCGAGGAAATGCTGATTGGCAATTGTGACTCATTTCTGAAGCGTGGCTGGGTAATATGGTATTTTTAGCAGCAGTCGTCGGGATGTAGGAATAGCCAAGTACTGCGGCTAGAAAAGTTAGAATAGTATCTCCTTAAACGTAACTAAAGGAAGATAAAGCTTATTATTGAATGTTTCTCAATGAATATGAAATGAGTTAGTATTTTACTTCGGTTGACGTCTTTACAGATTCTCGCTGTTATCAGAGATGGTTAAAGTTTTTTTTTCTTTATCAGTCTATTGCCAATTGAGATTTCATTGCTTTTGACGGTTTGTTTATTTTAGTTGTTTGCGTTTCTTGTTTTGAATGCACCAGTTAATATGTACTGTAATGATCTGATAAAAACCTAACAACCTATGATGCCGATGAGGATAATTGCATGATATGATTTAGGTATACATTTTGACAGATACTGTTAGAAATTATGAGGAGGCGTGGTTTTTAAAAAAAACATTTAATATGGCTTTAGGCAAAGGTAACAATTTACAGAATCATGATTACATTAGGGCAATTACACGAATGATCGGACAGAGATTCGACGTCACTATCACAATAATTAGCGAACAAGTGTTTGACATAACGTCCATGACACAATGTCCGTTGCTTCCGAGCTCCCGAACACAATAGAGTGAAGTGACGTACAGTTTGTTCGAAACAAGCTTGAAGCTTGAAGTTAGCCGTTATTAAGTGTTTTTATCACAGGGTTTTATACATAAAAAAGGGAATTTGTAAAGAAATTAATCACATATACGACCCCAATTTTATTATCTTTGCAACGACTCCTTCTAAACCACTTGCTGACAACTTCAGACGAGCACAGTAATTTCGAACAAATTGTAAGTTTCGGCTCGTCTTTTCTACAAAACAGACGCATGTCACTTTAAGAACAGGCGGTTATTCTTGAAAACTTCATCAAACTCCTAAGAATATATATATATATATATATATATATATATATATATATATATATATTATATATATATATAGTATATATATATATATATATATATATAATATTATATATATATATATAATATCTATTGTTCACGCCTTAAGGATCCTCAAGACGTGAATCCGAACGTAGGAATCTAACGTCACACTAGCCGTTGACCTCTCGTCCAATGAGAAGGCGAGACGACTCCATATTCGTGACTACACAAAAATTGAACTTGTTCTTTTAACGCACGCGCAAAAACATTGTATATTTTACTGTTACTTAATATTAATCAAATCGCAAGAAGTAGTTTTATTTAAACTATACGCAATTGCCCCAACATATTGGTCCTTCGAGCCGGATATAGAAGCCGGATTACTAAATCTAAATACGCAAGAAACGCAATTCTATGAAGACTCGCCATTAAATCTACCTTGGAGGATTGGATGCAGTATCTTGCTGAAGCAGCCTGGAAATCGAGGAGAGGAGACGCAGATTGTCAATTCGCAAAATAATCGCAATTAAGGTTAAAAAGGAGGGCGAACCGGTATCATTAAACGCGCAAATAGGTACGGCCAGCCATCCTTTCTATCCCTCCGTGTACTCCAATTCCGCTGTTTAATGCTGTGTTTTAAACTAATTTCAGTGAGAGTAGTGTGCTGTGTTTGCTATCATCGTTTGAGCCTACTACTCCGCAGCGTAGGTAACCATCAGCGCATTAAAACGTGAGTACTCCATCTTTACTAATATCCACCAAAATGAGTGTTGAACCTAGCCAAGACAACTTGGTTCCCATGAAATCTCGCGATAAATCTCCTTATAGGAATAATGCTAGCGAAAACAGTAGTATAGTTAAAGAACTTATCAAAAAACGTGGCATAGTGAAAGGCAGGTTGACAAGGTTTTCTAATTACCTATCTAATATCGAAACTGATAGCTTGTCTAGTCAAAACTGCATAGATTTAAAATTACGCATGCAAGGAGCCACGTCACTGTTCAGTGAGTTTAATGAAATCCAAACTAAACTCGAGGAATCAGCCTCTGAATTAGAAGAACAACTGACACAAAGAGATTTGTTTGAGGATAATTATTATAGCTTAATGTCGCGAGCTCAATTACTAATAGATCAGAATAAGGTCACTGACAGTTCAAATAAAATATGTGATCATCAAAAACGATCTGTTAAGCTACCTACTATTTCAATGCCCACGTTCGATGGTTCATATGTGCAATGGTTAGAGTTTAGGGATAGTTTCCTATCATTGGTGCACAATTCTAGTGCACTAAGCAATATAGAGAAATTTCATTATCTGAAATCTTCACTAAAAGGAAGCGCAGAGCTAGTCATTGATTCAGTTGAATTTTCTGATGTTGATGTGATAATTATTTTGTTGCCTGGGAGTTACTGCTTAATCGTTACAATAACCATAGGTTATTAATACACAATCATGTAAAGTCATTGTTTACGATACCAAGTGTGAACAAGGAGTCATCATTTCTAATTAGACGGTTAATAGACACTGTGTTAAAAAATCTACGCGCACTTAAAATTCTCGGCGAGCCCACAAGTTCGTGGGACACATTGATAATTTATATAGTTGTTACCAAATTAGATCACACTACAGAACGCGAGTGGGAACAACACAAAAGCACATTATTTTCTAGAAACGATGACTCCAAGACACAACCTACACTGGATGACCTCATGAAATTCCTTAAAGATCGGGCCGACATGTTAGAAACATTGCAAGTGTCGAGTCACTCACATAGTAAATCCAATAACGATATGAAAAAACACAATACGCAAAACCATTCTAAGATTCACTGCAATGTTTCCACCAATAAGCCAAAACAGGAACGTAATAATTCACACAATGTAACTCATGTCACTAAAAAACTATGTTTACTGTGCAACGAAAACCATCCACTGTATTGTTGTCAAAAATTCATTGACTATGATTTAGATTCTAAACTAAAATTTATAAACGATAAGAATCTGTGTATTAATTGTTTACGTTTTGGGCATTCATTAGAGGCTTGTAGGTTTGGACCATGTCGACTGTGTAATCAAAGACACAATTCCCTAGTTCATCCTAATAATGTTAATAGCTCGAGCAACGTCAATCAGTCCGCGATGTGTTATGCGATACAATGTACTAAGGAGAAGCCGGTTGATGCAGCCGCGGTAGGGCGACCCGCTTCCGCGGCGATCCAAGCAAATAACGCGCACGTATACGAACAATGCAATCAATCAGCTGTTACAAAACCGGTTCTGTTGTCGACCGCTTTGGTTGAGATAGCAGATAATCGTAATGATTATCATTTAGTTCGTACACTTCTCGACAGCGGAAGTCAACGATGTTTCATTAGCAAATCATTATGTAATTTACTTAAAGCGCCAGTTATACAGTCCACTCAAGAAATACGCGGTGTCGGTAATTCTGTTATTAAATCTACGCAAGTATGTGACGTTGAGATTAAAGCGCGCATCAGCTCATATACTATGCGTCTACAATGTATTGTTTTACCAAATATTACGTCGGCATTGCCTGCAATGTCAACCCAATGCGCAAAATTAATTAATATTCCCGAACACATTAGTATGGCTGACCCACAATTTTATGAATCCCAAAATATTGATTTATTAATAGGCGCAGACAAGTTTTGGGATTTAATAAATACGGAGAAAATAAGATTACCTAACGGGCCTTTCTTGTTAGACACTAAATTAGGGTGGATTATATCCGGCCCTGTTTGTTTTACTTCGCATCTTGGCTTTGTGCATTGTAATCTTTCCCAGTCTATAGATACCCAGTTACGTTTGTTCTGGGAGCTTGAAGAGATGCCTGTGTCTCGGGACATACGAACAGAGGAGGAACTTGCGTGTGAGAAGCACTTTGTCGATACCTATACGCGCAATGGTGACGGCAGGTTCTGCGTAAGCATTCCTTTCAAACAATCACCTGATATGCTAGGTGTAACCTACTCGCAAGCAGAACGTCGATTCTTAGCGCTTGAAAGACGTTTAATACGTAATCCTGAATATAGGAAATTATATCGGGATTTTATCCACGAGTACATCCACTTAGGCCACATGACTCGCGTCGATAATTATGGAACGCCTCATTATATTATGCCGCATCATGGGGTGTTTCGTGAACACAGCACCACCACGAAGCTGCGTGTGGTGTTTGATGCCAGCGCTGCGTCAAGTACGAACCTATCGCTTAACGATTTACAGATGGTAGGTCAACCAATACAAGGTGACCTCATGGCAATCCTAATGCGATTTCGACAGCATAGGTACACGGCTTGCGCAGACGTTGAGAAAATGTATCGTCAATGTTTAGTTCATGAAGGTCAGCGTGATTTTCAACTGATCTTGTGGCGTGACGACCCAGCTGAGCCTTTGAGCATCTATCGCCTTAATACGGTTACTTATGGTACCGCGTCCGCGCCGTTTTTGAGCTGTAGATGCCTGAAACAATTGGCGTCAGAATGCATGGATCCCGACGTCACAAGAATCATAAACGAGGACTTTTACGTAGACGATATGTTGACAGGTGATAATAACAAACAGAAATTAATACAAATTTGTAAAAGCGTAACAAATGTATTAAATTCTGGTTGTTTTCCGCTTCGAAAGTGGATGTTTAATTTTAATTTAGATGATATAGAATGCAACGCTTCTGATTTATCTAAAGAATTAGCGATAGATGGTAATATCAATTCAAAAACTTTAGGGTTAAACTGGCATAATTTAAGTGATGAATTTTATTTTAGTTCTCATTTTGAAAATAAAGATAATGTTAATAAAATTACGAAGCGTTTTATCATGTCTACTGTAGCACAAATATTTGACCCTTTAGGCTTATTAAGTCCTGTGATTATTGTAGCTAAAATAATGTTGCAAAAGTTGTGGTTGTTAAGGATAGGTTGGGATGACGAACTTCCAAATGACGTTACGCGTGCTTGGCGGCGTTTTGCTATTTCTCTGGCTATCCTTAACAACGTACGCGTACCGCGACACGTCATAGGCCACGATCCAGCGTGTATTGAGATGCATATTTTTACAGATGCCTCCGAGTCCGCATACGGGGCCTGTATTTATATGCGAACAATTAATCGCGATTCGACTGTGACGGTTAAACTATTCTGTTCTAAAAGTAAAGTTGCACCTTTGAAGTCTGTAAGTATACCGAGATTAGAACTCTGCGGTGCCTTACTAGGAGCGAGGTTATATAATAAGGTACGGGAATCTCTCCAAAGTACTTATTTTGATAAGATAGTGTTCTGGTGTGATTCCACTATTGTGCTCGGGTGGTTGCGCATGGCACCCAATTTATTAAAACCGTTTGTGCAGAATAGGACAGCTGAAATACATGACATCACCAAAGAACTTCCTTGGTGTCATGTAGCCGGCAAAGAAAACCCAGCTGATTTGGTATCCCGTGGAGTCAAGCTAGGCGACCTTGAAGTGTCCACTTTATGGTGGAAGGGGCCTTCCTTTCTTCATGATCTCAATTTTGATTGTAACAATTTGATCTCAAAACAAGTTAATATGACAACCACTGATTTACCAGAAATTAAATTAAATGTACACTCATTCTACACGGCAACTGAAATTTCATTGTTTCCATTCCATAGATTCTCACAATTTAATCGTATGAAGCGCGCTTGTGCTTATGTTTTACGTTTTATCAATAACACAAGTAATAAGAATAGTTTTCGAAGTGGACCTCTTACTGTTGCAGAGTTAAAAGGCGCTACCACAACCTTAATAAGGTTATCTCAACAGGAGTCGTTCCCCGAAGAATATAAGTTAATAATTAAAAGTCATGAGTTAAAGGGTAAACATAATTTATGTAAACTTAATTTATTTGTAGATGATGATAAGGTTCTACGGGTAGGCGGAAGAATAAAAAATTCATCTGATTTTACCTTTGAAAAGAAGCATCCTTTCTTAATATCATCAAAACATTGGTTTTCAGTGTTATTATTTCGCCACGAGCACAAGCGACTTCATCACGCGGCAGCGCAAGCCCTATTATACAATATACGCGAGTCGCACTGGCCGGTAGGCGGCAGAAATCTTGCCCGGCAAACTGTGCATGGTTGTGTTGTGTGCACTCGATTGAGAGGTAAACATTTAACTCCAATCATGGGCAACTTACCACCGGAAAGGCTTACTCCCGGTTTTCCCTTTTTACGTTGCGGTGTCGATTACGCTGGCCCTGTGCAGATATTAAACCGTAAAGGCAGGGGCTCGAAATTAGTAAAAGGTTACATTTGTTTATTTATTTGTTTTGTAACTCGCGCAGTTCACATAGAACTTGTCAGTGACCTTTCTTCTGAGTCATACCTGCTCGCATTAAAAAGGTTTATTTCTCGACGTGGAAAACCTGCTGAAATTATATCAGATAATGGACGGAATTTTGTTGGCGCAGCAAATGAATTTTCAAAATTTTTAAACAACTGTTCTAATGACATAATTGACTATGCTACTAGTGACGATATAAAGTTTTCTTTTATTCCACCGTATGCGCCTCATTTTGGTGGACTATGGGAGGCTGGAGTAAAATCGTGCAAACATCATTTGTTACGAGTGGTAGGTAATGCAAACCTAACATTTGAGGAGTTTAGCACAGCATTAACACAGTTTGAAGCCATATTGAACTCCCGTCCTCTCAGTCCCATGTCTCCAGATCCCAACGATTTTCTTCCCCTCTGTCCTGCTCATTTCCTGGTTGGTCGTCTCTTGACAGCGCCTGCAACTGATCAGCTGACTGATGTGCCTGTACATCAGCTGACACGCTACCAAAGGCTGGAACAAATGCGCCAGCATTTCTGGACACGCTGGAGTAAGGAGTACATTTCAGAAATGCAAACCAGAGGAAAATGGAAGGAGAACAAAATGGATCTTAAACCCAACACAATGGTCGTCATTAAAGAAGATCACACTCCACCACTTAAATGGAGCTTGGGTCGCATCATCGCTACAGTTCCGGGGAAAGATGGAGTATCTAGAGTGGCTGATATTCAAACATCGTCAGGCATTATCAGACGCGCATTTCCACGTATCTGTCCCTTATTTGATGAAGACGAAGATGGGATGTTGGACGCGCCAGTGCTTCCAAGGCCGGGGGCATGTTCACGCCTTAAGGATCCTCAAGACGTGAATCCGAACGTAGGAATCTAACGTCACACTAGCCGTTGACCTCTCGTCCAATGAGAAGGCGAGACGACTCCATATTCGTGACTACACAAAAATTGAACTTGTTCTTTTAACGCACGCGCAAAAACATTGTATATTTTACTGTTACTTAATATTAATCAAATCGCAAGAAGTAGTTTTATTTAAACTATACGCAATTGCCCCAACATCTTCTATCTATCTATATATATAAAAGGCAATGTCCCGACTGACATATCATCGCCCAGCCGAAACCACTAATGATAGAAGTTTGAAATTTTGTGAGGATATTGCTTTTATATTCTAGGCCTCATTTAAGAAAGGATTTTTCGAAATTCATCCCCTAAAGGGGTGAAATGGGGGTTTAAAGTTTATATGAAACTCTGTCATTTCTAATTGAAAATTAATGAAATTTGGTATTAAGCCTCTAAATACAAAATAATAAAACACGTTGTTAAAGATTTTTTTAATTTCATCCCTTAAATGGGTAAAAAGGGGTGTTAAAGTTTGTATGGATATTTTTTTGTTTATTATCAAAATTACTTGAAATTGAAAATTTATGCATTTCAATATAATTAATGATTTACGTATTTTTGGATTTTTTTAATTTCATCCCTTAAATGGGTAAAAATGGGTGTTAAAGTTTGTATGGAAAATATTTTTTTATTATCAAAATTACTTGAAATTTAATATTCATGCTCTTCAATGCAATTAAAGAAATACGTATTTTTGGATTTTTTTAATTTCAGGCCTTAAATGGGTAAAAAGGGGTTTTAAAAAATTTGTGTGAAAAATGTTTTTTATACTATCAAAATTACTTGAACCTTAATATTTATGCTCTTCAATATAATTAAAGAATCACACATTTTAGGACTTTTTGAATTTCATCCCTAAAAGGGTTAAAAAGGGGTGTTAAAGTTTGAACAAAAATAAATTATTTATTATCAAAATTACTTGAGAGAGAGAGAGTATTTAAACTCTTCATTATAATAAAAGAAACACGTATTTTTAAATAAATTGTTTATTATCGTGCTTGAACTTATGCATTTAAGCTGTACAATACAATGAAAGCAACAAAACTTTAATTTCACCCCTTAGTCGCGTAAAAAGAGTTACTTCCCCTATATAGTGCAAGTAAAGAAATCTGGCATTTGTATTAACACCAAATTTTTATTATTTCTTTTAAAACGGAATACGTTATGCATTGCGTTCAAAATAAATAAATACGAGAATCACAATATTCGAAAATCATATCAAAGTTGTACATATTATTATTTAGCCAACCATTTTGTGTCACGCACTCACTTTTGGCTAAAATACAAAGTCGGGGCATTGCTTTAGCTGTAGCTGCATCTGGAATAACACCTCTTTTGGTGGGAAGGTGGGAAAGCGGCTCTGCCTTTAAAACTTCCGCTTAGTCTTATTCGTGTCAAAACTCCGTTGTGCAATAATATCTTAGCAGAGTGACATGGCTCAAATTCTCCGAAATCGCAGATTTATCGTGTGGGATGAGACAACTAAGGCGCACAAAGGTGGAATTGAAGCACACACTAGATTTTTAAAGATGTCAGAGGCAGCAAAAGAGCGATCGGTGGAGTTCCTGAGTTGCAGACGGGGAAATGCCATCAGATTCTGTTATATCTAGAGGAACCCGAGCAGACGAAATCAGAGCATCCTTACCATCGTCATACCTATAGCCCTAACCCAAAATAATGATTATCTGTAAAAAGAAATATGAGATGGTTCTTGGAAAGTTTTCAGAGCTATTACTTAAAATAGGAAATGCGGATTATCCCGAATCCGAAAGGAAAATATGTATACCCTCTCTGCTGGTAACAGTAGTGACAGGTGGCTATAATAGTTTGAATAGTTAGAGTGTACCCTGATTTTTCTAATAAACAAACAAGTTTATAGATTGGCTGTGCAAACGTGCAATACTAACTCCATAAAAAAAACATTGCAGCTCAGAAATTGAATACAGGTCTATCGATTCAGTGCCACAAGCGGATGAAGCAATTTACTATCATGTAGAGTTCCTTAACAGTGTTAACCTTCCTTGGGACACCTGTAATGCTGCTGCGTCTTATTAAACGATTTAAACCATGTAACGGGACTAGACTGCGAGTAACCGCATTGCACAAAAATATTAAAGAGCCACTGTGATAACTGGATGTATTCGGGGAAATCACTTTTCCTACCTCAAATACCACTGATACCATCCGACTCTGTTTTTGAGTACGATTTCTACTTTGTAATGCCCATAAAAATAATTCAGGGTGAGTCCTTAAGGGTGGCAGGCATAGATTTCAGAGAACATTGCTTCCTTCATGAGCAATTCTACGTTGCCTGTTACAGAGTCCGTACTAATAGCAATCTGGTCATTTTGACACCAGACAGAAAAAGCACCAATGAGCAAAGTGGTTTACCACTATTTGTACCTCCCCGAGGAAATCGATCCTACGAGACCTCCAGAATGATAGACTATCGCTCTAGCTGTAAGAACACGAATGCTGCTCATTTAATAACAAATATAGTACATCCGTGACCATGGATGCTGTAAAGGATCCGAAACGTCGGGAATTTTAAAAATATCAATATAACGCGATAAAATCCGTAAAAAGTAGTTTTATTTCAAATATAGTACATGTTACTTTGGAAAAATCTAAACCGGCAAAATCGTGTTGTCCATGCGGGCGAAGCTGCGGGCGGAAAGCTAGTAGTATATACAACAATACGCATGCAAAAGTCGGCTACCCCGAAATTAAAGAAAATGGGCTTTCTGCCTTTACCTTCTTCACCAATGCAATGTTGCTGCTATTCGTAATCCGAATAGGAATTTCCCATACAGTGTCGTCAATATCAACTCAGCAGTATCAATTTCTTTTTCCACTTTAACAATCTATTTGATTGCCTCGTTAGTCTAGTGGTCCCAATCGCGACTGCTACGCTTAAGTTCGATCCCCAGGTCGAGCTAAGTATTATTGGGATTTTCTATGAAATTCTCAGTAGCAGCTCGGATTTTGTGCCCGGTGAATGACAATAGGCTCGCCCCCTATTACATGGGACCTAAACATACCGGCGAACTGTACCCTGTACATTAAGTACACCTCTGCCTAACCCTTCGGGGAATACAGGCGTGATGGTATGTTTTTTTTAACAGACGATGCGACAGACATGTCCGGATCCCTGCGCATGTACAATGACGCACGTGGTTTCGGATCCCTCGGGTGCTGTGATCCCGCTCATAACCGTCGACTGCTCCAACAGGCAGCTGGAAACTCCGCCACCAGCGCTCCCCCCTGGCACCACCACGCTTCGCCTTGACGGCAATAAGGTAAAATGGTACGAAGATTTTATTGATGTTTCATATGTCAACTACAGCCCAAAATATAGTTGAGTTGGATGATAAAATATTAAGTGAATTCGGCGGTTTGGCGAAGCAATCGTCAAGCTTAAGGGAAGAAAATACCTTTCGTCTTCTACGCCCGCGGTTCTTCAGCTCGGTAAAAGATACCCAGAACTTTGGACAAGTATCTTTAGAGAACCTAAAATTCATTTTTGGTTGCTGACTAGTAATTAGTGTAAAATAATGACACCCAAGACTAATACTCATTATTAATAACTGCTTTTCCAAATTTTTCTTTAATACCATTTCATAATGTCCCTATTTTATAAATCAGCTCAATGATTTTTTTTATAATGATTAATTCTTTGGAAGAGTTGTTTGTTGAGGAGTACAATCAAGAGTTTAAATTTATTTCTAGGGTGACCTCTTCCCAAGCCGCGCTGATATTCACCTTATTAATTTTCATTCAATCTCTCAACGGGCCCAATCCATTTCAGCATATTCTTTTCAATTCGTCTCACACATCATTTTTACTAGACACAGTGTTTTAGTGATTCATTACTCATTGATATTGTTAGTAGTTGTATTCAATTCAGGCATGTTATAATCTCTTTATAATGTTACCGCTATGCTTCCTGCTTGCATGTATTGAAAAACCTATTTATTGCTGGGGGAATTTCTATATGTTGCAGTAGGGTGTTAAATGAGTGGACTGTATTTAATGTTAACATAGGCGTGGTTTATTGCCTTCACAATTACAAAAGCTGACTTCTACGAGAACAATTAATTTTATGATGGAAGTAACTACAATGTCGAACGTCCGTTGCGGCGTCCGTCAGCGTGAGCAGAGCAAGTGTTCTGTCATTCCATGGCTGAACAAAAATAAATGAAACAGTTTTATTGTAACTGTCACAGTTTATACAAAAAATACGTTTCTTTTTCTTTGAGTGTATAAAAAAAACCTAAATATTCCAGATTAACATAAGATATTGTGGTCTCACTACGCGACGGTACTTGAAGGGACTAATAACGCTAATAGTGTATTATTTTCCACCAACGAAGGCTATTATTGTCTTGGCGTGGACTGTTTATGAAAACAAAACAGTCCAAGTAATTAGCTTCGGGTTTCAATAATAATTTGTAATTTGAAACTTAATGAACAGCTTCTTAAATATAGAAGTACAACATTTATAATAAGCCTTTGTAGTTCTCGATAGAGCGGAGTTGGTACATACCTATTCAATTTATATTTAGTACATACTAGATTTCCGCCCACGGCTTCGCCCTTCGATAATAGCCTTTGTCACTTAGGAATAATGTAGCTTTCTATTGTTCAAACAATTTTCAAAATCAGTTCAGTGGATCCAGAGATTACCCCCCTACAACGTCCCCTAACTCGTTTATAGATTTATCCGATACGTGATGACCAGTCATGCAGTCCAATGAACATTTTGTGATTGGATTGTGTTTGGATGTGGAAACAGCAAAGATTTTTAAGAATCTGTGACAGATAACAATGGAAGGATCAATACGATTTTTGGTTGGAAGACAATAGCATCTTTGAATCGAATAGAAACGTCGTTAAACATGTGCGCGCCAGACGTTTGCATATGGTCATAAACAAAGAAACACGTTGAAATACTAAAAATATTAGAAAGTCCTGTGAATGGACGGTAAAAAACAATCAAACAATCTTACAAGAAAAATAAAAGCTTGTTAAAATAGGCAAAAACTATACAATAGACCGTTAAGAACACGTGATGTTGAATCAAGTTAGGGGCGGTTGTTATTTACGAGTCGCAAAGTAACAACCTCAATCCATGGATTTTCAAGGCTAATTTATAAATAAATAACAAAACATATTACATAACAGAGAAGCAGTTATTGTTGTAGTTATACCTTTTATCATAAGAGGTGTGGAACAATTGGATACTTAAGTAACTAGGTAATACACACAGTTTTCTACAATTCCAATGCAAGACGCAAGTACCTAACGCAACGTACCATCCCGCTGTGTTCCTTGAAAGGTAAGGCAGACGTGTATTAATGTACTGTTCGCCGGTATGTTTCGCTTCCGAGTAATAGCCTATTCACTAGTCTCAAATCCACTCTGAGGTACTACTGAGAAATTCATAGAAAACACAAATAACACTGCTTAACCTGGGAAACGAAGTCTTCTGGCGTAGCAGTCACGCTTACGACGACTAGATTAATGAATTTTTTTTATCACAAATACCTATGTAAATCCTTCCTGTATTACGTTTTATTCAGGGTCGGCTCATGACATCATCATATCTTTTTTATCAGTTATTCATCGTTTACTACCTCCATCGTTTTGCTATATCGTCTTTCATACCTTTCAAACCAACTTTTCTTTAACCTGACACTTCCCTATACCGCATTCTTATTTGATCCTTTTTCATACCTTTGCATCACGTGTCAATATGTGGGTGGTCTATACAAATTGCTTTCGCAGTTTTGTGTAAGAAAATTTCGCTGATGGATTGACACACTCGTTTATTCCAGTGTAATTTAAATATAATATGATGTGGGTAGTTCTAAGTTTGCTTATGAATGTTAAAAATAAAAACAGTACATACATTTTTTACAAAATAAAATAATATATATTTTATTTTGTAAAAAAAGTATGTACTATTATTATTATCCTAGTGCTAAGTAATCGATGTAGGCATATAATTTCGTCGAATATAATAATAATTCCTATTGTGTTCATTGGTCGGATCTCCGGATGTTTTGCTTTATTCCTATGTGCCTTTCATACTGGAGTTGACAATAAGGTATAGGATACAAGTATGTAGATTGCCGATTCTTCGAACTCTTTGAGGTTACAGCAGACACATCGACATGTTATTGTTTATAAACGATCACGGAGAAGAATATGATACGGTTTATGTTTTGTAAAGCGAGTAGATGGTGTTTTGTTACTGCAAGATACAAAAAGATACTTCTATGATATAAATAGCTTTCCGCCCGCGGCTTCGCCAGCGTGGACAATACGTTTCTTTCCATTTTACGGGATAATATTATTATTATATTATTATGTGTCGCTAAGAAATAATATAGATTTTATTCGTGAAGGAACTTTCAAAATCGGCTCAGTAGATTCAGATATTACCCCCTACAACCTACAAACTCACACTTACAAACTTTACTTCTTTATAATAATAGTATAGAAGAAAAATGACGGTCAGGTTTGCACATATTGGGTCTCATTCCATCAGTACAAACCGCAGGCCATACTTTGAACATAGCGAATGGAAGCTCAGTTCGCATAGCTTCGCAAATGTAGCATCCGTGACTTCATACTTCGGTTCACACTGCGAACTACATCAGCGATGTAAACTTATGAGCTGGCTAATCGAAGATCCCAGTGAAGCGAAGTGGACATGAGAAGTTTAATAAATACTCTACTTGAAAGAAAGTCTTCTTTCAAGTAGAGCATTGTAGTATTAAACTGTCCACTGTCCAATATTAGCTTGACCTTAATTGCCAGTACAAGCTGATTTGACTTACGCGAAACTAAAGTAGATACGCAAAATATGGCACAACGTAGCTTTGTGTCTGGGAATTCGATGTTTATTAATGGTGTGCCATATTCACCCCCAGATGTAGATTATTTTTACTTTTGTTTGAAGTGTTGTAACATTTGTCTTTTGTTCACAGTTGAATACTATTCGAGCCATTGTACACAATCCTCAGTACAAGAGGCTGGCAGATTTGTACTTGGACAATAACAGTATATCGGCTGTCAAGGAGTTGGAAGGCACCGAGTGGTTCTCCACATTCCGCGTGCTAAGTCTTCGAGGGAACTTGCTGAAACAGGTGTGCTTTTAATTTTTCGGGCTATGAATGCTTTTTTTAAAGAAATATTAAGTGTGGACCTGTGGACATTATGGACACCCTAATATTCTTATCAACGAACGAATAGCAACAGAATGCATAAAGATGTCGTAAGCTTTTGACTAATCAGGCTTCGTAAATATAATTTCCATAAGACACATTTGGATAGCTGACCTGAATGATCTAACAATTTACTTATGTATGTGCAGTATGGCTTTTAAAAAGCCATTTATCATTTTTATTTTGCTTATTGGTTTTTCTTTTCGTTCATTATTGTCAAACAACTAAATGTCGAATACCACTTGGAATTGGAGGCAACGCAAAACAACTAGTAAAATCGCGAAAATGGAATTGATCGCGCGACGGGTCCGAAACTTTCGTGGTAGAAGAACGTGTTTTTCGTTAGCCGAAACTTTGTCGGTTTTAAAACTCAAGTGAAACACGTGGGGTTAAACGTGGTGTACGGGTTAAAATACAATTCCTTACTGCCATTTGGGTAGGCATGTCGTAAGTTGTTGTGTTTCGACTTTTGCAAGTGGAGCCAGTTCACCCTCAGTTGTTGCGGTTTATGTTCAGGCTTTTATACTACTTTTGGATACAAAACAGTGGGTATTGTGGATAGGTAAAGTTCATTTGTTTTTTTTTAAACCATTATCATTCTCCTAGCCTTTTGTCACCTGGCTGTATATCAGCATTCTACACAAAGTGGCTGCCATCAGACGTACGCAATCGAACTTCTGGGCAACACATATATAATTCGACGGCTAGTTTTGTTGTCAGGAATTTTCGGCTTCTGACTCCCACTTACGATTCGTATGACAATCGGGACGGTCTTGGTTGTCTCGTTGTATTAAAAATGGCCACCCATCCACAGACTGACCGCGGCAAGCGCAGTTGTATTTTAAAACAATAAAGTTAAGAACTTTTTGTTAAGTTCTCAGTAAAGAAGGGTGTATTCTTAAACTATAAAATGTAATAAAACAATAAGGTTGTTTTAGAAGTTTAGTTTAGTACTATTCTGAACAATTAATTTAAAAAGGATTTTAGAGTAAGGCTGATTACACAAATTGTCTAGACTCCGTTCTATGTATTTTCAAATCAAAATCAACATCGATCAAATAAGGGTACTTTTATGTTATCTTTTGAACTTATTTGAAGTGCCAATAAATACTATTTCGTGATGAAAGCTATACTTTTTTTTATAGCATGCAAAACATGGATCGTTTGTCACCTAGGGAGGCGGCGAGGTATCTCGGACTCGTATCGACAAAAAATTGCACTTGCCTTCTTTTGCTCTACAGTCACGGCCATGGGACTCGTGACATAACATAACAAACATTTTAAAACATACAGTCGAATTCAGAACCGCCTCCTTTTTGAAGTCGGTTGGAAACAACTAAGGATTGTTTAAATTACGATGATAAATTACAACGACGACGTTACGAGTTTTTATTTTCCATTATTTTAAAATATGACCATAGGTTTGCTCCTACTAAATGGCACTTAAATGGTAAACATACCGGTGCATTATGAGTTTAAATTAGTAACTTACCCTTCGGGCAGAACAGGCGTGGTGGTATGTATGTATAAAATGTTGTTTCTAGTCTCACTGAGAAGCGAAACATGTTGAGGTTGCGGAAGGGATAGCTAGAGACTAATAAATAATGCTTACTACCTACACAGTGGAAGACGATATTGTGTGGAAACGGCAAACAATAAATGTATCTGTGAGGCTTCCTTCCTGAATATATTGCACGGAAAGCAAATTCACAGAAATATTAAATTACCTTCAAGCATATAATGTTTGTTCCGCCTAACTCAAGCTAACTGATGAACTATATAGGGTGTCCATGAAAACAAGTCACCTCCTTAAATAAATAATTATATGGTATAGTATAACGTGATACATCTTAATTCAGATGAATTCTAGTAGTTTTAAATGTATTTTGTATTTATCTGTGTATAATAATAAATATGTAAAATATCTTAGATTTTCCAGCTCCTTTTATGTGAAATTATGGGTATAATACTAATAATATACAACTTTAGATAGATAAAACCAACTACGAATGAGTCGCGGTTAAATTACTCATTTCTGCACAAATTCTATTCCATTTTTGAACATTTGAATGCGGCTTTGAATGGATTTTTACAAAAATTATGATGCCCTAATATAATATTTTAGTACCTACCTCTCATCCATTCAAGTAGGTGTCTCGGTTTCATGGACATCCTGTAAAGCTTTAATAGCTTAAGGAGTATTAAAGTTATGATTGGTGTTTACTTAGTAAGTCACCTGTTATGTAGATATAATATAACATAAATGGATTCCAACCAACAAAATTCGAACTACATGTAGGTACCTGAATATTGTGAAATAATTATTAATATACATTATACTAATTAATGAGGTAGGTATACAAGAGGTACTGATACTGACCCCCAAAATAATCTTAAGCTTGTGTTGTGGGAGACTGTTCAATCGTGGAATATAACACAACATTATATTTTTAAAAGAACTGATCTGTTTGGGTGTTAGAAATCGAAGTCCGAGCTGCTACTTAGAATTGTAAACAAAAACCCAATAACATTTCGCTGGACCTGGAAATTAAATCCTAGGATCTGAAGCGCAACGGTCGCGTTTTGGAACACTAGAGTAATGAGGCAGTCCGGTAGCAGTAGCAGCAATAATTTGCTAAGTAACATTAAGTAGGTACTGTGTTCCTGTTTAAAGTACCTTTAAATAATAATAATTTAACTGGCTATATGACTATATATAAGGTATTATACTATAGCCGCTATACCATTTCCCGTATATTGTTTGTTATCTCATCTCACCTTCATTAGTCCACTGCTAGACGTAGGGCTCCCCTAGGGTGCGCCACTTCACCTTGTCATCTTACCTATAACAATAAAAGAAATAATAATTCAACCATCAAAAATTTAAAAAGTTTTTTATCAACGCAACTGCAATAAAAAATCGAACTAAAGTTTTAAGTTTGAAAGAAGAAAAGAATAAAGTCTTTATCAAGTTTATAACAAATATTACTTAATTGAAAAACTCTTTGACATCGTGGCATCTAATGAAAATATTCTGTTAACAAGAGGGTTGACAATAAATACAGATACAAATTTGTTGGACTTTTAAAATCTCTGAAAGATTTATGCACAGAATCAGACATTTCGCTAGCGCTTGTAATCACATAACATCTTTTTGATACATTGTATACAACTAAATATAATTTTGAATAACATTTTACTTAACTTCTGACCTGTATACATTGTAACATGTAACAACAATTACCTTTGTTTGACCGTTCTCTACTGAGAACATTTTGTACGAGTTCAAAGCACAGATATACGTTAGTTAATAGCTACTTCATTTTATATAAAGTAGTAACTATATAAGTTTTACCAAATTTTTATTCCTACATTTGATTCCGTGTGTTTCACTTGGGTTACAAAAACTCCGAATCAGTATGGCTATACCAAGTCTTTGCTATATCAGGATCTGTCGGGATCGCTAGCATTATACTCGCAGTGTAATAAATAGCTACCGTATTGTTTCAAACGGAAGGCTGTTTATTCAATGGAGCGGAAAGAAGCGGATAGATGTGTGCTAAGAAAATATTTACCAACGGAATTGCTCATCAGACGGAACTTTGTGCAATTCTATTGGTTAATTACTATGCTCGCTTTCCACACCCGCTCACTGTGTGTGCGCGTCCTTCATTACCTTCCATGGGCGCATAGTAGACATATTTACCATACCATAACGCCTGTATTCCCCGAAGGTTTAGGCAGAGGTGTACTTATGTACACCCACATTTCGCCAGTATGTTTAGGTCCCATGTAATAGCGAGCCTATTACCATTAATCGGGCACAAATCCAGACTCCGAGCTGCTACTGAGAATTTCATAGAAACACCCAATGATACTGCTCAATCTGGGGATTGAACCCAGGATCTCTAGCGTAGCAGTAGCGCTTAGGACAACTAGGCTTATGTTTGACATATTATTAGATTAAACATTTATGTATTTTCTTTCACAGATTCCCGTGTATGCTTTTGACAAAGCGTTTCAATATAACAACAATATAATGCACGTGTTCTTGGGTGACAACCCTTGGCGATGTGACTGTCACTACATACCACGCTTCCAGAGTTTGCTGCTGAAATACAAGAGAGTGATTCGTGATCCTTCTGACATTAGGTGTTCTAAATCAAATGATAAGAAGACTTCGCATACACAGGTATGTTGGTATTAGGCTAGTTGACTGATTATAGAATTATGAAAAAGTGGACCATAAATAAAACCGATCAACAAAAATAAAATTTTAATCTATCCAGATATAAGGAAGATATTTATTGAACCTATTTACGTTATGTGCTAGGTAGAGACGGCACTATACGAACGAGTGACGTCAAGTGTTCCGTGTGCCATACAAATCCTATAGGTTAGATAATCCTACTGGTTTCACGGGGAAGGGACAGAGGGTCTAAATCTTAGTAATTTATTAGCCGAAGCTAATTATTTTTTCAATATACGAACACGTTATATTTATTTTAAAAAATCTTAGCCTCTCTTAGCCTATACTAATATTATAAATAAGATAGTAACTCTGTCTGTTATATTTTCACGCTTTAGTCGCTGAACCGATAAAGATGTAGTATGGAGATAGTTAAAGACCCTATTAAGGACGTAGGCTACCTTTTGTCTCATAAAATCCTATGGGATGCGAGTAAAACCGCATACAACGGCTAGTTTTGAATAAATCAAACATCATTTGTCTGGAAAATTCCATTAGCGCTATGTCCACCTTCTAACGTCGCTAAATATTATCTACCCATAGTCAGCAAAGTATAGTGGCGGGCATACCTACGTCCTCAAACGCTAATGAATTAGGTCGAAGCGCGACGGTGATACCACATTCTACAGGGTGGGTTTTCAATCGTAGAATCTAAAATCATACAAATGTTTAATTAAAATATTAATGTGGATATAGTAAGCCTCTTTTAAGCCTTTTAAGTACGTGATGGTACGTTTAAATGAGATAACTTATAAAGCTGCTACCCACAAAAATATACTATTATATATTTACGCTTATTTATAGTAGTTTATTTCCACAAAACGGTATATAAACAAAAATAACCTGTATAATTCGCGTTATGCCTTTATTTTTTTCTTAATACATTCTAATGCGAAGCAAGCTTGATACAAACTGTTTGTGTATGTAGTTGGCACAGCTTCGAGTTTAGTTGCGGCTACCTTTGACAATTGTCAATTTCACTTTCAACTGTTCAATGCACACTGGGTTTTCCGACATAGATGGCTGAATATTAGACCACGCAAGCGACAGCGGACGTAGGAATGCTTCGTGTTGATTTAGTCGCCTGGCATGAGTCACGGAATTGTTATCCAATACCTACTTATTTGAGTCCAATTAAAAATAGTATTTATACTCAAATGTTGCTTCTTAGGCTTTGACTAATGGCATACAATTATTAAATATAGAGCAACTGTCTTTTCGGCCTACTTCGTGATTTACCAGGAAAACTAATTTACAAATAAAAATATATTAAGGAAATGAACAGACAAAACATTAAGTTAGTCACGTATTGCTGCTGCGCTGCTGGGAAGTTAAAAGGGTATCATTTCTACGAACATTTATGATATCTGTTGTCATATAGCGAGATAGACTGCCTCGGGGCAGGCATTTGACTTAATAAAAAATTGTTATATACCTGCGACTTGAAATGCACGTTTCTATTGCAATTTCGAGTTTGTGCAGACGTACAAGACTAGGCTTGTAGCGAATATTACGAACTCTTTAAAACACTACAAATTTTGCCATCAAAAATACACACAATAAGGTTTTCTTTGCTCTCTATGATCCAAATCTTTTTTGGTCGTAGTGTCTTTGGGGCGGGGCAGGCACTTTTAATGGGCGAAAAAAAAATTAACATTTTTTTTCGGTCCGTAAGGGGGTTGTCTGGAAGATATCGCTTTTAGCGATAAGACCGCCAATGTACCCTGAGCTTAATTATTTCCTTATTAATGTTGCTACTTATTAATGGTGTACAATTAAGATGATTATATATTTATAATAATGATGATTGTTCTTACTGAAATGTCCCTTAGAATTACCGTAAACTTTGGTCTTTTATATATTTGTTGTGTAGTGTTCTTCGCTGCGGGCGGCTGAAACCCTCGCTACGCCATTTGCAGAAATTCTTAAAATTCGAATACACTTCTCATTAATTTCATAGAGACATTTTCAAGGAGCTGAGCTAGATCCTGAATTAATTAGTGCTTCGCTATCTCGGTGTCTCTTTCAGGTGGTACAAAATAATACAAGTATAAGAAATTTTACACGTGCTTGTAATTAAAATTAATTAATGAAAGTTACGTACAAATTAAAAATTGTTTGCTAAGAATTCATTCATGTCGACTACGTGTAAATTGGTAACTACTCTGACTGGACTTTGAATTTTTAATTAGATATTTATTTAGCTAAGTTTCTGTTGACACAATATATTTATTAGGTACACAGTATTATTAGGCAAAATACGAAGGCTGAAGCCGGAGGATGCAAAAAAAACCAATTTACTTACAATAAAATTTATTAAATGAATTACAATATTACTTAAAACTATGTAAAATGATAATCGGACGATGTTTGTTCCAAGAATGAATCGGAAACGGTAAGTAGTTGCGAAATTAGGTTCCACGTTCACGTATCGCAGAGTCAGCAGCGCGCGTACGTCACAGTCGCGAAGTGCAATAATGGTGTCAACTATTTAGCAATCCTTGTATTAGACCGTAGCGTGTGGTCAGCTGTCCGTATGTTACACCGTAGCGTAACACCTCCCCCCGTAGAACAGCAACTATTTGTTAACTGCTGTTCCAAATGTTGCTGTAATATTGTTGGGATCAATCCTGATCTCCGCGGGCCGGATGTTTCTTCTAGGTTCCACTTGAGAGTAAATTTCCTGTTCTACTTCCGTTTCTGTAGTGTCAGTCTTGACTTTATTGCTCGCACAATATTGCCGGTACGTTAGGGCAATAATGAGTACAGCTGCACTTAATAGTATTAAATATACCGGTATGGTAGTATGATATATACTTCCATCGACTATTTCATTAGGTTTGTATGAAGGTTGCATTGAAACTTTCTTGTAGCTATCATGAAGGCTTTCTAGGTTGATGGAGTGAAGCTGTACTGATGTTCTTTCTGTGTCAGGTATAGTATTCTGGATGAGCGGCGTTTGTATTTTAACTGCATGTCCCTTGATACGGTTGTTAACGTTGGTGATGGTGAATTCAGTCGTTTTTATAAAACAATCTTGCGGTATTGTAGCGAAGTAGCTTCCTTGTAGCGTCTTGAATTGTTCTTGTCCACAAGATGTCTGTATTTTCGTCGGGTTCGGGAAACTCAAGGTGTAGTGCATTTCATCGAGTTGTTCGAATGCTTCCCTGTTTAGAGATACCGGTGTAGGTGTGCAGGAGCCGAGATGCTGTTGCGTGATAAGCTGTTGAACGCAATCTGCTTTATCTAGTAGTTTATAGCCGATTTTCTCCTCGCAGAGGTACCATGAGTTTAACTTCGGACATTCTGTCTCTATGTACATAGAATATGAGCCTTGAATTGCTATGTAAGGTGAGGTGGGTATAAGGGCTAGGCTACTTTTGTTAGGGACTATGGATAATTTATATAAGGTGTAGGTTTTGGGTAAGGCAATCGGCAACTTTATGACTACGACAATTTTTTTGTATAAGTAATATGACCCAAGTTTTAAAATATTATAATACTCGCGAAGATCAATGTCAATGATTTCGTCTTTTGAGTATAATTTTCCTAGTTTATTTATCATATTTTTAAGATTAATTATACTAATCATAGAGTGAGTAGTGGTTGATGCACGAATAAATGCTAGCATAAGTTCAATTTTATTTAATTCCTCTGATAGTGTCTCTATATTATCATTTAGGATTAGTAGATACTGGGCTAAATGGGCGAAACTAACTAAGTCTGCTTGCGTGGTAATGTTTTGATTTGCAATATAATTTAACTTCTTTGCGATTATTTTCTGATTATCGACCATACTATTCAATACATTAGAGTACTTTAACATCCATTCCTTTGTCAAACTTATGTGGCTATCGAATTCTGTCTGTAACTCATTTTCATTCCCTTGTAAAACCTGGAGGGCGTCGTTATATTTTATTGCGTCAGTGTAATCAAGATTACCCGTGATACTTTTGATGACTGACCCTAATCCGTCTATGAGGCCTCGTTTATTTCGACCTGGCTCAAAACTCTCTAGTTGTGCAGATAATTTTTCAAGCTTATCTCCGAGATAATTAAAGTGTGGTTCAAAAAGGGATGACGTTTTACTATTTATTACTGGACTAAGTTCATTTAATTGTGTTTTAACTAAATTAACTTTTGATTGAATATCATCCAGGTCAATATAGAGAAGAAAAGAATGGTAATGGGATATTATTTTTGTAGGGCCTAATTTGAAAGGAAGTAATCCAGGCCCATCTTCTAAGGGCTCAAGTGATATGTCCTCCGCTCGGACTAGGCGTAGCAGGATCGTCAGTAGTATCCTGTAACAATTGCTTAGTGTTAGCTGTCCTTTTAAGACGTGATTTGGGCACAGGTCCGCGTTTTTTCCTTGTGTATATATGTATAGGTAGATCGGCTAATACCGTATCTTGCGTATAACGGGGTGCTAATTTTTGTCTATTTGCTAATGGGTTTTTTACAAATACTTGTTGGTCTGGTTCGTAATCCTTTTCAGGCTCCCTATCCTTATTCCTATTCTCGGTTAACTCAGTACGCTTATGCAAAGATGTTTCATTAATAGCCTCATAAACCTTAGACATTTTATCTCGGTGCTCTTGCACGTATTGTTGAAGCAAATGCACAGATAAGTCTATGTCTAGGGGGTCACGAGGGTCTGTATGACCTGTAACTACTTCAAGTGGTCTGCACTTCGTAAAGCTATGTATACTACTATTATATGCCAGTATAGCATATGTCATGAGGTTTACGACAGGTTCATTAAGCTTTTGTAATCTTAAAATCCTAAGATGTTCTAAAAGGGTTGAGTGTAGGCGCTCTACCATCCCGTTATCGTTGGGAGAATGGGCCAAGGTTTTATGATGTTGTATTTTATGAACTCGAGTGAATTCATTAAATAATTGGTTGGTAAACTCGGGCCCCTGATCAGTTACTATGGATACAGGTACGCCATGATGAGAGCAGAATGTTAAAAAGGCTTGAACGACACTAACAGCCGTACCATCTCTAAGATGGTATGCTTGGGCATACTTAGAAAAAGCATCAATTATTGTCAGATATTTTTCATTTTGAGCAGTGAACAAATCTAAGTGAATAACTTCGAATGGTTTTGCGGGTGGCGGAACTATACAGAATCTTTGCTTAATTGGGTTTCGGTCATATTTGGCTTGGCCACATATGTTACACCCATTTATATATTTTGTAATATGCTCTTTCATCTTAGGCCAATAGAATTTATGGGATAAAGCAAGGTAACACTCGCTAATACCACGATGATTAGTTTTACCTTCGTGGTATTTTTGAATGATTTCCTGTTGTCTTAGATACTCCTTAACATTTTCTACTTCAAATTTAGTTAAAACAAGATTCATGGCAGAGCTCTTAAATTTTTCTTGAATTATAGGGATAATTTTGTACATAGCTAATGGGGGATGTATAATAACACCTGTCCTTACCTTAGGGTTTGCAAATTCCTTTATAGCATTTATAACGTCGCTTTCGAGATTAGACTCTGAGAGTTGTATAGAGGTACGAGTATGAGTTTCGAAAGGCTTTGAAACTGTTGGGCGTTTCTTTATATCGCCAACTACGGTAAAACATATTTGCCTATTAAATTTATTTAAAGGATCGTCTGAGATTGGTATCTCTAAAATTGGGTTTTCAGTACTTGTGTGGGCTGTGAGTGTGGAAGATCCGGCTAGAGAAGCTGGTTTTTCAGATACGTTAACTACAATGGAACTCGTTTCTTCATTGTTAATTTCAATGCGGGACAAGGCGTCTGCGTTGGTATTACTCTTGCCCGTTTTGTATATTACAGAAAAATTATATTCACTAAGCTTAAGTCTCCAGCGGGTTAATCTGGAATTAGGTTCTTTCAGACTCATAACCCATTGAAGAGGTTTATGATCTGTCATGATTTTAAATTTCCTTCCGAACAGATAAGGCCGAAAATATTTTGTAGCCCAAACTATGGCCAACAACTCCTTTTCTATGGTGCTATAATTGATTTCACTTGTATTTAGTGTCCTAGAAGCATATGCTATCGGTTTATCTGACCCTACTGGTCCCTGTGAAAGTACGGCTCCTATCGCTAAGTTTGAAGCATCGGTAGTGAGAATAAAATCTTTGCTGAAATCGGGGTATTGCAATATTGGGTCATTAGTTAGTAACGTCTTACATTTTTCAAAGCAATTTACATAGTTCATATCGTCATATGTTATTTTAGACCCCTTTTTTAGATATTGTGTCATGGGCTTAGTAATTTTTGCAAAGTCCGGGATAAATTTACGATAGTACCCTAATAGGCCTAAAAATCTCTTAATCTCTGTAGCAGTTCTAGGGAGTGGGAATTTTTGAATTGCTGAAATTTTATCAGGATTCGGTTTGATACCATCCTTACTTATAATGTGACCAAAGTAAGCTGTTTCTAACTTTAAAAATTCGGACTTGTCCATTTGTATCTTAAAATTTGAATCTCTGAGTCTTTTGAAAACCTTCTCTAAATTAACAATATGCTCTTGTAAAGATGTGCTAAATACAATGATATCATCTAAATAGACAAGACACACCGAATTCTGTAAATCTCTGAGTACGTTATCCATCACCCTCTGAAAAGTTGATGGAGAATTTTTGAGTCCCATCGGCATACGCAGGAACTCAAAATGGCCATGTTCCACGTTAAAAGCAGTTTTTGGGATATCATTGGGGTCCATTTCTACCTGATAGAAACCACTCGCTAGATCGAGGGTTGTGAAATAATGACAGTTTCCTAATTTATCTAAAACATCTGCTATATTTGGTATAGGGTACTTATCGTCGATGGTTTTCTCGTTCAACTTCCTAAAGTCTACAACGATTCGCCATTTAACCTTGCCAGACGCGTCAGCTTTCTTGGGAACTACCCAAATAGGTGAGCTCCAAGCAGATTCTGAAGGGCGTATAATTCCTTGTTCTAGCATCTCTGAAATTTGGCTACGGGCTTCCTGGCGATGTACGAACGGATACCTATATGTCTTAGTATAAACAGGAACTTCATCTGTGGTACGTATGTTATGTTTTATTTTATTCGTAAAGGTAAGTGGTTCACCATCTATGTAAAATATGTCGGCGTACTGTGAAACTAAAGATTCTAAATTAAATTTCTCCTCTTCATTTAAATGGTCTGTGCGTAAACGAGATAAAACTTCCTGAATGCGAGATGGGATTGTTTGATTAGTACTCTCAATATTGAATATCTCTGCTTGTACGGGTCGATCTAATGAAAAGATTAAGTCGTTTGATGTTGGGTTAGAAACCTCTAAATAACCACGATTATTTTTAACGTTAGTAAGGCACTCATTTATACAGCAATTTGAAATGGTTTGTTCGGAAACTAGTGCGTCGCCATCTGGAATATTAACCGGGACTCTAACTACCTTCGATGAATTGGCTGGAATTATATCTTCATATAAATTGCAGTTTCGTGAATTATACATAGCTATTGGATTGACAGCATGCTTTGTTATTAATCGATTATTTTTAAGATCTATATTTGATTCCCATTTGTTTAAGAGATCCAGACCAATCAACCCATCAAAATAATTATGAAACTTGTAGATGTAAAACAATAAATCGTTATCATCGCAAAATTCCTGAAAACAAGGTAAGTTAATAGAATAATCATTACGACTCGTGGCAAGCCAATTTGTCACCTCGAAAGGATCATATTTCCAAGGTAAGTGTGAATAATATTTTTTTATAGCTTCAGGACTAATAAAGGATTGATTTGCACCTGTATCGATAAGCAGTTTTAAAGGTGGGTCTAGAATTTGTATATAGGGTAAGTACCGTTGCGTTTGCAGATTAACTTCTATTTTAATTCGTTTATAGTCGAGCCCTTTGGAAAATTTTGCTCTTCAGAAGAAGCGACTTCAATCGGTTTCTCCTGGGAAACTGCATAGTACGTATCTGGTCCAGGGCCAGAGTGCGGTACAGTGGACATATCGTGGTAAGTATAATCGGGCTGCTCATAATAATCATACTGATATTCTTCGAAGCTATTGTCATAATAAGGTTCATACTCATAAGGACTATCATAAAATTAATTGAAATTTATCTCCCTACTTTTAAAATAATTGGTAGGAGGTGGGTTTCCCTGCTTAGTCCAATCATGACCGCGGAACGGCATCGGTTTCGATACGAAATGAGAGACGCCACTCATCGGCTTCGGCGTATCATTCTGATTTGGCCCTTTATAAGGAGGTCTAAATGTATTATGTTGCGGGTTATAGTTAAAAGGTCGAGCACCGAACATTTGTTGCGTGCGCGAAGGGCCTTGAAACTGTGGAGATTGGTTAAAGCTGGGCTTCCAGACTTGCATAGGGCGCTGAGGAGGCATACCTACGTTTGGTCGAGAGGGGCCAGGCATGCTAAAATTAAATGGTTTCTGCAAAGACATAGGTGCAGGCGGCGTGACAGGATTGAACGGTTTCATCGAATAATTAGATAATTGAGGGTGTGGCTTTTTAACTGGTAAGTGTTCGTTACGTTGCTGTAAATAGAGGGTGTTCATTTCTTCATGAACAAACTCCAAAGCCTTTTCAATCGTGTCCGGTCGCATACATCTAATGCGTGACCCCAGCGGGTCGCGAAGTCCTCGTAAGTAAGATTGTAAGGTTAATTTCTTATAAAGGGAACGTTTTGAATCTATTGTACTTTGAACAGTTTCATGCAAACTCACATATGTCATAATAGTAGCAAATAAATTCTGACAGTTTTCGTAATACTCCTGCGGTGTAGATGAACCTTGAGTTAGAAGGGCCATGTCGTTATAAAGCGAGGTCTCATCACGCTGATCAGAGAAATTATTAACTAATGAACTACGTATGCCTTCCCAGTTTTCCGGAACGTCATTGGTATTAATTAATCGTGCGGCAGGTCCCGTGACCTTGTTAAGGATACCGTTTAGAAGCGCTAAGTTTATTAATTCGCGCCCTGGTTCCCGAGACACATAAGTTTGGACCAGTTGGTCGCATAGTTTAATAAATCTAGTAAGTACGTTAGTGTTCCCATCAAATTCAGGGACAATACGCAATGCTTTATAAATTTCGTCTATCGACGTCATTTTTACTGGTGAAACGACGGACTCACTAGAATCTATATGCCTATTCAAATCTATTAAGCTTTCCCTAGAGGATCTATCTAACCTAGGGGTCCTCGATTGCCTGGGATGGAAAATCTTGGAAAATTATAAAATACCACAATATAAAGAAAAGGAAGCAACTCAAGAACTATTCTAGAGTACTTACATGAACATAATTGGTTCCTCTGCGGTATCTATGTCTTGATACACCTCGTGGCTGCAGCTCTTGTAGATCCGGATACTCGTGCGGTGCTTGATAGCCACCCGGGTAGCTCGCGATACGCGACCTTAACGTCGATCCTAGCAATTTACTCTCGCGAACCGGCCCGCGAGTATCCTACCGACTGCGCCAAATACGAAGGCTGAAGCCGGAGGATGCAAAAAAAAACAATTTACTTACAATAAAATTTATTAAATGAATTACAATATTACTTAAAACTATGTAAAATGATAATCGGACGATGTTTGTTCCAAGAATGAATCGGAAACGGTAAGTAGTTGCGAAATTAGGTTCCACGTTCACGTATCGCAGAGTCAGCAGCGCGCGTACGTCACAGTCGCGAAGTGCAATAATGGTGTCAACTATTTAGCAATCCTTGTATTAGACCGTAGCGTGTGGTCAGCCGTCCGTATGTTACACCGTAGCGTAACAGGCATGAAACTTATTATTTATTCTTAGCATGAAACCTAAGATAAATTTAAACTACATAATGTCATTGCATAAAAATTACTAGTATTTATTGTGTGCCAGGATCGTAGCAAGTGGCAGCATCTATAGTCTCTGCCTACCCCATGGGAGACAGGCGTGACAATATGTATGTATGTATTTATTGCATGACCTACGTGTATTTATGAAAAGCGATTTGAATAAAGGCGAGGCTTTAAAATAACATTTGACAAGTTAAGAGCTTAGCTCTTCTCGATGGAATAATCGTTACCATTCTCTATTCTCTACCTTCTGTTGCACCTCTTGATATGACTCGATTTCCACCCTTCCCTTGCTTGCTACTTCCTCTCTATATAACTTCGTCATCCCATTCCTTGCATTCCTTAAATTTATCAAGTATTATTAATTTTTGGTAAGAAAAAAACAATACAGTTGTTAAAACCATAGAAATTAGGAGAGAAACATGATGGGCCACTTGATACGACACGACCACTTAAAAATACCACGAAAATATTACACTTAGCAAGATGGAATTTTGGCCAACCTCTTATCTCGCAAATACCTGCGATTACAAGAGCTTTAAGCGTTTTTAATTATTGTTTCTTACTAAGGTTGGCAAAAAATGTTTACCCATAGTTCAAGAGGGTCATTCATTATGTTTCAGTGCACTGTGACGTGACTTAAGTTTTGTCATTTCAACGACAAAGTAAGTTGAAGTTTCGAGTGTTCAGCATAATTTATGCTTAAACTTAAAAACTGCGGTAAATCTCATATAAATTACTTTAACAGATCATGAGATATAGCGTGATCTCATTGTATGAAAATCCATTGAAAGAAAAGATACTCGCAGTTGATTTCTGGTTATTTTTTTTCTATTAGTCCACGGGGGCGAAGCCGCAGGCAAAAGGTAGTGCCTAATATAATTTGTAGGTATTCCGAAAAAATATATTTATAAATAGCTTAGTAAAGTAAATTGCACAAACTTGGTCTTTGACAGTCGTTGAAACATCTACATCAGAGATTTGCCAACGAGTGGTGGAGCTCAGTATTCAAACTCACTGATCGTTTATGGAATACAATATTGTGCTCCAAAACTAATTCTCTGATGTCACGCAAAAAGCCAGACTGCGGAAAGAGGACTTAGCGGGAAAAGTTTGCCTCATGCCAGACGAACTTTGGGCAAATGCTACAAAGTATTGGATCCGACATGGAGGGAAGCGACAGCGTGGTCAATGCAGACGGAACTTGTATGATAAATTATTTTTAGAGAGATACGCGCGCTAAAGCAACACACGGAGCGGTTTGGAAAGAGGGAAGGAAGGCCTTTGCCCAGCATTGGGTATAGAAAAAAGTAAACCTCTATGATAAAACAGTTTCCTGTAATTAATCAACAAGCCTGATAGCCTTAAGAATAATATTATTATGAATTTTATTTGACATCAGATGTTTTTAACGTAGGTGATATTAATAAACTTTAAGGTCCTTTACTTTCTTTATTGTTCTTTATGTCTCTGATGCCCGACTTAATTATTTTAATAATCAAATCTGGGTCTACTTTTCAGAAAACAAACATTTATCATATTGAAGGCGGTTTTCATTTTGCTAATTTATTTTGACCATGTTCTTCTTGTTTCAGATCAGCACTATACCACTGGGGAATATCTGTGGAAGCGATGATGTCTTGCCTATAAGTACTATTAATATTGTCAATTTAGTTTTATTAGCGTTCATTTTATTAGTGTTAGGAAGATTCCTGTATGATTGGCAGATCTTTAAAAATACTGGGAAGTTGCCATGGTTGTCTTCAGTGTTACCCTAACGGGACGATTTTTCAATAATTTAGTTAATCGTCTGACTTTAGTTAGCCGACTATTGAAAAATTTGTTCTTAAAGGAATAAAATATTTGAAAATCATACTTTACTATTAATTTTAGTTATCCGTCCGTTCAGATAATAGGATAGTGGTGATACTATAGATAAAGGAAGGGGAGGATCAAAAAATCTTATTCTACTTTTTGAAATTCATATTAATTAATATACTAGTAACACAGTGTTAGTAATAAGTACGTTCTGTAGCTATGTAAAAAAAATAGTTTCGAATAGAGTTATTTGAAATGTCAAGTCAAAATAATAAATAACGTTCTGAATTTGAATTGGTTATTGTCTTTTTTCCGTTATTTGTCCTTAATCTAGTTCTGAATTAAATTCATGATGAATTATTCCTGCCACCATTATGAGAACTTTAGTACTGATCGTACGATGCCCTCGTCAGCTTCAAACTGCTGTTTGGCAAATCATTTAAACCACGGCATTAACTATGTATACCGAATATCACTGCACATAAAAACACGTCAAAATAAAGTTTTGAGATGATGTTAAAAAGTTGTTACAAACCTTAATGCACTTGACACCTTTCCCTAATTGTACCTACGTATACAATATATTATTATATTATAATTAATATCATGCAAAAGTAAACAAAAATATTTATCGAAAGGATGTACGAATCATGTTGATGTCAAAAGTTTACCAGCGTTTAATTTAATTACACCGCGGGCAACAACGCAATGATAAGTATCAGAATATTGCAGTTTCACCACCTTCTGATAAGTTCCCGATAAATTATCTGACAGATAAATACATACAAATTCTGTTCCAATTTGGAATTTATCCGGTAAAACAGGCGAAACAGGCCCTAAATGGTTTTATCGGATTAGTGGTCGACTCGCAGGTAGGTTCAGCTGCTAGGCGAGGCATCCTTACTTCAATTCGTACGTCTAGCAAAGACTTTTGTACTTATGCTGTTCCTATCAAATTTTTAGTAACAGCTCGGAACCTGACAACACCGTCGAACTTGTGGTTGTAAACCTCTGCCCAACCCTTCAGGAATTGCATGCGAGATGGCATGTAAGTTTCAATGATCCGTTGGTTTGTATTACTTGTGTTTATGGTAGTCACTAGTTTATTTGTCGGTGACCGATCAAATTGCTCATATCCTTTTGGCTGGCTTCAATATCGTAGTAAATTAAGAACTAATAGAATTGTTGAAGTAATACACTTTTAGTCCAACCCTTTTACAAAAGATTTTGTTGGCTGAGAGTAATTAATAATGTTCTTGTATACACAAAGAGAAATTGAGGGGCAACTAGCCAAGTAATAATTAAGCAGATTAAATTACTTAATCTACAAGGTTAAGTTACGTTTGTCGAGGTCAGTATAGGAGATAGGTGAATATTCTTGACATATGGAGACCCCTCGATGCCTCAGAGAACGTAAAGCCTTCAGCCCTGGTTGTCATACGAACAAAATACGAAAATCGTTAGTGAAAGGCAAAATACCAGAAAGCCTTGACAACCAGTTTATCCTCAGAATATCGGTCTTGCCCAGAAATTGGATTGCAAAGGTCTGATGGTTGACCAGAAGTCAACCCTAATTTATTTGGGAAAAGAAAAAAAGAAAGGAGAATGAAGAGAAATACCACTTATTAATAATAAGGTATAGAATCCGTAATGCCTATAAGCAAAGGATTTTAGTCGTTTTTTTTTTTGGTTTTTCTTAGACAGAAAATGTTATTGAATCCGGCCTTCTTAGTTCTTCTTTCTTCCTTTTTTTATGGGATAACTCGGCAAACGAGCAGGCGAGTTACTTGATGGTAAGTAGTCGTCACCTTCCATGGACATCTGCAATACCAAAGGAGTTGCAGATGCGTTGCCAAGCCTATTTAAGAAAAAGGAGAAGGAAGGGGATTGAGGGAGGAATTGGGCTTCCGGCGCTCCACACTCACCCTACGAAACGCAACAGTATGCATACTGTTACATCGATATTCTGTGCGAGGGTAGTAGGTACTTACCCTGTCGTGCGCCAGCGAGGCATTACTACTACTATTTATTAATAATTCCTTCCTATGGACTTTCTTTAATATGTTAGGCTATTATATTAACTTATTATATAGTCTAGTATATAGCCTGGTAGTCGCGACATCTTCACTAGAGGTTCGGTTCTCAGATGGAGCGTTTTCTATGAATGACTGGGGTGAGTAGCAGCTCAGAGTTTGGATGTGTGCAAATAAACATTCCACCCCTAGATATTGAAGCTGACTTCGAAGTAAAATATTATTAATAATATTGTTTGAAATAAAGTTTGTTCGTTTTATGCCGCGGAAACATCCGCATAATGTTTTCTTGAAGGAAATTTCCCAGGCCGTATTACCACGTATTAATGCCATCATTTTTAGGGTGTGAGAGGGGGATGACGCTCTACAGGTTAAATAGTGGCGTTCCTCTTCCACAACGTAAAAGTGATGGCATTAATACGTGGTAATACGGCCCGGTTCGTTATCAAAATGATTTCCTGGAACACGATTTAAATAAAAACATCGAACTGTATTAAGCATCAGCTATATAAACATATTTCAATTGTTCGTTAAAACATAATGTTTAAATAAACAAATTATGTTTTAACTTAATTAAGTTAATATTGTTTTATTACATGACTTTTATGTAAACATGATGTTTATGAAAACATGATGTTTATGATAACATCATGTATAATATATCATGTATAATATATATAATCAATATTAACTAAAATCACTAAGAACTTTTTAAATTTCGTAAAGTAGGTACGCACGGCCACTCATCGAGCTATATCAAACCAGTATAGACTGGCCTTGAATTGTGGGTAAAACCTTTACAAGGGAGGTCAGTGTAAACTGGATTTGTATAGCTTGGTGTGGAGCCGTGTGCACATAATTTTTTAAAATTTTCACATTTTCTCTAAGCACTCGTATTACACACGGCAAGTACACAATTAATTTTTTGTTATGTACATACTAACTGCCTCAATAGTCTGGTGGTCCTAAGCGGGACTGCTACGCTAGAGGTCCTGGGTTCGGCACCCAGGTCGAGCAAAATGTTATTGGAATTTTCTATGAAATTATCAGAAGCAGCTCGGAGTTTTGTGCCCGGTTGGCAATACCCTATTAGGTAATTGGGGGCGAGCGTGGAGTGGCATATTTCGCCGGTATGTTGAGGTCCCATGTACATGGGACCTCAACATACCGGCGAAATGTGGGTTACATTGGTACACCTCTGTCTAACCTTTCGGGAAATACAGGCGTGATGGTATGTTATGTGTACAACAACCCATTTCATTGACCCACTGCTATGTACGTGTGTCCTTTCAGTACGGGAGGGATAAGGCTAAGTCCTAGCATGTCTTACCTACATACTTATAAAAAATATACTTAAAAGAAAATTTCCTTTGCGGAGAAAATTCATACAACAACGGTTATATATAGATACGTACTTACGTATCTTTCTTCTATATCTATCAATTGGGATATTATTGGATTAGGTACTTTATCGTTTTTTTTTATAAGGAATATGCTCGAGTAGAATGCTCGTATGTTTATTTATTATTATTAAGGGCTTCCTACTGGAGATGTACACAAATTGTTATTTTATACAAAGTACAGATAATTATATAAGTCATTATCATCATATCAGCCGTCTGACTATTGCCGTCCACTACTGTACGAAGGCCTCTTCAAAAGAGCGCCAACCATCCCGGTTTTGGGCAGCTCGCATCCATCCGAATTTAAATGATTTGGTTATATTATAAATGGTAACATAACATAACATACCATCACGCCTGTATTCCCCGAAGGGTTAGGTAGAGGTGTACTAATGTACACTCACATTTTGTTGGTATGTTTAGGTCCCATGTAATAGGCGCCCCCTATTGTCATTCACCGGACACATATACAAATTCCGAGCTCCTACTGAGAATTTCATAGAACGACCACTTTTATGTACTGCCCGGTTAATGGGAATAGGGTCGCGCTTAGGATTCTTAAAACATAGCCGATGAACAGCCGCTATGGGAGTATCTTAATATACCTCTGCCCTACACTTTGGGGAACATAAGCGTGATGGTTTGTTACATTACCTAACAGTAGAACAAAGATAACGTTTCCTTCAATAGAATATATTTTGTTCACGTATATGCAGCGCGACCTTGACCTCCTTTAATATCTACTGGAAAAAACTGAACAATTTATAACACGTATTTACCTTGTACATTATCGAGCGTGACATGAAAAATGGTACTTACTAGATAGTAAGTACCATTTTTCATGTCACGCTCGTTCGCACGTTCTATTCACGTTACTCGAAAAATTTACGCATCTTAGTGTCCAGAAATATTACTTACTACACATTAAGCTATGAAAAACCAGTTTAGACTGACCTTCCACTGTAAAGGTTTTCGGCACAACTAAAGTCAGCCTACACTGGTTTGTATCTGTTGTATTGTTGTCTTTCTGTTAGTCTTCCTTTTTAAAGTTTAAAAAAGGAAGATGTCCTTAACTTATCTTAATTTGTTTTTTTAACTAAGTGAAGTTCAAAGAGTCATTTTGTAAACAACTAAATTAGTCATAACTTATACATAATTAGTATGTAATATACATTTTTAGAGATGCTAATAAAATATAGCTGGTCCGTCAACGCGGAGGAATGAAACCTGGCTCGCGAAAAGTGAAGAGGCAAAACCAAAGAGACTTTTAATAGGCTTTGGGCTAAACACTCTTTTATTTTAGATTTAGAAGCCCACGTAGTCCGACACGCCCTGTCGGGACGGGAGAAGTAGTCCATGTGTATTTCTAGATGCAAAAAAGGCCATCACAGCCTAATGCGGTTTGCAGATCACACGCCATCGAGATTTTACCCCATGTGGGGACGGGCTTAGAATACAGTTCTTCACTCATATTCAGATAAAGATCTCGTAGGAGGAAAGAAGTTAGAAGTTCGATATATTTCAGCGGTTCTGAAAGTCATTAATCACATTTAACTTAACTCCAGTCCTAATTCGAAGGACCCAATAAAGATTTCGTCTGTTGAGCAGATTTACCTAATAAAATCAAGATGGCCTTTATTTGATGAAGTAAAAAGGAAAAGAGGACCTAACTTAGTTTAAATAAAACTAGTGGGCGTCATTAAAAGTTTACAGAAGTCTTAACTAGACCTTACCTACATTGCATTATAATATACTATCGTTTGACATGTCATGATAACATTACAGTAAACAACGCCAGTATAATATTTTATCTTTAGCAGTGACAGTGTGATGGGTAGAGCGCTGGATCGTCGTTCCCGGGGGTTTGGGTTCGAACTCAAGACCCCTGGTTTTTCTACCTTTCAGAAACTGGTTAATTGAACATAAAGTCATCACGGTGGTATACTCCGAAGAGCAAAAGGCGTACTTGCTAATATGTTTTTAGATCTTGTGGAAATGGGTGTGGAATTTTCTAATAGAAAATCCAATAACACTGCGAATCGAACCTAGGACCTCACGCTAAACGGCTACTTTTGCGACCTACTATCATTATGACAGTTATGATAAGCTAGACTTACACTAGTTTGCAGTAGGCAGTGGGCAACAAATACGAAAAAACCGGCCAAGTGCGAGTCAGACTCGCGCACGGAGGGTTCCGTACCATTACGATTTATGACGTATTAAAAAAAACTATTTACTAGATCTCGTCCAAACCAATTTTCGGTGGAAGTGTACATGGTAATCTGCATCATATCTTTTTTTTAGTTTTATCGTCCTCTTATTTTAGAAGTTACAGGGGGGGGGGACACATTTTACCACTTTGGAATTGTCTCTCGCGCAAAATATTCAGTTTATGACGTATTAAAAAAAAACTATTTACTAGATCTTGTTCAAACCAATTTTCGGTGGAAGTTTACATGGTAATGTACACATCATATATTTTTTTTTAGTTTTATCGTTCTCTTATTTTAGAAGTTATAGGGGGGGGGGGGACACATTTTACCACTTTGGAATTGTTTCTTGCGCAAACTATTCAGTTTAAAGAAAAATGATATCAGAAACCTCAATATCATTTTTGAAGACCTATCCATAGATAACCCACACGTATGGGTTTGATGAAAAAAAAAATTGAGTTTCAGTTCCAAGTATGGGGAACCCCCAAAATTTATTGTTTTTTTTCTATTTTTGTGTGAAAATCTTAATGCGGTTCATAGAATACATCTAATTACCAAGTTTCAATAGCATAGTTCTTATAGTTTCGAAAAAAAAGGCTGTGTCACGATCGGACAGACAGACAGACAGACAGACAGACATGACGAATCTATAAGGGTTCCGTTTTTGCCATTTGGCTACGGAACCCTAAAAAGGAGATCAAATGACAAAAGTACAAGATTTGTTACACTAGTTTATTTTCTTTACAAGATATCTAAGAAAACGAAAATAACAATGTGTATTGATAAAAAAGAGTTGAAAATATTTTAAAGAATAGTGTTATAAATCGAACGATTAATATTGTTAGATTAAACTTAGGATTAGATCAATAAAAATCAAAGTTAATAAGAAATAAATTCTTTTCAAAACTAAAATGGTATTTTTCTTTGTTTTTATTGCGGCACGTTACAGGTTCTTTCTACATTAAGTGCGGCTAGGAAAGCCTCCTCACAATTCTGCGGATCAATCTCTAACAACTTGTAGTAAAAATGAGGCTTTAAACTAATCATAAAAAGGTGCATTATTGTGAAATCGTACCCCTTCTTAAAATCATCCGATTGATCTTTTAGTGGACCAGTACGCAAAAGCTCGTCTCTTAATTTTTTGAAATGTTTAATGTGACTTATGATCGAACCGCTCTGTTTCGTGAATTTCATGTCGAGAAAAATTTCATGTTTGGTGCGGTATCTTTCAAAACGGGCTTTAATTTCTTCTAAAAAATGAGTCATTGAAGTAAATTTTCTGGTTTGTCCGAACACGGCCGCTATACCGTCAAGGCGGGAAATAGCATACAGTAGTAATATGTGCTTTTGCTTATCGTTAGCCAAGCTACATGCTGTGTTGCACTTATTAATGAAATAGTCAATTTGATACGTATGTCCACTAAACTTAGGTATCATGTTCATTAATTTTTCCGTTGATAGATTTTCGTAATCGTTTGCCATTATAGGTTTGTGGGTCAGGAAATATGTAGTAATAGAAAATGTATGGTCAATTGGGTAAGAACGGATTATAGATAACTTACAGCTACGGATTCAGTAAGTATTGGCGTCTTGGATTCACAGCAACGTCCTTAGTTATGTTCAAGTTAGCTGATGGTATGATTTCGTTTTCGGTTCTGTATGACGTCACTGCACGTTGAAACGTTCAATATTCTCACACGCGGATCTCCTTCTGTCTTTCAATGGTCACCTTAATTAAATGTTCTGCTGGTTGAAGTGATGTAGATATTCTTCGTCACTTTTATCCGGTGCAATGTTTTTCAGATTTTTTTGAAACCAAAAATATACCTACACCTTAACGGTCAATACACATTGAGAAGGGAATGAATAGAGGTAAGCGTCAATTAGCGCGAATTCTCGAACTGTGAACTTTCTGTATGTGACGGCCTGTGACGAACAACTGGACCCGCCCGTATCGCGTCCTACGTCCCACGCATGTATTCTCTCCCGATTTATTTGAATACAAAGCTTATACCTCGGCGCCCACCAGCGGGACAGCGGCACAGCAGACGGTGAGCTAACAGATTTCTAGTTGACAAATCATAATATAACTTAATACTATAGCATTATAGTTGAAATTTTTAAAACAATAGTCGTAGTTCTCGTTTGTTTTTGCGTCTGCTAAAGTTCTTTTGAAGCAATTTGGAGCTTATCACAATGAACATAATTTTAAGAAACAAAGAGGTATTGTTTTATATCAATTTATATAGTTAAGTACTTACATCGTATTATTCGTTTTATCTTTTTTTTTTTTTTTTTTAGTAATTTGGGGTTAGGTAAGCAGCATTATTTGTTTCTTTGTTATATCAGGAAAGAAAAGAGTAAAAATTATAAAATCAATGTTTATCTCGCTTGTCAAAGCGCTATAAATCATAAAAACTTGTTAGTAACCCTAAGAATTAGACACGCTTGACTTTATTTTTATGAGCCATAAAAAAATGCGCGATGAAATCGGTGCCATTGGAAACAGAACGTTATTGTTGTTACAGGTAGGGTTTATTTAGATGTTTCGTCGACCAACGTACCTACTTGCATTTGTAAAAGTTCATAGAACTTCATTCGTACTGGGAATGAGCTGCATTATGATTATATTAGATACCTATAGGTTACACTTACTTAGGATGCAGATATTCCTATTTTACAAAGTATAGCTAACGTTGTAATAAGATATTCAGATTCATTGTCTTCAGTGTAGTTACTTTGTGACAATATGCGCAAACTTTAAGTAGTTCAGTCACTCATTAGTCTAATGGTCCTAAGCGTGATTGCTACGCTTGACGTCTTGGGTTCGATTCCCAGGCCTGAGTTCGCGCCCTATTTGAGTGCGAACTGTGTCTATTAAAAATACTATTATTTACTAACCCTTCGGGAAATACAGGCGTGACAATAAATAAACAATTAAACATAAATAACCATTAATAAATAACTATTACTAAGCTGTTGTGGACTGTATACAAATAAAACACTTCTCTTTGATATTTCTTCCGGTTTATTCACTGTCTTGAACGAGGTAGACTGTTGGATATCGACTGTGTCTTTCATACTTTCTTTTTTTTTGACGGATTTAGGCCCAGTTTTTTGACCCGTAGTCAAATTCAGTATAACCATTTGTTAGATTAACCATAGTCATCTCCTCAACTAATGGTTAAAGGACTATTATGTTTTTCATTTTAATTTTCACTGTAGTCAAACTTAACTATTGGTTATTTATTGCCAGTGTAATTGGTTGTTAGTTCAGGGAACTTTTACAACGTAACCGGACTAGGTGGCGAGGCACTGAATGCCGTTTGTCCTTTTGTATTTATTTTACTTTAGAATTATGGTAAAGTGTCGTACTTTTACATAAGCAATATTTTTTTTTTGGTTCTTATCGGGTATATCAATTCTTATACTAATTTTGCCGACTTTTGCTACTTACACTTATATCCTTAGAACTAGTATTTATAACAGCAAATAAGTAATAATCATAAACATCTAGTTCGGAGTCCGTAACATAACCCATACCTACTTTTAATACCATAAATACGAAAGTAACTCTTGTCGATTTGATCGCATTTGATTAATTATAATTTTTGATTTATTTATTCGTAGAATGAGTTTGTTCAAATAATTAAATTAAAATTTTAATTGTCTTTCTTATGCCTGCTAATTAGGCCGAATATTAATTAAGTTATTAACTTTTAAGGACTTTTTTAAAGGTAATTAAATCAATTAAAGGTACGGTCAGCAACGAAAGTCGCTGAACACTGCTAAGTTTTGAAAACATCACAGGCCCAATTATTTTCAAGCGAATCACTTAGATCAAAAATAATGGTCTAGTATGTAGAAACTCGTACTACTTGCCAAAACTCGGGTCAGAAATTTGTTTAAGGATGAATAAAGGAATGGATAATAAATATGTTTAAGAAGATTTCACCGTGTTCAGCGACTTTCATTGCTGACTGTACTAAGATGCTAAGTCAATTAAGACTTAAAAAATGGGAATGATTGCTTCTCCTACAGTTAGCTGCAGAATATATGTAGTAAGTCCTAAGAACTTTAAGTTCCTTTTTTTTCCTAGTAACAAACTTATATATGTATAACATAAAACATACTAAGACGCCTTAATAATCTTGATATAACATGATTACAAAATTATAACGCCAATATGAAAAAACTAAAATATTGCTACGCAATACCGGGCCACCATTCCGTCGGATTAAGGTTTAGATTAGCTAATCGGATAAAAGATAATGCTGATACCGACGGCGAAATATGCGTAGTTAATTAGGTACTGGTATAGTCTATATCTTATGACTATATACCATTGACATAAAGTTCCAATTTCAATAATTTTACGGCTTCATGAGAAAGAATGTATATACGTATATAATTCCTATATAGCCAGAAAAAAATACTAAATATCAACATACATGTATTAAAATCTTATTCTTCGGTGTCCACTAGGATTCTCAGCACGTCTTTTTCTTCGTAGTTTTTCTTCCATTTATTTCTGTCAGCTGTCATCTCATAATACTCACAAGCTATACAAATCTAGGTTAAGCTAACCTTTCACTACGGAAAATAGCTGAAACTAGAAATGTAAAGCTTGAACAGTAGCCTGTGTATTATACAGACATTGGTGGATATCGAAATCTCTAGACATGGCTCATAAGCTGTTCAGCCATTACGTCAAATGAGTCGTCGAATAAATAAATTATTTCCTTTTCTCGTCACTTAAGATATGTAACATTGTTAGCCTAGCCCTTTATCTAACATCAAAGAATTTATCCTTGAACTTTTCAAACAAAAAAGCTAAGCTTAAGGATTCCCATTCACTTGAGGAACCTTATTGTAGTAAAAATAAATCTTCCTGCTGAAAATCCGTTGTTCAAAAGGTTTTTTGTATTCTAACGTCTATTAGTGAACTGTGCGCTGTTAGCAAAAGAATTTGGGACACAGATTACGTAAAATCTTATATCATAATTTTTGTCAATACCATTTATTCCTAAGAAAGGTTATGTAGAGTTTACTACTTTGTACACCCGAAATTCGATGGAATGATTTTGAGGTCAATACTTATAAATTTATTGTATAGAAAATATGCTTAGACGAACGCTGACAATGCATAGGGTTGTTTACCCTTACGAATAGGGTTGGTGTTTGATTTATTAAAAATAACAGTCCTATTCAAAAATTATATTACATTTAACTAGGCTATTTGAAGCTCTGTACTGTGATACAAGCCTTTTGATCTTAGTGCTGCGGCCGCCGTAAAAGTCATTGTATCACATCTATTTTGAATGCGGCGCGGCGGCGGTTAGTCCTTTCTTAAAAATAATGTCAGCACTCATCGGACACCGTTTTGACATCATAATATTAATTGGAACAGGTGTCATATGGAAGTTTCTCAAGAGTCGATTATACGCTTACATTATATTATATGCTTACGACCGCACAACCAACAATTGATGATTAGCCAGTGTTTCATAGAACAGTGAATTGGATACGGGTCATCAGGTTACGATGTTTATGCAATAATATATCGGCTTTTATTCACTGACATCCGTATACAGGTTGCAAACATTTTATATATGAGATTTATAGGTATGATTAACTTCTATGGTGTCACGATACTAGAAAATTATTATTTGTCTGAAATATTACTGCAGCGAATAATTGATTTACTAAATTATAATTCATCATCAACCCATATACTATCCCACTACTGGGCACAGTTTTCCTTCCAGAATGAAAGAGATTAGGCAACATGGCAGACTTCACCCGCCTGCCGTTGAGAAAATCTAAGGCATGCAGGTTTTCTCAAGATGTTTTCCTTCACAGTTTAAGCGCGGGACTATGGATACAAACAATGTGATTTCGAAAAGTCAGAGGTGCGTGCCTTGGTACGAACTCGAGACCTTTGACTTGGGTCGAAAGATCTTATCACTAGGTTATGACAGCACTTCGATTATAGTTAATAGAAGAATTTTAGAAAAATAAATAATATACATACTACTTATATTGTAATACTAATCCTGTCTCGCGTTTATCTAAATATTAATAGGTTCCATAATCTCACAAATATCTGCATTAAAATTCCTGTTTTACTTTTAAAAATGTTAATTGAAACAGGTAGCAACAAGATTTTCAGGTAAGTATTCGAGACAAATTTCAGACGATCAGACAAAAAGTTTCGAATTCATTCATACATTTTACATTTTATTGAGTTTTAGCTTAAATAAAGATACGATTTTTCGAGTAGAAGAATTATGGCATTTTGTTTTGAAATGGTCGGCATTCACACACTTTTATAGTAAGTAGGTTTTTTTAACATTTGTTTCAATATGGTTCAACCTTATGATTTTAGAATACTTCATTATATTTTCTTTCTGCGTTCTTCTATTATGCTCACCTAAAGAAATATACCTAAATTCTAACCGAGTTTTACCCTACCCACATTAATAAATTTCATTTCAGGATAAATTAAAAGTACTTACTTTTGATTTTGATTACTTTATGTTTTGTGATTTATACCTTGAGTTTGTGATAAAATCTTTTATTAAATACCTATTAAATGTTCCCTTAACGGTGAATAATATTTTATATATTTTATGACTAAGAAACGACAAAGCAACCGTCCGCAATAGCTTACAGTCTAATAATTTTGAATATGTATCATTAAAATCTTGTACGTCGCAATCATTCTAGCAACAGCCGTTTCGTTTGAGAAGCCCTCCTGAAATAATGAGGCCGACCACTCGAAAGCCACAAACGACTAGTTCTAAGCTAATGCCTACACGTTTCATGTCTTTCAGGCAAGAAGGTTACAACCAATAGACTGTATTAAGTTTAGCCTATAGCTTAGTGATACGACCAATACAAGGCACGCATCTCTCAATTTTCTTATGTGCGTAGTTATATTTAATTATCACGCACGAAGTAAAACATTCCGAGGAAACCTATAAGCCTGAGAGATTCTTGATGCCATCTGAAGTCTACTAATCCGCATTAGGTCAGCTCGCTGGACTGTAGCCAGCAAAAGCTAGAGCCCTGGAAACAACAAAATACCTGCTAACCTATTAAGTATTGATCTGCGCTATTTCTTTGTTATTCAAATGTAAAATAATAATTGAGGAATTCTTTATCTGCGTTCGGGACTATAGGCCGACCGTTTAACTCGCGTATCGCCTGCGCGGTATGAAGGGAGCGGGGGGGAGATTTTATCTATCTATATATATAAAAGGCAATGTCCCGACTGACATATCATCGCCCAGCCGAAACCGCTAATGATAGAAGTTTGAAATTTTGTGAGGATATTGCTTTTATATTCTAGGCGTCATTTAAGAAAGGATTTTTCGAAATTCATCCCCTAAAGGGGTGAAATGGGGGTTTACAGTTTGTATGAAACTATGTCATTTCTAATTTGAATTTAATAAAATTTGGTATTAAGCCTCTAAATACAAAATAATAAAACACGTCGTTAAAGATTTTTTAAATTTCATCCCTTAAATGGGTAAAAAGGGGTGTTAAAGTTTGTATGGATATTTTTTTGTTTATTATCAAAATTACTTGAAATTGAAAATTTATGTATTTCAATATAATTAATGATTTACGTATTTTTGGATTTTTTTAATTTCATCTCTTAAATGGGTAAAAATGGGTGTTAAAGTTTGTATGGAATTTTTTTTTTTATTATCAAAATTACTTGAAATTTAATATTTATGCTCTTCAATACAATTAAAGAAATACGTATTTTTGGATTTTTTTAATTTCATCCCTTAAATGGGTAAAAAGGGGTTTTAAAATTTGTGTGAAAAATGTTTTATATACAATCAAAATTACTTGAACCTTAATATTTATGCTCTTCAATATAATTAAAGAATCACATATTTTAGGACTTTTTGAATTTCATCCCTAAAAGGGTTAAAAAGGGGTGTTAAAGTCTGTACAAAAATAAATTATTTATTATCAAAATTACTTGAGATTAAGTATTTAAACTCTTCATTATAATAAAAGAAACACGTATTTTGAAATAAATTGTTTATTATCGTGCTTGAACTTATGCATTTAAGCTGTACAATACAATTAAAGCAACAAAATTTCAATTTCACCCCTTAGTCGCGTAAAAAGAGTTACTTCCCCTATATAGTGCAAGTAAAGAAATCTGGCATTTCTATTAACACCTATTTTTTATTATTACCTTTAAAACGGAATACGTTATGCATTGCGTTCAAAATAAATAAATACGAGAATCACAATATTCGAAAATCATATCAAAGTTGTACATATTATTATTTAGCCAACCAGTTTGTGTCACGCACTCACTTTTGGCTAAAATACAAAGTAATCGGGACATTAGCTGTAGCTGCATCTGGAATAACACCTCTTATGGTGGGAAGGTGGGAAAGCGGCTCTGCCTTTTAAATTGCTTAGTCTTATTCGTGTCGAAACTCCGTTGTGCAATAATATCTTAGCAGAGTGACATGGCTCAAATTCTCCGAAATCGCAGATTTATCGTGTGGGATGAGACAACTAAGGCGCACAAAGGTGGAATTGAAGCACACACTAGATTTTTAAAGATGTCAGAGGCAGCAAAAGAGCGATCGGTGGAGTTCCTGAGTTGCAGACGGGGGAATGCCGTCAGATTCTGTTATATCTAGAGGAACCCGAGCAGACGAAATCAGAGCATCCTTACCATCGTCATACCTATAGCCCTAGCCCAAATTAATGATTATCCGTAAAAAGAAATATGAGAGATACGGTTCTTGGAAAGTTTTCAGAGCTATTACTTAAAATAGGAAATGCGGATTATCCCGAATCCGAAAGGAAAATATGTATACCATCTCTGCTGGTAACAGTAGTGACAGGTGGCTATGATAGTTTGAACAGTTAGAGTGTACCCTGATTTTTCTAATAAACAAACAAGTTTATAGATTGGCTGTGCAAACGTGCAATACTAACTCCATAAAAAAAACATTGCAGCTGCTATTAATTACATACTTCTTAAGTCGTTGGAGGGCTCAGAAATTGAATACAGGTCTATCGATTCAGTCCTACAAGCGGATGAAGCAATTTACTATCATGTTTCCTTATATATGTATCATGATTTCCTTAACAGTGTTAACCTTCCTTGGGACACCTGTAATGCTGCTGCGTCTCATTAAACGATTTAAATTATGTAACGGGAGTAGACTGCGAGTAACCGCATTGCACAAAAATATTAAAGAGCCACTGTGATAACTGGGTGTATTCGGGGGAATCACTTTTCCTACCTCAAATACCACTGATACCATCCGACTATGTTTTTGAGTACGATTTCTACTTTGCAATGCCCATAAAAATAATTCAGGGTGAGTCCTTAAGGGTGGCAGGCATAGATTTCAGAGAACATTGCTTCCTTCATGAGCAATTCTACGTTGCCTGTTACAGAGTCCGTACTAATAGTAATCTGGTCATTTTGACACCAGACAGAAAAAGCACCAATGAGCAAAGTGGTTTACCACTATTTGTACCTCCCCGAGGAAATCGATCCTACGAGACCTCCAGAATGATAGACTATCGCTCTAGCTGTAAGAACACGAATGCTGCTCATTTAATAACAAATACATATATGTAGTACATGTTACTTTGGAAAAACCTAAACCGGCAAAATCGTGTTGTCCACGCGGGCGAAGCTGCGGGCGGAAAGCTAGTAAGTAATAAAATTGCAAATGCATAATTAAATTTCCTTTTCATGAAATAAAAAAAATTTGTACACAATAATCACATCAGTCTCTATTAAAGACAAAATATTTTTCTTTTTAAAAAATATTTGGACTTGACGTCGCGTCGGTTTGTATTTCTGTTTCAATAATTCCATGGCAGTTAATAAAGGGTCAGGAGCAGTCGGAAAAGTGCATTTGCCATCATTATGAGTTCGACATACCCAGCCCTTCCTCTCGGAAGAGCCATGAGGGCAAAGGTAGGGTAGCTAAGTGGGACACACGGCTACAGGTCAACCTATACAATTACAATTTAAGTTGATCTTGCATAATATAGGCTTTCTATACAATAAGAGGCCAGCTTAAACTGGATTCGTTTAACTCGACGTGTAGCCGTGCGTACTACTATTTATTTTAACTTCAATAAAATATGATTCTGTGAGAATATCGACTTTATTTAATAAATCGAAAAATCTAATAATAAAATAAAGTATAAGATGGAAAATGGATTTCTATTGGAAGGCTGGTATTTGGTAAATGGAGTAGATAGGTACCATTTGCCAAATTTCAGGCCCTTTAATAGGTAATTTTGTAGAGATATTCAATTGTATGAAGTATAATATTGTAGCCCTTAGATAACTGTGTGGGTGTAGAATTCCATTACAGTAATTGTAATATGTGGATAGAGGATTGTAATATGTATTTCTATGAAGCGTAGGAAAAGACGTATAATTCGTTCAGGTTCCTGGAATATTCTCTAGGGCTTAAAACCGGGACACCGATATCCAATTCTGATTTTGATTAGCTTTTAGAATAATATTCTAACATCGTTCCTAACTTGGATTTAGCAAATTTGTATTATTTTGATCATCATTAAGAAAAATATAAGTACATTTACTTCTAAAAGTAGGTTTTGAATGGGAGAATCTTTTTCATTACTGATGATGACTTTATAGGTGAACATCGCATGTCATGCTTGTTGAAAGTGATCCGTTCGTTGGAAGACTTTTGTGAGAAGGCATCCGTTTCTTTGAGAGGCTTGCGCGGGGACAAATGCCCTTTGGAGAATTTTGATCTAATATGGCATGAATTAGGTACCAATGGTTATTATAATTAAAGCCTGTAGTGTCCCACTGCAGGGCAAAGGCCTCCCCAATCTTCTTTCATCTGGCGAATAAGGGTAAGTTAGGTATGTAGTGTACATACGGCTACACATCAACCTATACAAAACCACTTAAGACTTCTCATTGTAAAGGTTTTCCGCACAATGGTTTTGTATAGCTTGATGTGTGGCCGTGTGTACATCATTGAAAACAAAGCCATTATTATATTAATTTTAAAATAATTTTAATATGTAAGAAAGTATACGTGCCTACTCAAGAACTATATTAAAGAGACGCCGACAGTCACAATACTCTTGATATTTAACCTGTGACTCAAGAAACACTTTTAAATTTATCTAACGCAGCACTGTGCCCAATATCAATAAACAAAACTTACAAAATTATTTTTTACCTAACTGCACAATGAATTCAATAACCTTTGTTCATAAATAATAACAAGAGGGAACTGTTGTCGGTCATTAAATGCATTTCAACACTATGGGGATTTAACGAAACATTCAGTCTCTTATATATACACGTGCCAGCCAAAGCTTGAAAGAATACTACACATGTACATACAAAGGCGGTCATTTTAGTACCCATTAATAGTAAATATTTAACCTGGCTTTGTTATCAAGCATGTACTTGTATTATCGAAACGCATAATAAATTTTAAAACCACCCTGTACAAAAAATGTGCCTCGTCAAGAAATACTTACTAACATTGGTAACTCGAGATGTTTGTATTCAATATAAATTTCTGCAATGTGTTAAAACATGTGCATTTGTGCAACTTAGTAAGTAACTGGGTAACACGTGCAATAGTGAAAAGCTGAGTATGCTCGGCCGTCGGAACAACAAAATACTTTGCTGACTTGTTATTGTATGATAGGAGGTCACCTCAGTATATTATAAATTTATCGAAGTATTATACCACTTGCGTAGCTTATGTGCAGTGATAGCCTAGTGATACGAACATTGGACTGCCAAGTCAAAGGTCTCAAGTTCGAATCCAAGGCACGCACCTCTGACTTTTCGAAGTCATGGGCGTATTAATTGTTAATTATCACGCGCTTAAACGGCGAAGGAAAACATCGTGAGGAACCCTGCATGCCTGAGACATTTTCTTGACGGCGTGTGAAGTCTGCCAACCCGCAGTAGGCTAGCGTGGCGGACTATAGCCTAATCCCTCTCGTACTGAGAGGAGACCCGTGCTCAACAGTGGGACAATGTAATGGGTTGATGACGATTATACCACTATTAATGGTTATTACATTATATATACCTAAAACCTAATGCAATGATATAGATATTAGGTACAATTAAATACCATACTATCATGTCTTTATTTCCCGAAGGGTTGGCAGAGGTGTGCAAATATACACACAGTTCTCCCGTATGTTTAGGATCTATGTAATATGGGGCAAGTCTGGTGCCCTGTCTGGCTGCGGATCCTACCGTACCAGTTAGTTTTATAATAATGATTTGATGCTTCTTTGCATTCAAGGCAGTAGATGTAATTTATTAGGGAGCCGTAATAAGGATAAAACCTCTGAGGGTGGCACCAGTGACGTCATTAACGCAGCTAACGTATTCGAACCACGTGGCGTTTCATTTACTTATATAATAGCGATATCTACAAGTATGAATAAAAAACCTGTCAAGCGCGAGTACATTGTACGCACTGAGGGTGCCGGCCGTGTTGTTTTATCAACTGCAAAGGGAAATGCCCATTTGTTAAAGAGGTTTTGGCCAAATGACGCCCATGTAAGAAACAAATTATAGGCATTAGGGTTGACATTATAGATAAAGAAACAACCACTATTTTTTACACAAAACTCGGTGGGAGTTATAAAAATCATATTAAAAAATTCACGGTTAACAAAAAACATACTTGTAGTTTTATGATTTTTGGTCGTGGGAAGCGGGTACAGAATCCAATGTAAAGCCAAGGTCGTCATCAGGAGCGGTAACAAGGTCCATAATCGTAATCAAAGTAGGCGAAAAATCAACCAGAAAACGCAATTCAAAAAATCTCTAATAAACTCGCAATAACGCATTTTGTCAACAAACAAAATGTGAAATGTCAATGTCAATCAGTCAGTTGTCAATTATGATTTACGATTATTATTGACGTAGGGATGACGATAAGATATCAATTTATCGAAAAATCTATATAAAAAAAACCGAAAACATGGAATCGGTTCAATAGTTTGTATTTGAAGCCCAAAAATGGACAAACACTTCATTTTTTCACTTTTTTTCTGTAAAAAGACAATAAAAAAATCAGAAAAAATCGCACGAACAAAGAGATTTAACAAAAATCTGTTTTTAACGGTTTAGATGTATCGATTTTTTCAGTAAAAGTCGCTATCCCTCCCTACTTTGACGGATTGACCAAAGCCCGGAAGTTGTAAAATAAAGCAATCCGATTGAGTTTCTTAATTAAATCGGCTTTTAATTCCGGAGTTCTGCTACAAATAAGTTTATAGCAATAATTTAGTTACTAAATGCGTATTTTTTTTGTATTTACCACATTGTTGGGCAAACCATGGCCAAAAATGGGCGTTTCCCTTTTAACTTGAGATACGCTAAAAGGTGAATTTATTACGGGGAGTGCTCTGAGGAATTGTCCGGGCAAATATCAGCCGCTGAGTTTCACCATCACACCACAGGCCATATTCCATCGTCCCTACACAGCTATGGAAAAACCTCCCTGTGGCAGTATTCCAGAACCCAGAACGATATGACTTTAAGAAAAAAGCACACACATTGAAAAGGCCGGTAACGCATTGGTAACAGCTACAATGTTGTCGATGTCCATGGGGGGCGGTAGTCATTTACGATCAGGTGACCCGCATGTATGTTTGCGCTCTCTGTTATAAAAAAAATAATAGTAATAAGGTAAACGAAAAATAAAGCGAAACTAAATTATTCTGGTTCTAATACGCATATTTTTTTTGTGTTTATACAATTTTGCATAACGCTTCGGGGAATACAGGCGTTATGCCTATTTTGTTCAAGATTATTTTCTTTGTGTGTGCTTTAAATAAGACCTCGTCTGGGAAATAGCTTATTGGAAGTTATGAATTCATATAACGAAATGCCACCGGCAAGATTATAAATTAATATTCCATACATTGCGGATATAATATCAGTATTGTGCCTACTGCCTTTCAAGAACCTATATTCAACTTTGTATTAAATTGCTGTTGGTTCTCGAAACCTTGAAATAGCTATAAAATTAAGGGAGTCACGTGGTTCATTTGTCATATACGATGAAATCGGAATTTTGTTATTTTTATGTCAAACTTATCCGATAATTTATGTTTAAATTTAATAGTTTCTGGGAATACATTATACTCTACCTATCAACTATAGCTAAAATGCGTGGGACTGTCGTTCCACTCATTTCCTAAGTCCTTATCGATTCAGAGTAAATGTTAGTCACCATCCTAATCGTGTTCTAATATCATAGTATAATAATGTTTTATATTATAAAATACTAGCTTTCCGCCCACGGCTTCGCCCGTGTGTTTTATCGACTTTTCTGTACTATACATATGAATGAATTATACATATAAACCTTCCTCTTGAATCACTCTATCTATTAAAAAAACGCATCAAAATACGTTGCGTAGTTTTAAAGATCTAAGCATACATAGGGACAGACAGCCGGAAGTCACTTTGTTTTATACTATAGTATAAAATCTGCGTAATTATTTTTACATACCATTGCGCCTGTCCCCAAAGGGTTAGGCTGAGGTGTACCAATGTACACCAACACTTTGCCGGTATGTTTAGGTCCTTTGTAATAGGAGGCGGGCCTATTGCCATTAACCGAGCATATATCCAGATTCCGAGCTGTTACTGAGAATTTCATAGAAAAACCCAATAACACAATGTTCGACTTGGGGATCGAACCCAGGACCTCTAGCGTAGCAGTCGCGCTTAGGACCATTAAACTAATGAGGCAGTCTAATATCTATATAGTAGACTAGCTTTCCGCCCACGGCGTTGCCCGCGTGTTCGTTTCAATTTGACAGCAAAATACCCATTAACAAAATGATCCGCCAATTATTGAATTCATTTGTTACAAAAATGTGATAAATGAAGAACCGCTCGACCGATTTTGTGCAAACTTCACATAAACATTTGGTTTGGATAGGTGAGCCCGTTCTTGAGTTATAAAATTACAACGAAAAGTGGCATTGATTTATAAATATATTGATATAAAATCTATGTAACAGTCAAAAAAGTTAAGGGGTCATGGCTAATTATATCTGCGTTGATCAACAGATCTGCTAGGTACGTCTGCCACGGTCGTTCTCTGGATGGGTCAACATTTTTAACACATCGAGAAAAAGGGCACAACTAACATTTTAATATTTTTTTTACAAATAATAGGCAGATTGGACTTTTAATTCTGATTCCAAATATGTATATAACTCAATTTAAAAAAAATATATACTTGTGCCCTTTTTCGTTACGACGGCAGCATGGTGCCTCGGAGAGTATGTAGATCCATCGCCCATGGTTGTCCCACGTACGCCTGTGAGATCGTTAGAGACATGTAGGCGAAAGCCCAAAAATCCCGAACCGGTAATCGAACCCATTACCCAAGACCGTAAAAAATAAAGTCGACATATCGTAGAGGAAAGATGTACAGTCGCCAGCAGGTCAAGGTATACAAAACTGTCAAATTTCTCCAAATGATTTTAAACCTTAGTTTGTTGAAGATAAAGTTCAAAATCAACTGAGAAAATTTTACATTTTGTGGTAATTTTATGTGCTAGCCACCGTACTCTAAAATAGCAAATTGAGAACATTCTCTATTTGTTTATGTAGGTAAAATAAAAAAAAGGATTTTTCATTATTTTTAAGTGCGGAACCCTGAAACGTTTGTTTTTAGTACATCTTCTGTCGTGGGTGTATGATATGTATGTAATTCAAAGACCACTTCCTTACATTAGCTATCTAATGAATTATGTAGGCATTGAATTAATACGTAATCTGTAAGGGTACATAGAGACATGTTAAGTCACTCTGGCCTCGATCACCGTAATTCGGTACCATCACGCCCGTATTTCCCGAATGGTTAGGCAGAGGTGTATTTAATGTACACCCACACTTCGCCAGTATGTTTGGGTCCCATGTAATAGGGGGCGACTCTATTGCCATTAGCCGGGCAAAAATAAGCTGCTAAGCTGCTGAGAATGTTATAGAAAAACCAATAACACAGTGGCAGTTGTGCTTAGGATCACTGTACTAACGGGGCAGACTATTTAATGATCTGAGTATTTTTTTTTTATTTAGATAGAGGCTAAATGAAATTGAAAACATGTCATGTCAAACTATTAGTTACAAATACAATTCTTAATTTGAACTGTTATCGGACTTTTCGGGATACTGTTTTATTAGATCTGTGATACTGTCTATAATATAGTCAGTTATAGACTTAGGTATGAATAACGCTTTACGTAGTTACTCTCCGAAGTACAAAAAAGTCTTGTTTGTAAAGAATAGTCACCCATCCATAGGCTGAGCATGGCAAGCGCTGCTGAACCTTGTAGTTCGATTGCAAACTTATAAAATAGCCACGAGTGAGCCTCACAAACTTTTATGTTATTTTTGGCCTATTTAGATTATAGATTGACAGATTTAATATCTAAACATGCTATAGTTCAATACAATTTAGTTACTACAAAAAATTATTGCACTTTACAAAACGATAAAATAAAACCTGTATGATGTAGGCTACGTCCAGGGTTTTAATTTAGAACCTTTTAAAACAACGCCATCTCTTGGAAATATTAAAGATCACGTTCATTTCAGACTGTGTCGCTTTCAATTCAAATAAGGTACCGTAGCTGTACTTTATGAATTTTAACTCTCGCTCGCTAAGCTTTTCTAACATGACTTTTTTTTTAGTTTCGGTGTTATCGTAAAGGTGTCGTTAATTTCAGAAAACAATTCAGAGGAAAATGTAGAGCCATGTCCATTTGTGAATTAATATTAAGTTTAGATTGCCTCATTAGTCCTTTGGTTCCAAGCGCGACTGCTACGCTCGAGGTCCTGGGTTAGATTCCTAGGTTGAGCAAGTGTGAATGGGTTTTTCCATGAAATTCTCAGTAATAGCTCGGAGTCTGGATTTGTGCCCAGTTAATGTCAATAGGCTCGCTCCCTATTACGTGGGACCTAAATATACCGCCGAATTGTTGGTGTACATTAGTAGGTACACCTCTGCTTACCCCTTCGGGGAATACAGGCGTGAAGGTATGTTATATAATTTTTGATAATGTCGATAGATACTCTTAATATCTAATTAAAGTTACAAAAGAGAGACGAGAAGCATTTTTATGGTAGGAATTTACAAAAAACTAACATTAATTTTACAAATGCATGTGGACTACCAGATTATTATAAACTAGCTTTCCGCCCCCGGCTTCGCCCGCGTGGTTTCTCGGCTTTTCTGAACTACAATATTCATGTTTTATACATATAAACCTTCCTCTTGCATCACTCTATCTATTAAAAAAAACCGCATCAAAATCCGTTGCGTAGTTTCAAAGATTTAAGCATACAAAGGGACATAGGGACAGAGAAAGCGACTTTGTTTTATACTATGTAGTGATATAATATATTTTATTATAATACACAGTTTGCATGTTTATAAAATTTATACTTAAGCCATTTTGGCTTCTTTTGCATTCAATGCGTTAGTAGCATAAGTACAGTCGCCAGCACATCAAGTTACCACAAAATGTCAAATTTTCTCAGTTGATTTTGAACTTAATTGTCAAAAGTTTAAGGTTTAAAATCATTTGGAGAAATTTGGCAGATTGTACATTCATTGGATCGAGTGATATTCACAGCGCATCCACACATGCCCGGCGGCTCGGCCTGTGGCTAGACTGGCGACCATAGAAATGTGCTGGTGACCTTGCGGAGCCCGACACAAAGATTGCGGCATGTCAGTTTGAAAGCCGGCGGTAATGCCGGCGGAATAGGCATGATGACAGTAAGCAAGAATTACTAAAATAATATGTTCATATACTGAAATATAATTAATATGTTTAGAAAAGAATATTTATTTTTATTTATAAGACGGGATTATTAATTTATTTGATAAAATTAATCTACAAAATACACTAGTCCGCCATGTTCAGTTGAACACCAATCAGATTCAATTACGTCACATCTATGTTGAACTGTCGCTGTCACGTAAATTTCGTACGAATTTCGACGATCTCCGCGCTTAAAATTGTTTATTATGTATTTCCTAATTGTATATTACTTATCTTTTGTCCTACAACTTGTGTAAGAACTTATTAAGTAATGGAACAAGGGTTTACCAAGGCAAACTGCTCTAATTTGCCCTGAATTGATTTGTTAATGCTGGGACAGTTCCTGGTATTAAACAAAGAGTTTTGTTCAGCAGAATTTAGAAATGTTAAAACTACAATGTAAGTATTATTTATTATTATTTGTATTATACCTACTATAATTAAAAAAATAAAATCACTTTTAAAAAGCACAGCTTCGTATATTTAGTTTTAATAATGTTTTGATTTTATAAAATATGCTTTCCTATCGATTTCTTTGTTGTAGATCCGCCAGGCCATCTTATGGGGACAACGCGATTAGCTACGTTCAGTTAAAACGCGATGGAAATCTATGTACTTATAGTTAAATCAAAAATCTGCCCAGAACACAAGGTCCACGCGAAGTTATATGCAGTGACGTTAATAGTTGACGAAGTAAAGGTATGGTAGGAGTGAAGAACCGATTATTCAAGTAGGTAATTTACGATCCATTTGGCGAGGCTCAGGCTCAGTCAGTGTCTCGCCTCGTAAGTTACTTGAATAATTGATTAAAAATTTAATGTAATAAAGAAAATCTATCGGGTAAAATCTCTCGAGCTATGTATGAACTTTATTTTAGTAAATAAAACATGATGTCAAATCATTTTCGGTTTTATTATTTTAAGAATAAAACCGAAAATGGAAGATAAAATTACAAAAAAAGAGGTATCTTTGTGAATTTATTCTATCGAGCCAACTTTATCAAATCGTGTTTCCCTTGTATGTGTTCCCTAGAATATATACTCAACAATATAAGTTTATTTTCTCAGATTATAATTTTACTATTTACTACTTAAAAAAAAAACATTTTTATGTGGGCTTTGCAGTACCACCCGGCCTTAATCCCCTATTGTATACGATGTCAAAACATAGAAATTAAAATCGCATTTTTGTATCAAAAACCTTTATTAATTGCAGAAAAAAAATATTTTTCTGAAATAGTATATACATAAGAATATTTTAGATCAGTTTTTGAAAATCAGTCATCATGCCTATTATGTGGATGCTCCATTAGAAAGTTCTTTTGTAAGATTTTAATAAGGTCGAAATCAAACTCGTTTAAAAATCCTGGAAGGTAGGGTATTAAAAAGTAAATCTTCTGTCAGCTAATATTCTGTCAGTCAGTTTTTTATCGTCATTTTCAGGTACCTAATTATCAAATATTTTTCATCGACAAAATTAATTAATTAAAATTTAATTCACGGGATTGTTCATTAATTGGCTTTTGATGATTCGAAGCTAATTCTGTAATGAACAATTGTTTGTGAATTAAATTTTTTTCAAAATGTCCACCATTATTACACCTACAAATGAATCCGATGGAAAATTTTTGAGAGTTGTTTTCGAGAGAAAAAAATCTATGTGTAAAAAAACAGATGCTGAGCTTGAGAAGAAAGTGAACTTTGAAAGACAAATATACAAGAAAATGGCCGTCGATATCGCTAAAGAAACTATGCAGAAGAAGGTTGCCGTCATTTGTGCAGAGTTCGATATGACAAACGAACTAAAAAAAAAGAAAATAGCACATATTGTTAAATCAGTGAAACAAGCAAGTAACCAAGAAAACATTTCTACGGAGAAATTCCTCGTTGACGTGGAATCAATGGTCACAAACTTTAAAGCAGAACTTGACAAAATGCAAGAGCTTTTTAGCAACATTTTAAAGAATCTCCCTCAAATACAGCCTCAGAATCCTGTTGTCCAATCTTACTAAGCCCATCAATCAGTGTTGTTATGTGTCGTTAGTGCTATTCACTTTGCTTAATTACATATAGGTAGGTCCTAGTCATCGCGTTTTGATCTGGGATCTACAAAATCAGCGATCGGAAGTCGGTCATTTATAAGTAGTTTCAATTCAATGTTAAGAATGTGAATTAAAATACCTTTAAAACCAATTCATCTTCGTAATTTTTTTATCCTAAATCTCCTCTTCAAGTAATCCCATTAGATTGTAGCCAATAGCGATATTATTCGATGAAGAAATTACCAGATTCACTTGCGTGAAAAATCTTACGTTAGAAAATTCGTAAAAAAGGCTTAAACAATCGATTGTGATTGGTTTCAGAAATCATTGAAATAAATTGCATTCCTTAACTTTCTTAGCTGTATTTGCATTTTTAATCGATGGTTACAAACAAATTGAGAAAATTAATACGTAATCGATACGTTATTTTGTAACATATTGTAAAGAAATGATACGATACAATAGGCATGATCAACCCATTTACTGGCTTTCGTACATCACGCTCGCCTAATGCGGGTTGGCAAATTTCACGCACCATCAAGAAATTCTATTGTGATATGTTGAATGTTGATGTTTTCTTTCCCCGTTTGAGAGTGATCATATTTAAATTATCATGGCCGTATTCTTTGAAAGGTAACGCTGATTATACCGATCTACGATTTACCGGCTACTTGTGATAAGCGGAGAGCCTTGCATATGCATTTATTCGACCACAAATCAAATCCCGAGCTGGTACTGAGAATTTCATAGAAAAACTAAATATAACACTTTGTCGACATAGGAATCGAACTCAGGACCTGTAGAGTAGCGGTCGCGGATCACTAGACTATTCTAATTCTAGATTATTCAACATAATTTCTCCAAAATCCTCCTAAGGCCTAATTCCTCCCTCAGTCCCCTTCTTTCTCATTTTATTCTTCCCACTCTTTTCCTTAAATTGGCTCGGTAACGCATCTGCACTACTACTCACCATCAGGTGGCACGCCTGAAGTTTGTCGAATAATCCCATAAAAAGAATCACCCAAAACGTCAGAGGTCTTGCATTTGAACTACAGACCTTTGACTTGGTATAATCATCACTAGACTATCATTGATATTCAGTGTTAGTGCTATTTTTTAAGATATTGAAATCAATAACATCGAGCCGACCCACATTAAATTCAATGTCGTAATTGAGTGTGCCAATGTGCCAATAAATTTTACTAGAGTGATTTATTTTGAAAGCCTGACTCCGCTAAGTTTTGGGGACGCCCGGTGTTTGCAATTTTACATGGTGAAAGTATAACTTTTTTAATGTACTCTGTTTTTTCAATGAAAACAACACTTATTTATACCTTGACTATCTCCCTAATGGCGTAGTCGAGAGTAACCAACATTAATGTGTTTTTTAAAATGATTTTATTAGAATTACCTTACTGGTATATGCAACTGTGCATATGTACTATCACGGCAAGCCTTACAAGCATTTATGAAACGTTATGACTCTAGTTGCACGGTTCCAAAAAGTTGATCCTATGGAGAAGAATCCGGCAAGAAACTCCACGGACACTTTTTTAAAATAAAAGGTATAACATTATTAACTGGTACATTATGGCAATATGAGGATGTGAGAACATTGAAGGTTAATGTCTGAATTAGCTTTAAGTCAATATTGAAAAACAAAAACGTTCCCAGCAACTGAGAACTTAATTTCATCCTAAAAATAAGAAGTTATGTGGAAGAATCCACATCATCAAACAAATAAACTATGAAACTATAAACAACATTAATGTTATACATTGATAGAATAAATAATAAGTTTGACTTTATCTATGCATTATTTAACGTTTGGCCAAGTATTCAATGATATATCACAAATATGTGGTAAAACACATATGCCTAGTCACAAAGGCATTTTCAGTTCTTTTCACGGTATTTTTGCTTCAGTAACTGTCAAGAATTTCCTATCCGACTAATAGAATAATAAGACTGTATGTACAGTCGCGCACAAAACACTAATAAATCGAGTTCGGTGGCGATATATCACATCGGTGGCAGCTGAGCTGAGTCGGCAAGAGGTTGCACATAATGACGTCATCCGTTCGCGGGGACGGCGTACGTACAATGCCTTCATTATGCCCTAACAGCTTGCTTACCATTGTGCCGACTGTCTGCCGGCTAATGGAAATAGACCGCTGCCAGTTGGTACTGACATCAAGTCCATTCGAGTATTTTTAGCTGTGTGAGGGAATTTTTGTACGTCGTAAATTTATTTCAGTTGAGATTCTTTATTACGATGAAGGCATTAGAGGAAATATTATGCTGGATCTTCATACATATATATATACCTACATACACTCACGCCTTTTTCCCACAGAGGTTGGCAGAAACTTGACTGCCACTTGCTACGGCTCTTGCATCTCTTTCGCGTCTTCCACATTCATACATCTTTTCATACTCACGCGCCGGGTGCAAGTATTATGCATCTGACCTTTTTAGAGAACCTCGCCGATAAGATCCTTCTAGGGCGACCTCTCCCGACGCTAGATCTACATTCTGCTATTATATATTATATTGGGAACTGACAGGCATTGTCTTTACCTGACTCGGATCTTAGTGCCTTGTGAAATCGTGCTTATAATCAAAATCGGTCCAAGCATTTTCGAGTTTAGCGAGATAGGTAGGTACTTATTATATTTCTGAAAATTGTTTAGATTTATTCTATAAAAAATATTTTATAAAAATTCAATGTTGCACTTTTTCGTACTAGATGGCGCTGGTTATTTTTAAGCGGCTAGTGCCAGCGTGAAGTCTTCGGTAGACGCTTGCCATTGCTCACAAATATGATACCTACAAGCATTAATGAAGCTGGAGATTTTTTCGTATTAGAAAATATAGACATTTGTGAATCCATAGTCTTGCCCAAATGGAACAATATTTTTGTAACAAAAAAAAATATAAAAACGAAAATAGCTTAATATCGAACCTTTGTTGCTCGAACAAAGGAAGCCACAATTATTAGCTCGAGGTCGGGTGAAAGTAGCTAAATTACATCGCTTTTTACTTAACGAGTATAAAGTTACGATAATTATAGTGTTACAATTTAAATAATAGCTTACTGCGCTTCGTCTATGGGTGGGTGACCAGTCTTAGCACATCAGAACGGAAGTGGTACAAAATGACAAAATGGAAAATGACATTTTAAGAAGATTACTAGTAATGATAATTCTCTTTGTGTGTGACCCACATTGTTAGTACCTAAGCTTAAAAAAAACGTATTTTTCAAGGAGTCCCAACAAAGACACTGCTTTAAGAGCCCGTTTTGGATCTCTGCAACTAGTTCTCGACTTTTCAACAGTGTGTATATTTATTAGTAATTTCTCTCTATATCAAGAACATGTTTAGAACTTCACTAGGACTGCTTCGTTGGTTCAGCGACGGAAGGTCATGGGTTCAATTTTCAGGTTGAGCAAAGTATGATTGGGTTTTTATATGAAATTGTGTATTTAGGTAAATCAGTATTGTTCTTTCCCCTATTGAAATACAGGCGTGATAAATGATATTTTCTTATGTAAATAGATTATTTCAAATTTTTCTACTACACACTGACAACCTTTGTATTTTTAGTGTTCTATTTGAATCTTGAAAGGAATCTAGCCCTAAGTCATCATAATCTATGATAGCAAAAAAATTATTAAAGCCAAATAGAGTTCCCAAGGTAGAATAGCAAATACAGTACGTTGCTAATATCATTCATTATTCCGCATAATATTTCGTTAACTCGGAAAGATTCAAAAGCTTTCAGACATGTCCCTATTAAAGCCTTCACTGGCGCAGGTGGAACTTATAATGCACTTTCAAGTTTCAGTTAACTTTGAAGATATGAACAAGTTTTCAGTGGCGTGCTTCCATTCTTTTGTTTTATGACCCGTCACGTTGACGGTAAATCGTAAAGTTTACAAACAGAATTGACAGAATGATAACTAATTTGAATGCACCTTTGAAGTAGCGAATAATGCGGACTTTTATTTTTATCTTAAAAGCACGACGAGCAAGCGGCCAACTTATGGTAAATGGCAACCGCTGACCAAAGCCTGGCTGTGTCCTTTTGTCTATACAATGCGAAGAAAACACTACCAAGCCACTGCCGAAAGGAAAAAGGGAAGGAAGGAGACGGAAGGGGACTGAGGGAGAAATTGGGCCTCCAGCGCGGCGGTGGCGGGCGCTCCGAACTCACCAAACAAAACGCAACTAAAAACGTATACATACTGCCACTTAACGTCGATAGTCTGTGGGAGGGTACTACTTCAATCAATTCATGCTGTCCTGAAGACAAGCTAGTGAGACACTACTACCTTTTTTTTTTTCCGTGTGAAAATCCTCATGGATGTCCTCCGCCCCTCAGAGGAAAGGCGGAGGGTTATGTCGGACTCGTACCGACTAAAAACACACGGCCATCCATAACACATTTTGGAGGGGGGCTCCGAGATCTCTAATGAACGCACCGGTGGCCCTCCTGTGCTTCGCCTTTGGCACATCACGAAAACAATGCAGTTTTATCTTAGTTACGGTTACGATCGCCGCGAATATTCTAAGCGCTCGTGACCCAAAATAAAGCATCCTCTGCTGGTGGTAAGTTAGCAGGGATTCGGCGTGTAGCCCTAGCTGGGCTGGGCACCAAGGCGATTGTAACGCCGGCGCCGTCGCCTCCGAGCGGGATCGGCCCTCTCCCGTATTCGCTCTGCAACCTCTTTTTGGAGCATGACGTCCTCACAGAAAGAGGCCACGGCCCTCCATGTTGCTGTGTCTGCCAACATAGCTGAAACTACGTTTTGCAGAGACAGATCCTGCCCAATCCGATCCACCAGGACTCGCCGCTCTGACTCCCATGCAGGGCATTCAGCGAGCGTGTGCTGTGCGGTATCTTGGCTACCCCCACAATGGTGACAATTTGCCGTAGCCTCGCGTCCGATCCTATTCAGGTACTCCCCGAAACAACCATGTCTGGTGAATACCTGAGTAAGCCGAAAAGTAACACGCTCACCTCTCTTCAACCAAGCTTCGAAGCACGGCAAAATGGCTTCTACTACGCGTTTGTGCGTAAGCTGTACCTCAAACGTATGTCGTCGCTCTTGTCGTCGTAACATTTCGAACGCCTGCGGGGGCGCGTTCTCGTCGCTAAGGCAGATGGCGCGAATACCGTTATAGACTCTCGTGTCCATATCCGCCAGGATGTCCAGCGGCGGGAAACGCGCCAGAATAGTCGCCGCCTCGAAAGATATCATCCGGTACCCTCGTGCAATCCGGATTGCCACTTTGCGCTGCAAACTGTACAGTTTAACTCTGCAGCGTCGGACTCCTGACAGTCGGTGTGACCACACGGGTGCCCCATAAAGGGCCACAGACCGCACGACTCCCGCGTAGAGGCGACGGACTTCCTCCCGAGGGCCCCCGAGATTAGGCAATAATCCGTGCAACGCACCTACTACCCTCTCAATTCGCGGAACTAGGCGGTTAAAGTGCTCGTCGAATCTCCAGCGAATGTCCATAGTAAGACCGAGATACTTCATGTATCGGCCTACCTGAATTAGCGCAGCACCAACGCAAACCCTCAAGCTGGGTGGTTCTTTTACTCGTGGCAGTTTATGGAACCATAACGCCTCGGTTTTATGAGGCGCTATTTGTAATCCCAGCCTGTGAATAGCAGTCACGACCTTTTCCACCGCAAGCTGAGCGAGCAAGATGGTCCCCTCAAAATCATCACCACTGGCTAGAACTAAGGTATCATCGGCATAACAAACTATACTCACGCCAGCGGGGAGGTCTGTACGCAGAACCGCATTATATGCGAGGTTCCACAAGAGCGGTCCACGCACCGACCCCTGTGGGACCCCACAAGTAGTCTCCCTACTATGCATACATCCATCCGTACCCACGTAGCGGATATGTCTGTCCTGCAGATAAGCCCCGAGTATTCTCTGCAAATAGTGTGGAACACAGTGGTACACTAGTGCCCTCCGAATCGCACTCCAAGGCAGCGAGTTGAAAGCGTTGACGATGTCAAGACTTATTGCCAGTGCCACTTCGCCCCGGGACAATGCCTGTTCCGACAGCAAACGAACGCGTAGGATAGCGTCCACCGTAGAACGCCGCTGCCGGAAGCCATACTGGCTATCAGCCAGGTCTGGACCGACCTGCGACAGGTGGTTTGTAAGGCGTGAGGCAATAATTCTTTCGAAAAGCTTGGACGCTTCATCTAGCAAGCATATGGGATGATACGCTGAGGGCGAATCGGCGGTCCTGCCTTGCTTCCTTAGTAAGACTAATGAAGCCTCTTTCCAGCTGGAAGGGAAAACACTGTGACGAAGGCAGCTAGTGTATAGACGCCTCAGCTTTCTACCCAAAACAGACAAAGCCAGCACCCATACCTGACCTGGAATCCCATCAGGGCCCGGTGCTGTATTGCGGGCTCTTAGGCGGCTAACAGCGCGATTCAATTCGCTTTCCGTCACCTCCAAATCGTCTGTCCAGTCCAGTGCGGTTATTGGGGACATTGGGCGACCTTCCCGAACTGTTGGGAAGAGAGTGTTAACAATTCTGCCCAACAAGTCCAGATCAAGGGTTTCTGTTAGAGGTGGGACCCATGGACTCGTTTACCCATGACCACTTAATAAGGTACTAGCCTACCTATAAGATCTTAGCCATGACCATTGCGCCAGGTTGTCGTGGGTTCGACAAATTTTGCGTGTTTCACAAATATTTATTTCGAGTCTGCGTTGACTTTGGTCCATTTATTACTTAAGTATCTTCAAGTCCTTTGACTAAGAAGTCCTCTGTGAGCTAGGGCCACCTATTCAGTGCTGGAGCTGCCCTTGACAAAAATAACAAACAACGAAGAAAGAAACTTCGAAATGCCTAATATACCCAATAATGAGGGTTCATTTTAATATTAATCTTAATGTAGGCGGCAAAGGAACATAATAGAGGGCGAAAAACTAAACCAACATTTTTGTAATATTAGATTATTATCACATCATCATGAAACCACTTGTCCCACTGCTGGGCACGGGTCTCCTGTCAGTAAGAGAGGGATTAGGCTATAGTCCGCCACTCCAGCCTATTGCGGGTTGGCAGACTACACACATCGCCGCCGCCGCCATCAAGAAAATCTCTCCGGCATGCAGGTTTCCTCACGATGATTTCCCTCACCGTTTAAGCGCGTGATAATTAATTATTAATACGCATAAATAAAGAAATGAATTTTCTAATTAAAGAAAATTTATAGTGAAAGAAAAATTCGATCTCAGGCAGGGTTTGAACCTGCGTCTCTCTGGTTAAGTACACCAGACGCTTTGCCAACTAAGCTACCGAGACCACTGCCTGTGATGTCTTTGTGAAAAATTCGCAATATTTAATGCTAAAAAAATAATAAAAAATAAGCACGCATAAATAACTTCAAAAAGTCAGAGTTTGTGCCTTGGATTCGAAATCGAGACCTTTAACTTGACAGTCCAATGGTCATATCACTACGCTATCACTGCTCTTCATCACACAAATGTGATATATTTAAACGTCACACATTGCAAGAAAAAATCAATCTTCATTATCATGCGTAGTTTAAGCCTTTTTCGTATTTTTTATTGGTATTTTGTGGCTATAGTATCACTGCGACCTATATCGGTCTATTGTGATCGCCACTTAAAGACTTAAAGTTCACCGCTGAACACTGCGGCTGCTATAAACTGCAGAATTTCCTTAGGGGTGAGCTCCCTTATTTCATCTGGGGTTAATACATGTTTCCCCAGATGCGCATTACGCTTGTGCATCAGCGGTCCGCATTCCCCCAGAAGGTGAAGTGGCGTTTCATCAGCCCCTTCGCAATATCTGCAGGTTCGCATATCGCACAGCCTTAGATTGAACATGTGCTTGTTTAAGCAGCAGTGTCCTGTTAAGGCTCTCGTGACAATGCGCAGATTGTTCCTACTCAGCGTTAGGAAAAGGTTTGTTTGCCTTTTACTGTAGGCTTTAAGAGGATAGTATCCACTCCGCGCTCCATACAAACGTAGTTTGGTCTTATCTTGAATATTAACAAATGAAAATCTTTGGAATTTTGCAGTAATAATCTTATTATTAAAATACGTGTTCCTGTAGTATACAATTTCATTTCAATATACGGTTAAAAAGTTACACGAGCTCAAAGATTGGCAATTTTCGTTGAAAAACGGCCCAACTTTATGCTAGTATTTCTCGACAATGTATCAATACAGAAACATTTTGATTCGAAAGAAACCCAGATAATATAGTGAATATATTTTTACAAGATTTTTTTTTACGTATTAACAATATTATAGTAGTAATCTCCAAAATTCGGAACATAAGAAATACGCGTGAAAATGTTGCTGTTTCTCCTCTCGGGCACGCGTTCGCATCGCGAGGGATAGAGACAGCGACAACTGTGCAACATTGTTGCGTTCGCGAGGGACACTCCTCTTAATTAAAGCTTTAGAGTGGGCCATACCCGCCGATTCCGTCCAGAGCTTCATGGCAGTCTCAAAACTAGAATCTAGTGAGGGTTTTTTGAGCCAGGGCTTTTGGTATTCCACAGCCTTTTCCGTATGTAATGCAACGCTTTCAAATTTCGAATAGGTCTAGCTAGGATGTGAGATCATACCGATAATTCTCAGGGAAAAGCATTCACGGTCCATTGCGCAATTCCATTCAACCAATGAAATCGACAATCGATCCATAATAGACTTATAAAACATCATAACTAGATGTTGGTCAATATTTGTGGTCCCACGAGTGATTGATATCGTCGCTAGGACATAAGTAATGTCGTGTCAGTCATCAATCACATTTGTCCTTGGCATTGGCAGATTAATGGAGTGCGCTCGATCCAGCCGTTTTATTGGGAATAGAACGGAATTATTGTGTAAGTAAATAATAATGCCTGTATTTTTGCCAAACGTAGTAATTGTGTATGTATGTCCGAGTACCTATATACAACTCAAATATTTTCAAAAGTACGGTGAATAGGCATCTCCTTGGTGCGCTCGCTCCACCATTGACCTCATCTTTGCCTCGGCAATAACATTGAAGTCAAGAGCAAACCAATTTTTAGTAAAATAAAAAAATGTACGAGATTCACTGACGCACGTAGTGGTCTCATGAAGGTGAAACAAAATAGATTTTGCTTTGTGTCTACAATATGGCGCTTGACGGGTTAAATTTGTATTCGTCAAACGGTTTGGCGGAGGTGTACGAATATGTACACACCGCTACAGGGCAACCTATAAAAAACCAGTTTAAGCTGATCCCGTATTGTATAGGCTTCCTATAATGTAAAAGACCATCGTAAACTGGTTTTGTATAGCTTGGTAGCCGTGCGTACAAGCATAATTCACAGGTATGTGGAGGTCCTATGTAAACAAAGCGATTTAAAAAAGTAATGTAGAAATCAAATCAAATAGGGATCAACGTTTTTGTATTTTCCCAATATCGGCCCAAACACTTTAAATTTTTTTTGATTATGGACATTATCTCAATACGTTATTTAGTATATTAAAAACTATGAGAGGCAGTTCCAGAAACTTATTGTGCGTCCGTGAGTCGCATTGGACTTTTGAAATCAGCGTCAAACACTGTATTTGCCTGACATCATGCTGTATTTTAAAAGCAATACTTATCATGTTTTTTATAGGCGCCATCAATATTTTTTGTTTTCTTATCAACATTTTAAAATTTTCTTTTTTATCCCAATGTTACCCATTAGTTAATTCTTCTAAGAAGTCCTAAGAAAAAGGCAAGAATAAACAAAACGGGATTGTTGATAATCTTCGCTGTAAGACCCTTCAATGTCTTCAGGGAAAAGAACTTTTTTGCGGGAACTTTTTGAAGATGTCAATACTTATTCAAGTGGTAGGTAACTTTAAGAGTTCAAGGTTTGGGTTTGTGAGAGTGATGTTTTCCAAATGTTTTAGTAAATAAATATCATCTAAAATGAGAGAAATCACATAATTTAACAAATAATAGAAATTTCATAAGTATTCAATCCAAACTAAATTTATATACCTAATTGATGATGATAATGTGAATAAATTTTCATGCCTAGATGGCTAAAAGGATATAATAAAAGCACGCACGCATTCAAATAAATGTGTGTAAATTAAAATGAATAATTAACCGACTTCAAAAAAGGAGATGGTTCTCAATTCGGCGGATTTTTTTTTATGTATGTTCACCGATTACTCGAAGACGTCTGATTTCTTTTGGAATACTGTTTTTTTGTTTCAAAGGGTGCCTTTAATTTGAGTGGATCTATTTACCGACTTCCGAAACTGTTTTAAAAGTAACATTATTTTCTGATGCCGGTTTTACTTTTTTATTATTGTGTCATAAAATCAAAAGACGGTCATTTAAAATTTTGAACTAACTAACTGTTAATATCCAAAGATGATTTAATGTTATAAGAAACACGTTCTTTGATAACCAAGACACGATATTTGAAAGATGTGATCAAACTACAGAACTTTGATTTTCCTATATGTTTATACCAAGTATTGGATACGTGTTCCTCGTGTAGTTTCAGAGACATTAATTAAAGGAGGCTGCCAGCACAAGAAGGCGCCTCTACGAGATCAGACAAGCAACAACACATGTCCAAAATAACTAGAGCCTTCACGTCTCAACTGCTGCAGCAAAGAGCGCAGTTTCTTACGAAAAGGTCGGATAGTTGGGTGTCAAAGTAAAATGGTAGATTCTGGTACACACGCCTCCAATAGATTAGTTTAATTATAACACGCCCTTAATAAATGACACTATCTTTGCTAAGCTTAGTTTGGAAATTCTCAACGTTGATGTGTTTATAATTTTACTAATTTACCTTGAAAATAATGCCAAAAGCTGGTACTTTCCTCCCAATCTTTTGGCATGTATGCGTCATTTGTCTAGTGATCCTAATTGCCATTGCTACGTTAGACGTCGGAGTTCAGTTCCCAAGTCGAACATAGTGTTGTTGAGTTTGTCTATGAAATTGTCAAAAATGATTCTGGATTTGTGACTCGCCCCCTAGTATATGGACTTAAAAATAGCGACGCAGTGTGGGTGTTCATTAGTACACCTCTGCCCCAGTCTTCAGGAAATACTGGCGTGCTGACATGTATTTATGTACTTATGTATTTTTGTTCCAGATTTAAAGGGATATTGATCGTTGAAGTTCATTAGTACTTAAGTATCTGTTTTACCAACAGTATTTATTTTACCTGATTTGAAGTTTAGGTTTCCTTCGTATTTCAACGTGCCAACTACAGCGTTTTGATAAAAATGAATCCCTATTTCTAAAATAGCCCTATCTCTCTTGACATGACATGAGAAAATATTGTTAAGTCTGGTTTCAGCTTTAACCGTTTTTTGTAAAACGGGTACTTAATTATTTTTCCAATCATCGCTTGGCTCAGTTTGTCCTTACTGCTTATAACTTTGTCCATTATGAGAACCGTTTTTTGACAGATGGAACTAGTGATTGCAGGAACGTAACAATGCGATTATCGACCCGATTATTGACACTTTGATTACTGTCTAGTAGTGATTATCGATTGTTAGGTTATCGAATCGAAAATGGTGCAACGACGACCAATAATAAATAAATATGTATAATATTCATTTGATTGTATTAATTTTTGTAGAATATTCATTTTCCATTCATTTCTTTTCAAAAATATTGTTTAATTTATATGTTATTGATATTAGAGTAGATGCCATTTTCCGATACTGATTTAATGTCATTGTTCAAAAGGATTGCAGCGAATACATTCGATTGCGTCACTAGACACGGTAGAATGTGGTAGAATGTAACTAAATTTAATACGCTTAACATCAATAATTTTTTTTTGGAAAATCCGTTACATTAATGGTATTATAATGTCTGCAAGGAATCATAATTAGGATAATTGAATAACATAAGGTAGATAATACATTTATTTTGTTACGCATTTCAAAGTTAACTTTTACGTAATCTGGAACAGCTACGCTCTAAGGCAGTCTAAGGCATCTGTCAAAAAACGTTTCACATAATGGACAAAGTATAGTAAATTTCACTGGTTTATTTGACTTCGTAACTCGCTTATTAAAAATGTTAGTATTCTAAAGACACTTTAAATCCTTCAAAATTCAAACATTTGTTTAACAAGGAAAACAAACTTGGATCAAACCAGTAATCAGAAATGACATATCCACCATTCAGAACGTATGTAGACAGAGAAAAGTTTTAAGCGTACCGTATTTTATATGTCGTGCGATTGACAAATATCGCCCGTTGTCATCTATCACAGGCACTGAACAGGAACAGATAAATTGATGAAGCATTTTTCGAAATCGGCTCCGAACGTGGAACGTAAAATGTTGGTATCGGAGCGACATAATAGGGACCCATGTATTACGCAAAGTCATGTTTATCTCGACATCAGTTTTCTACAGCGATATAAAGTTTGTTGTATCAAATCGCTTCGATATTTCAACGAACATTGGTTAAGGAACACAAACAAATGTATCTACGTAAGTATTTTTATGTCATAAATATTAGGTATGTGCTTTCATACTATCATATCTGTATTCCCCGAAGGGTTATACTAATGTAAGCTCACAGTTCGCCAATAAATTGAGCCTATTGCCGTTAACTCGATAAATCCAAACTCCGAGCTGATACTAATACATAACATACCATCACGCCTATATTCCCCGAAGGGTTAGGCAGAGGTGTACTTAATGTACACCCACAGTTCGCCGGTATGTTTAGGTCCCATGTAATAGGGGGCGAGCCTATTGCCATTCACCGGGCACAAATCCAGACTCCGAGCTGCTACTGAGAATTTCATAGAAAACCCCAATAACACTTTGCTCGACCTGGGGATCGAACCCAAGACCTCTAGCGTAGCAGTCACGATTGGGACCACTAGACCAACGAGGCAGCCTGATACTAATATATTTATAGAAAAACACATTATGTACTTTTGTACCAAAGTGTACCTAATCAATAGTGGCAGTACTCGGTGTAGAACTTGTACCTTCCTCTATATAAATTTATACATATGTTTAAAAGAAATACTAATAACACATAAATATATGAAATTCCCACAACGATTGGCATAAATTCAGGTAACGCCGTGGGATACAGCTAGTTATGGTATTCTTGTTGAAGCTGGTATCAACGAGTTTACTGGCATCAAAAGCTTGCTTTGCTAACGATGCGTTAGCCCTAAGTACCACTTATGTTTTACACACACTCAACTGGCTAATATAGCCTTGTATCTCGCAACATGCATGCAACTAACTCGAGATGTACTGTAACGCATCTCCAGTCTCGGTAACAAGACTAGGTATTAGTTAGTATACCGAGAAATGATGAGTTGTGTTGTGAATGTGTTTTTGTGAATATACCTATTATAGTTGATGTTGCAATGACTACTGCCATAAATCTAGAATGTGTTATAGTTAAATAGACTTACAATTGCAAAGAAACAATTGTAAATTTGATTATTGTGGCTAAGCGAATGCATTCACCTTAAGAAGTACCTACACCCTATCTTCAGAAAAAAGTCTAACAAAATTCTCTAAAGCAATTCATTTTGAAACCAGTGAAGCAGTTTCGAAAGATCCACATGCAATCCTACATTACATTGGGGCAGTTATCTGCAGGCTAAGAGCACCAGTATGGTATACTTAAGAGCTAAACCAGTACGGACAGGCTGCCCCTATCAGAGTGCCCAACGGGCGGGGCTTACGTGCCTCTAATAGATATTCCATGTACCACTACTACACACGACTGTGTCATACGATAACTCTTAAGTCCCGTGAAATGGGTTGTTACCGATACTAAAAAGTCCTCTTTTTCTTAGATTCTTTTCTAAGGAGGTTTTATTCGTAGGTTTTAAAACTGTCCTTTTCCGGTACTAAAATTACTCCTGTTTTGTGAGCTAATAATACAGTTCATTCGAAATAACCGTGCGAGCCTAAAATTAGCCGTTACGAATGATCACGCCAAAATCACTTCATTAAGTATTGTAAGGAAAATAATTACGAATGCGACAACCGAGCAAGTACAGCGAGTTTTTATATGAAAGTTTACCACTGCAAAAACATTTACGGGCAATTTCAGACGCGCACACCTAGTATGTATAACTAAAAAATATTTGCATACCTATATACCTAACTTTAAAGTTATATAATATTATGCAATATTTCTGTCTGCCCCTGTGGGAAAAAGGCGTGATTGTATGTATGTAAAAAGTATATAACTTAACTTTACTTGATCATTTATCTTTTTAAGGCACTAGTGAAGACACTGAAATTCATTCAGCGAATGAAGTTTAGTTTATTTTCAACAACCATTTTTAATTTAATTAATTAAGCAGTATTTTGTGCTTTTGAAACAAGAATTTCTAAGACATTTTTATTTATAAACATTTTGATTTTGCTATTTAAGTAAAATAATTGAGTACTGAGAAGTGAGGGGATTCTAAATATAATTTTCCCGTTGAGTAATAATTAAAATAAACGTGCTAATACGAGTTTCACTAATTTCCATAGTTCCGTACCGTTTTTTTTCTGTGACAACAAGCGCGGCTTCTGGACGTTAGGACCAAGAATGTTGTAGTATATTTATACTACAACATTATGCTATATAACAATACCGAAACTACGCCTTATCTTGTCAGTGGAATTTTCGATAGCTTGATAGCTCGACTGACAAGATAAGGCGTAGTTTCGGTATGGTTATATGATATAGTTTCGTCATGTCTGTCTCTCTGTCTGTCTGTCCGATAGTGTCACAGCATTTTTTTTCGAAACTATAAGAACTATGCTGTTGAAACTTGGTAAGTAGATGTATTCTATGAAACGCATTAAGATTTTCACACAAAAATTGAAAAAAAAAAACAATAAATTTTGGGGTTCCCCATACTTGGAACTGAAACTCAAATTTTTTTTTCATCAAACTCATACGTGTGGGGTATCTATGGATAGGTCTTCAAAAATGATATTGAGGTTTCTAATATCATTTTTTTCTAAACTGAATGTTTGCGCGAGAAACACTTCCAAAGTGGAAAAATGTGTGTCCCCCTGTAACTTCTAAAATAAGAGAACGATAAAATTAACAAAAATATATGATGTATCATGTAAACTTCCACCGAAAATTGCTTTGGACGAGATCTAGTAAATAGTTTTTTTTAATACGTCATAAATCGTAATGGTATGGAACCCTCCGCGCGCGAGTCCGACTCGCACTTGGCCGGTTTTTTAGACTGCCTCACTTGTCTAGAGGTCGTCGAGGTAGTCGGAGTCTGGATTTGTGCCCGGTTAATGGCAATAGGCTCGCCCCTTATTACATGGGACCTTAATATACCGGCGAAGTGCGGGTGTACATACTTTGGTACACCTCTGCCTAACCCTTCGGGAAATACAGGCGTTATGGTATGGTATGTTATTTCAATAAATAAATAATATTACTACACATTTAGGTTACATTTTGAAGAAGTTATAATCTCTGAGTGGCGGGACTATGCCACAGAAGATAAAAATAATATTGGAATACCCTCATCTAACTAACTTTTATTAGTTTTATTGGTATACTTAACCTTTCGAGAAATTCAAGAACGATAGTCTTATTATCCTTTAACGTCTACAACGAACATTTCAAAGCTAAATTGCTATTAATTTATTGACATCTCACTTCACAGCCACGCAAATGACAAGGACGGGTAGCATTCATCAGATACCCCTCTTCAATGGTTAATGAAAATGGACGTATGCATTACAGACGGATCAGATGACTAAGTATTGCGTTTAGCGGACCATTAAGCGATGATTTTATTACTAAGCGACGACCTTATTAACCTTGCCTGGGTATTTCCATTTTTAGTGAAAATGGGCTTGGTACAGATAATATCGAGTTGTATGAAAATTATATCGAAGTGTGGTTACGTTTCAGGCGTGTCTGCCGTGGCGTGTCATATCAAACCAGGAGCATATGGGGTTCTTATAAACAGCATGATTAGGGACACATTATTATGGAGTGTCGTGTCGTGTATAAATCCGATTGCTTGTTGCAGCAAGCCATGAAACGTAAGCACATAATTATGCTTTAGCTATGTACCTATATAAGTAGTTTAATTGTGTAGAAGTAGTTCACGTATAAACACGAAATAACATTTTAACAGCTTACCAAATGAGTGAGAAAATCACCATTCCATTCGTAAAGATGGAATTCGATTCGAATCTTCTACATATAGCGTGTGTTTTTGTTTCTTTTTTATTTAGTACGTAATGAAACATATAGCGAGGAACATCTGAGCGGCAAAGAAACGGAAACGCCTGTATCGGCTAATCAGTAATTAAGAAGATAAACAGTGAGTGTTCGCTGTATTTTCCAGTGGATCGCTAAAAACAGAGGTTCATCCGGCACACTGAAACAATAGCAGTTTATTTATATTTGCACGGCTAAGTCTTTCCGTGAAAGCTCGTTAAGAGGACAAAGCCATTCTGTTTATTAGCTCTCACCTGGCCCTTTTGTTATTATTATGAAGCAGACAAAGATTTCTAAAAGAAACAACGTTTTAATATCATTTCGACCATTTTCCGGTTTTACATTAACGTTAATGGAGAAGAGATATGTGGAAGCAAGAGTTTCAGTTGTGTTTAAATTTCATTTTATTGCTGGACATAAAGCCATTTAATAGTTTGTGATAAAATAAATGAAGTTTATACAACTGTTGCTGATTACTTTCATTTCTGTAACAACAAGATTATAATTTTCTCTTAAACTATGCTGAGATTTTATAAGGCGAAGCATCATTTCTTTCATACTTTTATAACATCATTAAAAGTTGCATCATTTTTTATTTTGCCATTAGTTAATATAACTTTAACTTATTAATATTAAAACATAACATACCATCACGCCTGTATTCCCCGAAGGGTTAGGCAGAGGTGTACTCTAGTACACCCACATTTCGCGCGTTTTGTTTAGGTCCCATGTAATAGGGGGCGATTTCTGTCAAATATAGGGAATAAATGCTATTTCTTGCCAACTTTGGCCCACCAGGGGAAATAATGCAGTGGAATATTGTTATTATACACGACAAAATTAATTTTCCTTTAATACATCTTGTGTAGGTACATATGTACAGTAAGCACAAAACACGAAATATATAGAATTTACAGAAATGCTAAACACAGGGGTGTGTCTAAGCTGCGTTTCATTAGGGAGAAGTCAATTACAGGGAAAGCCGCCGAGAACATATGGTGGGTCATATTTCAGCTCAAATAACGTTCCTTTTGCCTCATATCGTGAATGAAAAAAATTTCATTAATGGAAAATGAGAAACATAAAATGTTGTCGTAAATATTCGTTTTATTTTCGCCTTTTGTTTTATTTTTGCTATGCCACGGTTATTTCAGTAACTGTAGTCAATTTTAATTTTATAGAAAAATTCAATGTTCATTTATTGTCTAAGAAATATTTATTAGTCATAGTTGGGCGGCCCTGCGTTACTCTACCCCAACCTTAACGTTTTTCTATTGTTCTAGGTTGAAAGGTCAAGATGCGTTGCAAACGCTGAAAAACAATGCTACCTACTATTAATACAAATACACACTAATACTACTACATACTCTTGTCATCGTCAACCTATCACATTGTCCCACTGCTGGGCACGGGTCTCCTCTCAGAACGAGAGGGATTAGGCTATAGTCCACCACGCAAGCCTACTGCGGGTTGGTAGACTTCACATGCCGTCAAGAAAATCTCTCAGGCATGCAGGTTTCCTCACGATGTTTTCCTTCACCGTCAATGTCACCGTCTATAAAATTGTTTTATTCAAATTTTTTTAGCTTTTCAATTAAAATAGCTAAGATTATGTATAATTTTTATTATTCTGAGGTCTGGTAGTCTTAGGTAATCCTTTGTAGAGTACTATGTATGTATTTTGTAGTGTATCATAATGTTGTGTTTGTGGGTAGTTCATTTATCAGCGCGATAGATAAAGAGATTATAGTAGGTACAGACAAATATGTACCGACCATATACCATATGGATTATGTGATCTGTAGATAAACGAATAGGCCCTACTTAAAGACTACAATGACCATTAATAACCATATATACTGCTTGTTCAGTATTTTTATTTTCTTAAACAGCTTTAATAATTCATCGATAACATCAAAATCTTATTTAATTATTGACTAAATTAAAAATCATAGTCTTGGCGTGGCGGAGCAATTAATATTCACAATTTCATAAAATCAATTAAAATTTCAAGATCAAAGGGATTTGCTACTTTCATTTGCTTTGAGCTAGGAGTCAGACATTTTAAGATCTACAAAGTATTAGGCGTCGTGTTTATTGGCGAGTGATCACGCGGCCAATATAATGCAAGGACACAATATTCATCGTCACAACGTATCGATACAAATCCGTATTATAATGCGAAAAAAAAACGACAGTAGCTTATCTCTTATGATTTCACACCTAAATCGCTGAATGAATTTTGAAAAATTTTGGTATGGAGACAGATTGGCCCTTGGTGGTATAAACCTTACATTACATAACATACCATCACGCCTATATTCCCCAAAGGGTAAGGCAGAGGTGTACTAACGTAACCCTAGCTTCGCCGGTATATTTAGGTCCCATGTAATCATACCATCACGCCTGTATTCCCCGAAGGGTTAGGCAGAGGTGTACTTAATGTACAGTTCGCCGGTATGTTGGGGTCCCATGTAATAGGGGGCGAGCCTATTGCCATTCACCGGGCACAAATCCAGACTCCGAGCTGCTACTGAGAATTTCATAGAAAAACTCAATAACACTGCTCGACCTGGGGATCGAACCCAAGACCTCTAGCGTAGCAGTCGCGATTGGGACCACTAGACCAACGAGGCAGTCTCCCATGTAATCGAGCGAGAATATTGCCATTAACCGGGCACAATAAATCGAATGCCCCAAAAATCTTTTGAGATATGAGTAAAACCGCGGGCAATATATAATATATATTGCTCGCGAGTTATAATAATAAAATTATGGTTAAGAAAAATAAATAAAATATTTGTAGAAACGGCAAAAAAGTCACAACTACTTTGCAAAGCATTTCAAGGATTGTTAATCCTTGTAGACAAACAGATCAAGAGACAAACTGATAAGAGAGCACTATCCGCTTTCAGTCTTCCCACTCACCAGCGAATACCACACATTCATGTGGTATTCACAGAATACCAGCTTGAAGGGTGAGAGTATGGTACTTTCCCCTGGTCGACCTAGCCCTGCGGTCACAGAAGAAGAATTTTGCCCACATTGTTTACGTGATCGCTCACCAATTAGGACGAGGCTTTACATATTTGCGACTGTGCCTAATTGTATTATAAATTGAAATTGATTCGATGTTGAAGTTTAAACGCTTAGCGAAAACATAAATTGAGTTTTTGCTTGGATCGAGACTTACAATCAAATAAGATTTTCATTAATGTGTGTATTTGTATAGTTTTAACTTGAATATTGGATTACTAAATTGATTAGTCAATATTGGATTAAGGCTCAGAGAGCTTGCAAGAGTTTTAGCAAATACCAATATCTATATAATATAAACACTGATAGGTTTGTATGTTCCCTATGGATTCGATTAAATTTTCAGGTAATCTACAGATTAACCTAAATCTTGTGATTCTTTTGGCAGCGATCGGATAAAAAAAACAGAAACACCGGTGCACATATATTATTGTACACTGTAGTGTTTCACATAATTATTTTATTGACTGCCGTAAATTAAACTTGGTAAACATACCATCACGCCTGTATTCCCCGAAGGGTTAGGCAGAGGTGTACTTAATGTACACCCACAGTTCACCGGTATGTTAAGGTCCCATGTAATAGGGGGCGAGCCTATTGCCATTCACCGGGCACAAATCCAGACTCCGAGCTGCTACTGAGAATTTCATAGAAAAACTCAATAACACTTTGCTCGACCTGGGGATCGAACCCAAGACCTCTAGCGTAGCAGTCGCGATTGGGACCACTAGACCAACGAGGCAGTCTTTATTAAACTTGGTAATAACGTAGTAATATGCTACTGCGCTCTTTAAAAAATACTTGCAACCGAACGTGAACTCTTATAGGTTGAGTTGTTCACGCTGTGGGTTTTTAACGAGGGAATCACTCGTTCGTAGCGTTCGTAGGGTAGTTAAGAGCTATGGAGATGATTTTTTCTTTTTTCCCACAGATGGGTGTATGTAGGAGTTCACTTTTAATCAAGCGCGTGGCTGGTAGCAAGCATGGCTAGCGCATGCATAAATGTAAAATCTGCTTGAAAAATTAATTCGATAAAAAATATAGCTCATTTTTGCAATGTTATGGACACAGATTTTAATTGGCACTCATTTTATCAATAAGCGGAATGCCTGCGGTATTGGCAAGCCTATATATAAACGTGTGTTGATTAATTTTTATCACCAGCTTTTACACGAACTTCGATATCAAAAGGCAATTCTTTTGATCTATAAAACTGCCATTGTTCAAGACTTATTATCGCCATAGTGAACCCACTTGGCCGAAACGTTAGTAATTAGAGCTTAGATATAAATGATTTTATATCTAATATCTGGTCATAAATCTGGGTAATCTAGGCTGTGGTTTCAAGGTTTTGCTAATCAGTAGTTGAGCAAGAATACTTCAGAATTGGTAGTTGAAAATTCCTTATTGAATTAAAAAATCGATTCAAAATAATGTGTCCTCCTTTTTGTAAGAGAATTTTACTTTCCTTTTTTCTTTACCTATCAGAATAATTAATAGGTTAGTAATTCAAAGAAATTATGAATTTCTATATTTTATCCGGCTCGCCTGATGGTAAGCGGTTACCAAAACCTATGACGATGGCAACACCAAGAGAATCACTGGCGCGTTTCCGACGATGTAAAAATCTTTTCACGCCCTTTTTGAAGAATCCCGTGTTACTGAGTCTTTTGCAAGAATCGCGAATCCAAACATGACTCCATAAAAAAAAATGTTTCTTTGTGACCCTATAAATAATATCATCAAATCCAAAGAAGTTTGGCTTCATATGTAATTACACTATAACCTCCTGTGCTTTTACCCATAGACACTCCTATAATTTCACGTCATAGGTAGAAAATTCATTGATAATGTCACATAATAAGAAAATATCTATAGATTAGATTTATAGTTTTATTTAATTATTAAAAAATACAGTTTTCTTTTAAGAAACAGTCTAAATAGTCATTTCACAAGCGGAAACAATATGGAAAACTTGCTTGCTACCGTCGAGATAATGAATGAGACTGACGCTGTACTGGATACAGTTTTTGAACTGACTAAGGATTCAGATCGTAAGTTTTTTTTTTTATGGGAAAGGAGGCAAGCTTGCAGACGGATCGTCTGAAGGTAAGCGATTACCGCTGCGATGGACACCCGCAACAACTGAGGATTCACAAGTGCGTTGCCGGGAAAAGGGAGTACGCTCTTTTCTTGAAGGTTTGAAGGTCGTATGTGTCGGAAATACTGCAGGCGATAGTTCATTCCACAGTTTAGTTGTGCGAGGCAGAAAGTTTCTATAGTAACGCACCCTTGTGGACTGAAGTTATTTATATATGTATTATATATTTAAAATAAATGGTACCTGGTAAACGGTTACCATGGCCACGATCATAGGCTCAGAAAGAAAAGATGATGTAGTGACAAGAATGGAACGAATTTGCTGAGATTAACAAAGGGTATTTATAAGACAAATGTGAGCACCTTTTGTATGCATACATACTTATAATTAATAATAAATGAGATAATTATTATTGAAAGCAATTTATTAGTAAAACTCTTTGGTACTGGTTTCTAACACTTACGCGAATATTGGACATTGAAATAAAACTACTTTTTACGGATTTTAGGACATTAGGACGATCAACACCGCAGTCCACCCGTGACCATGGATGCTGTAAAGGATCCGAAACGTCGGGAATTTAAAAATATCAATATAACGCGATAAAATCCATAAAAAGTAGTTTTATTTCAAAACTCTTTGGAACAAACATTGCATACAATCAAATCACATCGTTGTCATTGGTTGGACTAATAATATTGTTGATATGTTTCGTATAATTAGAAGTAATATCAGTACTATTTGGGTTTGCAGCAGTTAGCAGTGTCAGCACATGCGCACCAGAGGATGTGCATGCTGCAGATTTCCAAAACACCGATTGCAATGATGGCGGTGAGTGTCTACAACACTAACTTAAATTATGATTGATTTTTAACGTTAAATCTCTTTGAAGGTATGGTCATAACGTCTTTAGATCCTGTCGATATCAATAGATTCATTCTCTAGCTCCAACACTCCCAGGATCTATTGCTATAGACCTTTTATAACTTTGGAACTTGATTGGGCATAAGTCCATCAGTACTATTTCCGACTCTAGAATACAAGACAGGAAATGTTGTTCAGCAACCCTTGTGATCACTAGACTAATGAAGAAATGTACGATGTTTTATATAATGATAAATAAGGAGTTTTTAATAAAAATGAGGTGTAATATGGTGACTACTCGTAATATAGCGCTTGGTGGGAGGCGGATGGTGCAGACGCGCCGCGTCCGGCGGGGCGCACATCCGACGTGCTCCTGCCCTTAAGTTTCACAGATTAGATAACCCGTAGACGAGACAGTTGATCTTCTTAAAACTACTTTTAGCAGTTTCGTTTTGCCAATATTATGGTAATGAGGAGTTCTGATTAGTATAACGTAGATGCTTACAAAAGCAATATGTGAAGTTAATCATCATCTTCCTGCCCTTTTCCCTGTGTGAAGCTAAATAAAAGGAAACTAAACTAAATAAGCAATAGATATCAGTTTGGCTGTTATGCTCTTACAATAACAACCATGATGCAAAAACGCGTCAAATTCGTGAATTTGTTGCATACAATCAGCTTGTAGCTATACATTCTCATCAACCCGTTCTGTATAAAAACAATATTATACTCTATGGCACCGCCTGGTAATTCCACGGCAAGTTAGCGATTTATTATCGACTCACTTCAACGCGGCTACGTCGGATGCGATAGTTTATAGTTCTCGCTACTGTTACTTACCGGCCTCGCTCACCTTCCACCACGCAAACCTATGCAAATCTAGATACCATTAGCTCTAGGAGTACCGTAATTAGTTTTAATGTTGCCTATCTACATCAGTATGTGTGGTGTTACGTTGAAAGTCAGAGTGAGAAACAGTGTGATAAGGGAGCTTTGTGGAGTGAAAGAGGATGTAGTGACAAGGATTGAGAAAGGTATGGTAAGATGGTTTGGTCATGTAGAGAGAATGTATGAACGGAGATTGACGAAACAAGTATATATGGCGAGTGCGGATGGACGAGTTCGAAGGGGACGACCCCGGCGAACGTTCCGCAACCAAATTGCGGATGTTCTTAAAAAAGGCCAGGTTCCGAGCACCCTAAACCGACGGTCATGCATGAAGAGATTAATTAATGTAAATGAAGCGAAAGTAGTGTGCCAGGATCGTGGCAAGTGGAAATCCATAGTCTCTGCCTACACCCATGGGAGACAGGCGTGACAATATGTATGTATGTATGTATCTACATCAGGATGTTCATGGGTTTTGTCGAAATTTGTTGTGCAGACAAATAGTACCTAACTACTGAAGATTTAAGATTACAAGAGCCGTGTTCAGCAGTGGTGATGATGATGATGAAGTGTCGTTTGGTGAGGGAGAAAATCTAAAAACTACGCTCACTTTCAATAGGTAATCATGATTGTCCAGATAGTTTTGTCGTTGCATGCTTCGTAATTATCAATGGCTAAGGATGAGATAAGGCAGCGACAAAATCATATCATAGGACACATGTTCTGTGTGACTCGCATGATAGTTTTGATTTATAGACACATGTTAACACATCGTGATGTTATTTCCAGTCTCAGATCAAATAAAAAGTTAAGATGGAACTTTGCGAACAAAGAAGTGAGGCCGGCTAAAATTACACCTTATCTTTTCAGTCGAGCTTTCGATAGCTCGATAGCTCGACTGACATGATAAGGCGTAGTTTCGGTATACGTGTGTGCGTGTAATTGTGTGTTGTACACGGCAAGGCGTAGTTTTAGCCGGCTTCACTTCTTTGTTCGCAAAGTTCCATCCTAACTTTTTATTTGATCTGAGTTTCCAGTGCTGATCTCGCATTGAAGTTATTTTTTTTCTATAATTAGAAGTCCGCTTATTTTGGCAAAGTACGATGTGAAGTATTTCCATGGATCATTTTGTTGTGAATCATCCAAAATAGTCGTAGGCCACCAGGGGGCTGTTTATAATAGACTTTTGTTTTACAATCTTGAGTTAGATGCACGAAAATCACGAGGGACGATTAGGTGCGTAAACCAACTTAAAGATCACCTAAATCGTCTAAGTCTAAATAGTCTCTAAAAATGATCTAAAAAGTTTAATTGTCTTTATTAGTTTCAGAAGTGTACTTTTAACAAAAGTTTTTCCATAAGTGTCTGCAGCGATTTTATCGATGCTTATTTTTATTTTCAGTCGCCAATTGTAATCCCTGTTTACATTATTTTATATTGCAGCGTTTTCCAATAGGTATGGTTGGTACTCGAATATAAATTATTTGGTTCAGCGAAGTGTTTACAATAAGATTGTATTCAAACAATAAATACCAGATGATAATTTAAAGCGAAACCAGTGATGTTTAATTTCAATAAACTCAGAATATTTTAGCATTCATTTTCATTTTGTGTACATTCAATATAATTTTATGTTAATACTAAAACAATGTAAAAACTTTTTTATAACGTTTATAAAATATAAATTTCCTTTCGATGTTCAAAAACTGATGTAAACAGCTGAATCACGCGCCATTATTCAAAGTAAATAAAGCGAAAAGCTGAAATTATTTCAACTCTTAAACGAAACGGAGGTGGCCAATGATGATTCTGCAATTCTAAAAGCGTGTTTGAACAATAGCATCAGGAAAATTGTTTTTTATCGATAGTGTAATAAAAAAGTGTGTGGTCATTCACTGATATTGTTTTTTTATACGTTCCGTATCGAAAATGCGTTAGAAAGCGGCACGAACAAAATTTCTGGATATGAGATTACGATGTAATACAATTCTAATGTAAGTAACCTTTGAAAGTGATATTATTTTCTAATCTTTCAAATCCTTTTTCCATTAACACACAACGTCAGTCTGAAATTTCTCGACATATAAAAAGGCGCGTTCGGACTTAAGTTTACGAAGCAAAAAATCGGTCGACAATTTATTCGTGGGCGGGTTGGGCATCACTAATCGGCGTCATCAATCAGCTCGTCCCGCGATCGGATCAACTGACGGACCTCCCCGCCCCGCAACCCGAACGTCCCTCGCCACACCTCATCTCACACCCCGTTAATAGGACCTGCCGGACTACGCCTGTTGTGCTGGAGAGAATTTTTATTTTAAATTGGATTCAATATAGTATTTTTGTTGTTTGTGTGATGTTGTTAGTTAAAATTAGAGCTTTGTATTTATTTTATCAATGGCCGCGCCATGCTTAGTAATGGCTTGAATGAGTCTCTTGCATTCAAAACTAGAAGTAGGTATGTTGAATTAATAGAATATTACTCTGATATATGTATAATATTATGGAACGCTATCTGAAAGGCAGTGAAGAAGCCAAGCATTTATAGCTGTTACATTTTAGAAAAATGATGCAAGTACTACCTAAGTTCTCTTTAACTCGAGACCTATTTCTTAGTAGTCCAATGATCTTGTCACCAGTCTATCATAAAACTGCAAGGCAAAATTGAAAAAGTACAACAAAATGCTTATTATCTACGAAAACAGATAGAAAATGTGGAAGAGAAAATAGGAGCAGATAGCCAAGCGTTTCATGAGGTGGAAACAAAGAATGCTTGAAATTTCATCCACATAATATTTGACAAAGCCAATGTTTACCTGAGTCGTTGGGCTGGCCGTTCTGTTATCTATGACAACAGTCTACCCGGGCTTGTCGCGATGAACGCACTGAAATATTCCCGGTAAACTCACCGACGTAGTATTTATGTCGTTTGGATAGGGTTCAAATCAATTTTGCGCAAAACAATCGCCTATACGGTACCTTCGCGCTTCGCTGACATGGGTAATGTTTGCACCCGTCTCCGAATTGATTTACCCACATCCGTAAATGTCACGGTTTTTCGCACCGAAATCGACTATTATTGGAATATGAATATGTCTACAAATAGGGCTGTTTTTTTCGGAGTTAGTATTACGTAGTGGTCGGTTTTTTGGAAGGCTTTGACACACATTGTGTTCTACCGAGTGTAGTGATCTTACAATATACATTCATCATCAACCTTTTATATTGTCCCACTACTGGGCTGGTGTTTTCCCTCGAATGATAGGGATTAGGCTATAGTCCAACATTGTTTAAAGTAATTGTCAAATTATTTGTTAAACCTCTGAAGCTATTATGAAGAATTTTGGTATAGATTTGAGGCTATATTTTCTCTTAAAAAGTCCTTTGGGATGTGAGGGAAATCACAGACGATAATAAATGATTACCAAACTGAAGGTAATTAAACTAAATGAACTCTACGCTCCGTATAGGTACCTACTAACAGAACAAATTTCCTTAACGCATATTTTGTAAAACATGTCACGTGCTTTAAAAGAAGTTACATATAATTCAGTCAAATCCAAGATTTAACGTTATCAAAACTTTACCTGACTTGCCGCCCCTTTGCATTCCCCGTCCGATATTCCGAATTCTGAAGACAAAGCGTCAAGTTTTATAGTTTTAATACTTCAAAGAATAAGCTTTCGAATAGTAGAAACTCTATTTAAATTATCTACAGACTTAAAGTATTCTAATACTTGGCACGTAGTTTGTGCAAACGAAGGTGCAAGGGTTAAATACTGTCTGGCGTCTTCTTTAAATTAGGCGCAATGAAAATTCTTTGTTTAGAATAAACTCATAATTTGACTTCTTTAGTGTTTTAACATAAACAAAGTAATAGGTACATTCTAACATTATCAGCTTGTCATATAGCTATTTCAATATCTTGATTTCGCCGAAGAGACATAATTCATCAATTATTAATGAGATATAATTGCCCCATTAGTCCAGTGGTCGTAACGGTGAATGCTATGGGGGTAGTAGGGGTCCTAGGTTCGATTCTCAGATGAAGAGCAGAGTGATTGGATTTTCCATGAAATTCTCAGTAGCAGCTCGGAGTTTGGATTTGTGCCCGGTTAATGGCAATAGGCTCGGCCTATTACATAGAATCTATCTCTACCGGTGTATTGTGGGTGTACATTAGTATACCTCTGCTTAATCCTTCGAGGAATACAGGCGGGATGGTATATATTCCCCGTAATTTTTATTCCCCTTGCTGAAATGAGTATGGCATAGATCCTTTAACGCTTTAAAAAAAGTAATGTATCTTTTTTACAGAACGCGCTATATTGGCTGGCTATGTTTCATTAATGCGACAGTGTATTGAACTTGCTGAAAAAGTTGGAGCGGCGAAGGCTTAAGTCCACTACTGCGTATTTCAATTATTAAGTATTTAATAAAAGTGTTTTAGTTCACATATTAAATTGTTTTATTATCTTTTTAAATTTTTCATGCTAGGATTATAAAGTTATTTTAGCGGAGGAAAAATTCCACTGCGGGCAGGATTCCAACCTGCGTCTTCTAGTTAAATATATCAGACGCTATGACCAACTAAGCCACCACGAGGTCTACCCGTCGAAATTTGCACTGAGATTCATCATTTACGTCTTTGAGGTGACGTAAGCGACATCTGTTGAATTGCTTCTCTTCTCTTTGACTTTGCTTCTCTTAAATAAGTATTCCCAACTACGAATTCCCAAACATAAATTCTATAAATTATATTATTTCAAGTTTTGAGTCAAACATAAACAATTTCAAATGTTGTCTTGGAATCTCTTAGGCTCAAGTTGCGACTAATCAGCGTTCACATTCAGGGACTAATCAGCGTAAAATTATACCATCACGCCTGTATTCCCCGAAGGGTTAGGCAGAGGTGTACTTGTGTACACCCATACTTCGCCGGTATGGCGGTCAAGCTGCCATTAACCGGGCACAAATCCAGACTCCCGAGATGCTACTGAGATTTAATAAAAAACTCAATAGCGCTTAACTCGACCTGGGAATCAAACCCAGGACCTCTAGGGTAGCATTAGCGCTTAGGACCAGTAGACTAATGAGGTAGGCGTAAACTTATGCTTCCATAAAATGTCAAATACGTATTGAATAATTACATACTTATTTAAGCTTATGAGTTGCTTAGAATCGTCTGAGTATGAACCTTAACTTCAAATCTGATGTACCTACACTCCGCCTATTAATGTAGTTGCTTCTCCTTGCTAGAATACTATCGATCAATATTAGAAATAGAATACTATTTGTGTACCCTGAGGCAAGGCAGATGGAATTGTATTTTTTGTGTTACCTCCCTATACGTCAGCGAAAAAACACTTCTACGACCGTATCTATTTTCCATTTCCTACCCTATCGATAGGGGTTCGCATAAATGGTTTAAAATCCAATATTTTTGCTTTGTTTTGTTTGATCAAAAATTCAAAATTGACTGTCATTAAAATACGCCTAAAAAAACTGACTCTTTTAATATCTTTCAGAGTTGTGTATAAAAGATACTGTAAAATATGATAGTTAGTGTTTTATTGATGTTAAGCATTCTAAAAATCATACGAAAGCCTAGCTACCTATATGTATAATTATCATGGGCTACCACCAAGTCATAGGTTACAAGTTCAAATCCAAGGCCAAGACCAAATAAGACACATATTTGAGAGATTTTAAGTGTTATATAGTAGCTAGAAAAAAATATTTTTCTTGTCTCTTTAATTTAGTGTTAACAACATACGATATCATTTTAAATGGTCGGAACTTTTTCCTTTGAGTATCTAACAGGGATACCATTTATAAATCTTAGGTATATTCAGGGTTTGTTGCAAAAAACACTCAAACTTCACAGGACTATAAATCATTAACATCACAAATAAAAACTATAGTTCCATGAGTGTTAATGATTCATCAAATTTTAATTCATCATATTCATTTTCTTATACAAACATCTAAATATTTAAATTAAACGCACAATATTACGAACTATATGCGTAGTAAAAGAAGGCACTAGTTAAGTTAACCGCAGTCTAGTGCAAAAGGTAGGGGGGATGCGGGGGTCCATTAAAATTTGTTAGTTACTCGAAACCATTGCGACCATTTAAAATAGTACCCAAAACAACGGAATTTAAAAAAAAATCGGTACTTGAATATAATTATATATTTCTATAACCTTTATTGTCCCATGGAAATGTTAGATGAATGATGTTTTGGAAAAGGTCTTAGAACAAATAAAGTTTTGTGTGTTGTTTATGATGCTAGAATTATATTTCGCAAGGTTGTACGTTTCTTTCTGATAATCCCTACATTATAAACAATCTGCCTCTGTCTGTAAGTTTGTTTAAAATGGTTGAAATAATATTCAACCATTCAAAGACGGCGCGGCTTGCTAGTAAGTAAATAAGATTCTTAGTGCCATTATCTAGTAAGGTGTGGTCATGGAGAAGTGCCAAATTTTGAGACTTGAGCAAACATGTTTTCCATGTTGTTACTTCTACGTTTACATCGTCGTTTGCCATAAAACTATATCAATATACCGCACCTGCCGCTAATATATGCTTATGATAGTAATGGCAAACAGCTGTCGACGGGCTTTTGTTATGAACATGTATAAATAAATATATTTTAGTTTGAGAATTTTTAGTTGTAGTAGAGTTGTAGTAGAGTATTTTTAGTAGAGAAGTTTTAGTTGTAGGGACTGCCTTATGGTCCTAAGTTCGAACTTCGATTGCTAAGTTAAAGGTCCTGGTCGAAAAGCTGGGATTTTCTGGCGTGTTGGTGTGAGATTTAGTTTATATTTTTTTTTTGGGAAAACGAAGTAGGTAGTGATGGCAAAAGGGGCTTAGTTGATGATTGAGAAGTAAGCGTAAGATATTTAGCAGTTTGAATACGTGCTCGGGTATAAGGCAATTACATGGGCCTTAAAAATACCGGCGCACTGCGGATGTACATAAGTAGATATTTGCCAATCACTTCAGGGAATAAAGGCGTCATGTAATTTTTTTTTTATAAAAGCTTACTAGCAATATGGGTCGCACGTTACTAGTGATCTTGTTAACCCCTCGTACTAAGCTAAATGCTTGGGGTTACCGATGTGTACCCAGTCGTGGCACATGTGACCAATAGGGCTACCATTGCACTACTCGTGATATAAGTATCACGAGTAGTGCAATGGGTGAGTTTCAAACCGGCAACCACATGATCGCAAGTCCAACGCCCTAGCCATTAGGCTACCGCCGCTTAAAATGTAAAGTAGCTGGCCCATTATTTGCTGAAACATTGTCAGCGTTCGAGACAGCCACGGAGCGTTTTGTCCGATTTGACAGTTACTTGGGCGAATGTAGTATTGTCCGCCAAACGAACTGACATGACTGAAATTACGGAACGAGTTTACATTTCCAGCTTATTAGCGCAATAATAGTAAGAATTTGTTTAATTTAGTGCAGATAGACGAAGAATATAATGTGAATTAAAAGGTAAGTACCTAGCTTGCTAGTGTATATTTATATAAGTTTGTTTTTGTAAAAGATCTCACAATTTTTAAGAAAATCCTAGCTTGAGGAAAAAAAAGATAAAACATCTATACTTCTATACTAATATTATAAAGAAAGAAAGAAAGAAAACTAAATTTATTCGTAAAAAGACACCCGAGCACACAAAAAAAGAGATAAAGCTGAAGAGTTTGTTTGTTTGTTTGCTTGAACGCGCTAATCAGGAACTACGGGTCCGTCTTTCAGTGTTAGATAGCTCATTTATCGAGGAAGGCTATAGGCTATATATCATCACGCTAAGACCAATAGGAGCGGAGCATACATGAAAAATGTTGCAAAAACGGGAAACATTTTAATGCAGAAAAGCCGAGAAAACATGCGGGCGAAGCCGTGGGTGGAAAGCTAGTAAATAATAAACCATCACGCCTATATTCCCCCAAGGGTGAGGCAGGGGTGTACTTATGTACAGCAGGTCGCTGTTTAGGGCCCATGTAATAGGGGGCGAGCCCATTACCATTAACCAGGCACAAATCCAAACTCTGACCCGATGCTTACTGAGAATGTCATAAAGAAGGCCAATAACACTGCTTAATTTAGGAGTTTAATATGTACCTGCGGACGACTGTCACAGCGCTCCCGTATTCCCGGTACTAAAGTGGTGACGCGAAACGCCGAGGTTAGTTTTAGTCGGTAGATCGCTCTTTTCAGAGCGGAGTCCGACACACCCCATCGCTCTCCCTGGGGCTTATTTTTGGACTTAGACAGAGCATAGAACACAATAAAAAACAGATCTAACAATCAAAATGTTAGCAGCCCTGCACAAGGATATCTGTTTATCAGACATATTTTCTCCTCTTGGGAGATGTGAAAAATAGGTCTAGTAAATATTTGAATTCACGGTTTAAAAATAGACATCAGAACAGAATTTAGGTTACAATGTGGTATTTTTTTAAATATATCTTTCTACGAAAATGGTGACAATTTTATGAAAAGGAATACCAAATAGAGAAAACATACCATCACGCCTGTATTCCCCAAAGGGTTAGGCAGAGGTGTACTTAATGTACACCCACAGTTCGCCGGTATGTTTGGGTCCCATGTAATAGGGGGCGAGCCTATTGCCATTCACCGGGCACAAATCCAGACTCCGAGCTGCTACTGAGAATTTCATAGAAAAACTCAATAACACTTTGCTCGACCTGGGGATCGAACCCAAGACCTCTAGCGTAGCAGTCGCGATTGGGACCACTAGACCAACGAGGCAGCCAACCAACCAAATAGAGAATATGATTGATATTTCAACTCATTTGCACAATCAATTTGTCACGTGCCTTTGGCTAATAAAAGTGAAAAATCCTGTCATAATTCACACGTGAAACGTATTTTTGCAAAGAAAATATGAAGAATGAGATGCATGCTTCTGTAATGAAGGTGACACGTGCGACCTATCGCCTTAGGTCAGGTTTGGAGGTACACCCGTGTGTACACGCCTGTGGCGTGTAGCCGTCTACACACCAAGCTATAATAACCAGTTGAGACTGACCTCCCATTCTAAAGATTTTCCGTACCATTCAAGGCCAGCATATAGCACACGTAATGGACCTGTTTATAGTTGCTTAATTGTTTAAAGTAAACACACAATCCCTTTTGTTTATATAAGTAAATGTTTCATGTTCTATCTGGCCGGCGGGCGCCCTACACTACGTTTGCCTAGCCGCGATCTCCACTCTAGAACTCGCTTGCTCCAGCGTTTGTCAGTTCTCCGACAGATGTGACCGGCCCATTGCCACTTCAGCTTGCTAATCCTTTGAGCTATGTCGGTAACTTTAGTTCTCTGACGGATAACTTCATTGCGGATTTTATCCCTCAGAGAGACTCCGAGCATAGCTCAGCTCTCTCCATAGCTCGCTGTGCGACTTTAAGTTTGTGGACCAGTCTTACTGCGAGTGTCCACGTTTCGGCTCCGTAGGTCATAGCAGGTAGGACGCACGCATTGAAGACTTTCGTCTTAAGGCTCTGCGGTATGGGTGACGAGAAGACTTGACGAAGTTTGCCAAATGCTGTCAATCCCAACTGAATCCTCCTATCGACTTCCCTCTCGAAGTTGTTTCTACCAAAATTGCACAATTTGCCCGATGTAAGCATATTCCTGAACAACTTCGAGAGACAACCCATAGACGATAACCGGCCTCGGTTATCGTCAATAAGTAAGGGGTAAGTAAATGTTTAGTGTGACTTAAAAGTAGTTAAAGTAGTTGATTGTACCAGTGATGGTAACATGGACTGAGACACATACGCGCGGTCAAGCTATATAGTATGTCCAGTATAAGCTGGTCTCGCAATCACTGGGCTTTCAAGTTATACACTTAAACTTTTCTTGTCTGTCTATAGCGTCTATCGGTGAACAATGCATGAAAATCTGTTTTTGAGTTTATCACGAGAAGATAGACGATACATTGTAGTGATTATTAGTATTACACTAACAACCTTGCAAAACTATATTACTATCATCATTATTTATTGATTTACCTTCGTCCAGTAGAGGCATAGTATAGGTTGAAAAACAAAATTTGGTACCGATTTTTTTAAGACTACTTTGTTTTATGTAACACATTTCAATTACGCGCCACTCGCCCCCCACACCCTCTGCCTTTGGCATGAGACAACAGTTTACACCCTCAGATCAAATGAAAAGTTAAGATGGAACTTTGCGAACAAAGAAGTGAGGTCGGCTAAAACTACGCCTTATCTTGTCAGTCGAGCTTTCGATAGTTCGACTGACAAGATAAGGCGTAGTATTGGTATGGTATACGTGTGTGCGTGTAATTGTGTTTGTACACGGGAAGGCGAAGTTTTAGCCGGCCTCACTTCTTTGTTCGCAAAGTTTTATGTGATCTGAGTTTACACTTAAACTGCGAACCAAATGTTAATATTGAAAAACGTTACAAACAAACAGATACCTATACCTTTGCATTTATAATATAGTCTGAATTGACGTATATACTAATGAAAAATGATTTCATATTCAACGAATCAAATAACATAAATATTAATTTTCTTTACACGATTCCTCCAAAGGATGTCTTTATAATTAACTAGGCGGTAGAATCAAAATTGCTTGAAGAAAATATTCGAAATAACAAGCGAAAACAATATACCCGCTGTGAATGACAATCTGTTCCTAAAGAAAGTATCTGTAATTGCCTACGTCGAGGTCAGGTAGGTATCTGTTGGATTTGTAAAGGGGCCCGTCCTTTATTCCCTTTTCTCCTTGATTTTCCGGTAAAGAACAAAAGCTATAGGGCCTTAAATGAGACCTCCGACTCTGCGCTGTTGTTCTACTATAGATTAGATGTCCTATATTACGTAATTAAGATCAGAAGGTTGTTGGTTCAAAGAAAATTTTCATTATTATGAATGCTTTATATGTATTGTGAAGGTTTGTTGTATATATATATGTAACAGTACGGTGGGAATATGTCATACTGCGATAGTGCGGAATATTATCATGGTACAGTTATTTTCCTGGTTCCATTTAAAAAATACATGGACGCCCCTGTAACCCTTCTGAGCAAACTACGGGATTTGTGTCCCTAAATAAACATAACGCATTCTTAGCAAATCCTCAACACGCAGAACATTTGTCATTTCTTTTCCTACCACTTCGGGTACCTACATATTATATAGTTGTAACGTGTCAGCGAGATAATAAATATGTAGGGTTTTTATCAATGCATCTTAGACAAGATTTATTTCGTTCAAGAATGAAAATTTTGATAATACACTTTCAGACCAGCATTTTGATCATAGAATCTAAATGAAAACTATATTTTGCACCGGTGCGTAAAAATAAATGTATATTTCGCTTTACCTTCCTTATTACTTTTACTTACTTTTGAACGTGGTACAGGGAATAATTTAGATTTAATGTTGCAGAAGATATTATAAGCTACATCCCTGTATAAGGCATGATGAATCGGGCTAAAGTTGAGAATTTTGTTAAGTTTTGGAATCCCGTTGGTCGTCGTCCATGGAAAAGCGCACTGGAGTGTTTCTTTATGACGAAACTTGAGAGAATTTTTGAAATATCGATTCGGGTTCCATTCATAAACTTTGTGTTCTGTATTTAGAATTTATTAATGAAAGCGTAAATTGAAAACGTCCCGCTGTTCTTTGAATCTTCTGAATATTATTTTCTGCGAACCAGATTTATCAATCAAAAATATTATGAAGCAATAATTGAACAGATATCTTTTTATTTATAAAACGATATAATATTTTTATTTTTATTTATAAAACTCAATGGACAGTACCTACGATAAGTACACAAGTATTTTGATTTCAATTAAGTATTTTCAACCAGACGAACTGATGATGATGCAGGGTTAAACAGAAACATTATTTTTGTTGAACCGTGGTTCGAACCTAAACATTGTCTATAAAATATCCATATTATTTGATGGCCATGTACTCGTATATCAATCTTGGTTTGTAAAAAATATTTATTATTTATTTGTATATGTTTAATTTAGTAATGGGTCAGGGAAAACCCTGCATTGGTACTAATAAGGTAATAATTTCGGGTGTATGAAAGAGATATTTTTAATCATTTTGATATACTCTTGAAATCACTCAGTTTAATAATTACCTCTTATTAAACTAAAACATATCCAAAATCATCCTCTCGCAGACCACATTTCATAGAGGTAAACGATCTGTTGCGGTGCCCTCTTGTGGTCATATTTCCCTTAAACATACAAAAAGCATCGTCTTTACCTAAAGAACCACATAATTTTTGAAGTGGTCAAACTACTGTAAAGTATATTTGCGTCAATATTTCAAAAATATTCTGTCTCTAAGAAATGATGTGCTACTAAGGTTTGAATGGGTAAGTCAGTGAAATAACTGGGAAAATTAGAAACACGCGAGTGCTACCACTGGTGTTGCTGGAGTCTCCAGATGCTTCTAACCATCAGGCAGTGCTTGTTTGTCATATTAAACAAAATGACAAACATAAGAGAATGCACAGACTCTCTATAGGTACTTCTAATGTAGATGTCGACTCACCGCATATCACGTGTTTCTCGTTCAGTGCAAACAAGCAACTAACACTGGACTCATATGAGGGTAAATCTGTTACAGCGTCGGACGGGGCTCTCAAAGGATTTTCTCCGTACAGCCATCGGCAAATATTTGTCACTCTCTTTGTTTCCATTCAGCGAACATTCTTCACTCTAGTTTCAGACCCTTGTGATAGAGGAAATATTATTAGAACGTTTTTCGGTGTATTTACACTTCGTTCTGATGTATAATAAGTTGTGGGCGAAATTCTACTGCAATATTTTTCAAAACTGCAAAACTTTTTTTTCACGCAATCATATTATAATAATACAATATGTTACGTCACAAGAAAAATATTGTGTTCGATTATGGTAAAGGATGAAATTTGATGTTGTATACAGTTTTATTTATTAAATTAGCAAAATTTTCCAGAGGGCAAATTTAAGACTAGGTTTTATATTTATCCACGTTTAGGCAAACTGGACGCCGACTCAATATCGTAAAGACATGGTTTAGGTATCTAAATATAGCATAAAATGATAATTCTTTCACCGAAGTCTATATGATAAATGATAAACTTGAACAATGCGCGGTATCTGACGCGAGAATGATAATAAATGGAGTGTAAATGGAAAAAACCTATTGCAACATCTATAAGCTATAAAGTATAGCATTTTGTTCTTAGTTTTCCTGTTTTTGTCTGTTATCGGCAGGCGGCGCTGGTGACGCGACTAACGACCGATGTCGACGTCTCAGTGAAATGTCACTATGATTTATTTGCTATGTCATGAGCGAATATACGCCTGAGATGTTAGGGATAGGTTGAAGGGGAAAGGAGAATTCTTAATTTCTAAAAAGACGAGTATGACTGTTGAATGAGTCTAGATGAAGCAAGTGAGAAGTGAAAGGTATTTTGTAGTTTCTACATACCCCTATGTGATTGCAAGCGTGGCTGTTGTAGTCCTGGGTTCTATTCTCAGGTTGTACAAAGTGCTGGTGATATTTTCTATTAATTTAATTGTGGGGGCGAGTCCAGTTGATGGAAATAGGCTCGATCGAATTACCTTACATTAGCGACCTGCAGGTGTAGGTCCTACTTGAGACATACCAAAACAGTTCTGCCTAACTCTTGGGGGACTACAGGCGCGATGGTATATTAAGAGGATGATTTGAGAAAGAAAAGGTAAATATTATAGTCCTACAGTCACAGAAATAATGAATACAAAACTCAACAATTCCACAAACAACTCATTTTAAAATTAGAAGCTAAAATTAAGATTGATATTCATTGGTATTTCTAATTTTGATACACAGTATTCACCATATCTGTGGCGCGTTGAATTTTCGATAACCGCGCGGGCCACTTATTTCGAGCAAATTTGTGTACAGACGTGTTCAAAATTGGAACGCAGAAATTTTCCGTTTATTTCGATAGGGGGAATATTGTGGATGGAGCGTGGTTCGCTTTGACTTAATTTTTAATCTTTTCTAATGTAAGTTTTTGGATGTTTGTGTATAGCAAAGTACAGTACAGTAACCGGCATAAATGTGTTGTTACGATGTTGTTAAGATGGTATACCATCTTCCAATCGTAACAACACATTTATGTGTTGTGTATTTATCCGGATTGGCTGCAGTGAAAAGACGGACGAATGTAGGGATTGGCCGCTGTCAAAGGCCTTTGCCCTGTAGTGGGACGATAATGGCTGAATAAAAAAAAAACTCATGGAAAGCAATGCTGGTTGATCAGTTAAAAATTATACACATGAATTGCTTATTTATTATTATATTTTTTATGAAGCTTTTTAGTTGAATTTACATTTTTTTACTTAGCTGTAATTCGTGGTTTCGTTCGCCGCCCATAAAGACTTAAATTATTTTTTTAAACGAAAGGAAGCCATCCTTTTTCATGTTTAGGCACGAAAAAGTAACAGACAAATATTTACATAATTATTTTTTTTCTTTTTTAAAAAAGCTTACTAGCAATGTGGGTCGCACATTACTAGTATTCTTGTTAACCCCTCGTGCTAAGCTAAATGATTGTATTACGAGTAAGTCCACGTCGGTAGTACCATGGGTGGGTTTCGAACCGGCAACCATCCCTATGGATTAAAAAAATAATATCTATAGCGGTAGCAAAAAGTCAATTACGCGTCTGTAATATCTACATTCCTTAATTTTAACCTAACAATATGGGCGGTTTTACAGCACCTATATTAAAACATTATTTTTAATTAAATAATGACGCAGGTTTCGCATCGAGTAAAATGTTGCCATTTAGGGACCGTTTTTAATATTACTTGCTAAATCAAGGTTTTGATATATTTTTTAATTAAGTTCGTCAGCCTGCACGTAATATTTGTATAAAAATTAATGGTAATAGATAAAATTTTTTGAAAGCAGGTAACCTTAAACTTTTATTCTATACTAGCTTTCCGCCCGCAGCTTCGCTCGCGTGGGCAACACGATTTTGACTGTTTATTTTTTTTTAATTTCTGGCGGATTATTTCAAATTACCTAAAATTGAGACCAAATAATTTGTTCCACTATATAGTTTATTGAAATATAAAAATAACATGTAAATTTCTTATTAATTTATTCATGTCCTTTTAGCTATTGCGATGATCTATCATTCTAGAGGCCTCGTAGGGTCGATTTTTATGAAGGTATAAATAGTAGAAGACCGCTTGCTTTGACTTAAAATTGAAATTCTTTTTATACCTTCCACATTTATGGCTTTTCTGTCTGGTATCAAAATGACCAGACTGCTATAAATACTGATTCAATAACAGGCAAGGTAGAAGAAATTCTTCTCTTTCTTTCTTCTTAAATCTATGCCTGCCACCCACTGACTCACCCTGAAATTTATTTATAGTAATTGCAAAGCTAAGATCTTAAGGGGGAAACGTTATTGTTCTTAAAAACATAGTTGGAGGGTAGCAAAGGTGTTCGAGGTATGAAAACTGAATCCCCTCAAGCACATCCAGAAATCACAGTGACCTTTTTAATATTTTTGTGGTCTGCTAATCAATACTCTCAGTCTAGTTACGTTACATAGCTTAAATGTTATAAGGAGACGCAGCAGAATTACAGGTGTCCCAAGGAGGTTTAACACTGTTAAGGAAGTCTACAGGATAGTTAACTGTTTCGACCGCTTGTAGCACTGAATCCAATTTCTGAGCCCTCCAACGGTTTAAGAAGTATGTAATTAATAGCAGTTGAACTGTTGTTTTTCGGAGTCAGTATTGCACGTTTGCACATCCAATCTATAGACTTCGTATGTATATTAGAAAAATCAGGATACACTCTAAGATCTATTCATCTATCATAGTCACCTGTCACTACTGTATTCAGGAGAGATGGTATACATATTCAAATTTTATAATCTCCATTTCCTATTTTAAGTAATAGCTCAGAAAACTCTCCAGCAGACGCATCTCTCTCGTATTTATTTTTAAATATAATCATTACGATGACGATGGATGATGACTTCGTCTGCTCGGGTTCCTCTGGGTACAACAGAATCTCACGGAATACCCCTGTCAGCAGAACAGTAACTCCACCCATCACTCAATTTCTGCCTCTAAAAAGGGTTCTATGGTGTGCCTCTCAATTCCACTTTTGTGTGCCATAGAAAGCATTTTATATGTTTATCAACCAACGTTTCTTGAGTAAAATCAGATTGAGTTTTCAAACATGACATGTGTCAAAATAAAAAGTAATCAATCAAAAACACTAAGGAGTATTGATATCAAATTCGAAGTAAAACCACGGCCAAAATAACTTTCCCCCTTTTTTTAAGTCCGTTAGGGGATGAATTTCAATAAAATATGAAACACGTCTTCCAACAATTCTGTTAAAGAACGTTTATGCAAAATTTGAAGCAGATTGGACCAAGGAATCACGTTGTCCCATACAAACTTTGCCCCCCTTTTTCACCCCCTTAGGGGTAGAATTTCGGAAAATCCATTCTTATCGGATGCCTACGTCATACAAAGAACGCACCCTCCAAGTTTCAGGACTATACGATAAGCGGTTTGGGCTGTGCGTTGTTCCGTCAGTCAGTCAGTCAGTCAGTCAGTCATTCAGGACAAAGGATTTTATATGTATAGATTTTTTGACGTAGATATTTTGATTTACGAACGGTCAAGTTATGATATTATTAGATATAATTTTATAAATAATAGTTACGTATGGATTTAATATTTCTTTTTTATAAACTTAAATAACCACATGTAGTGTTTCTATATCATATGTTGCGTCCATTAATTTATTATTAATACGAACACAATAAGTATAATAGCAACAATTTGCATAAAATCTGTCTGATCGCCAATATGTTTTATATTGTTTTTTTTTTGTAGTAATCTTTGTTTTCTTAACTATATTGAATCTACGAGTATGATATGATGAGTTTATAAAAATAAGGATGAATTCTACTACCTATAAATATGCAAAATATACTAATTATTAATATGGACAAGTTAGAAGGGGCCGACGTCGGCGACGAACCACAACCAAATTGCGGACTTTTAAAAAAACAGGATTATAACACCCTAAACTGACAATCATGTATGAGGAGGTTAATTAACGTAGATGAAGCGAAATTCGTATACAAGGACCGTAGTAAGAGGAAATCTATACTCTCTACCTCATGGGAGAATAGCGTGATATATATGAAGGTACAATATTTTTGTGAAGCTCTTTTAACGAAGCTTCATATTTAAAAATTTATCAACTGCTTTAATAGGAATAATAAAGTTAATAAAGTTAACGAGACGAGGGTCAAATGTTTCATATAAAACTACTTGTGAACGCTAAGCGGTAATATGTAAAGTTAATAGTTTAATCCATTTCATAATGAACGCAAATCTGGGGTTCAGACGTCTAAATTACTGTATATACGTGAATCATTTTGTTTATACCATGATGCCTGTATTCCCAAATGGGTTAGTTAGTTTGCCGGTATTTTAGGGAAGAGCTTATTGCCGATAAACGAGCAAAAACTCCGAGCTCCTACCGGCTGTATCACCATGTATTAATGCGATCACATTTAAATTGTGAGAAAAGGATGGTGCTATTTAAAGTGTAGAGCATTTCTCCCTCTAAATAGCAATAACATGTGGCACGGCCTCAGCGTTTCGCTCGACGTGGGAATCGAAACCAGGACCTCAAGTAGTCCAGGAGCTCTAGTGTAGCAGTTGCGCTGACTAATCTTAAACTTGCATTAAGTCAGTCATACTTAATCAAACATACATACATACCATCACGCCTGTATTCCTCGAAGGGTAAGGCAGAGGTGTATTAATGTACACCCACGCTTCACCAGTATGTTTAGGTCCCATGTAATAGGAGGCGAGGCTATTGTCGTTAACCGGGCACAAATCCAGACTCCGACCTGCTACAGAGAATTTCATAGAAACACTTAATAACTCTTTGTTTGAACTGGGAATCGAACGCAGGACCTCTAGCGTAGCAGTCGTGCTTGGGACCACTAGACTAACGAGGAAGTCCAATAAACGAGCTAGTATCAATTCAAAAATTGAGAACAATGACTGAACATTAAAGCGTTTCATCAAATGAGACGTGTTATATTCCATTCCATTCTTGAGTTGGTAAATATATGAACTTTTCTAAAGAAGATTATGTCGCAAATTAGTTTTGACAGATTTGATGAGCACCTAGCAAGTCTCTAGATAAAAATAGTTCTTAAATTATGTGATATATTTAGCTCGTGGTTAATTTCCTAATTTAAAAGTTATTGAAGAAACTTTGCTTGGAGGCTGAATCTGTGCAAGTTTATTTTTGTATATTTAATTCTTACGTCCCACAGAATTTTTCCCAAACGGCTAAATGGATTTTGAAGGTTTACATTTAAAATTCAACCCGGTAGATGGCGCTGCCGTACGTATGGATGTTCTGGCAAGACATGGTGTATGAGTATACTCGTACATAATCCCTCTTGCGAACTGCAGATTTAAGTGTTGTAGTTTCACTAAAAAAATGGCATTAATTTAAGCAATTCTAGCAATTGTGCTGGACAAAGCCTATTGAGGCAAGTAAATATGTATCAGTCTTAGAATGTGACGTCAACTGCAGCCATATAAATCTACTAGAATGGCGTGTCGACAATTGAAAACGGCACGTTAATGCCGAGCTGATCTGTGTAATGCTGGTTTGCAGTTTATAACCAATAGCTACAGTTAGCCGGCATTGAGGTATCAACAACTGGTATACGTATACTAAACACCTGTGCTAATGGCTGTCATTAATGAGAATCGTGATTTGGTTACTGGATGAAATGGGCTCTGCGGTCGTGGCCTGTCTACAACTTTTGTCATTGTTGGGGCTTTATTAAATGTAAATTGGGTTATTTTGGAAGTACCTTAATAGAGCTTATTGAATCGGATCACATGACGCTGTTGATGGCTGGGATACTGTTTGTTTCATCATCATCATTAGCCTGAATTTGTCAACTACTGGACTTAGGCCATTTTAAGTACTTTTCCAGTTGCTGCCAGCTGCCTCCCGCAAATCATCATTCCACCTTGCCAGTAGGTGCCTACGTTCGGTCGACCACTTGAGAACTCGTTTGCTATTCTCCGAGAGACGTGAATTTTTGGTTAAAAATATTACATTAATAGCGAAAGATTGTTCTTAGAAGTAGTTTTGTAATAGCTATACTGATAAATTGATCCTTCCTAAATCAAATACATTATACTGCAAGATCAAATGTATTCTAAGACTAAATGTAAGACTGCCTCATTAGTCTAGTGGTCCTTAGCGCGACTGCTACGCTGGAGGTCCTGGGTTCGAACCCCAGTTCGACCAAAGTGTTACTGGGTTTTTCTATAAAATTCCCAGCAGCAGAATTTCCCACCAGCAGCTCCTGGATTTGTGAGCCCGGTTAATGGCAATAGGCTCGCCTCCTATTACATGGGACTCAAACATACCGGCGAAATGTGGGTGTACATTAGTACACCTCTGCATAACCCTTCGGGGAAATGGTATGGGGCGTGATGTTATGTTTTGTTTGTCAAATGTATTCGATTTGCCTTATATTAAAAATACCAACATATAAATAACCTTAAACAACCATACATTTACAATGCAAACTACTCGTAAAGTAAGCGAAAATTTCTAGCGAGGAGCAACGGTAAATACAAAAAAAATACAATTTCAATATAAATAAATAAATTTTAAATTTAGGGACCGTCACACGTAATCAAAATCTATTCTTTAAATTTCTGTAGCTTTTCTTTCTCTGTTATTCTATTGAAGATTACAGCTACAGTCAAGGAAATTGAAATTTTAATAAACAGTTTAATTTTGTCGTCGGGTTGTCGTCGATTCAATATGGAGTATTATAAAGTATTATGAAGTTAACTCGAGCTATTTCTTTGCGAAGTTTGATATCGTAAAGCCGTCGAGGGCAGCTTATGGATTTAAATCATAACTGTTGTATGTAATAAAGCGTTATAAAGAAGTTGTTTTATGCTTTGATTGTATCTTCTGGAAAATATAATCAAGATACCAAAAGTAGAGATTTATGTAAATAAGTGAATTACTCTTTATTCCTATTCTGTATATATATATTTTTAAAAAGCTTCCTAGCAATGTGGGTTACATATTACTAGTAATCTTAGACGCCCTAGCCATTAGGCTACCGCCGCTTTTAAAATATAAGTTAAATATATATAATAACATAATATTTAAAAGTTTTTTCCAAATCTTTAGTCCAATTCGTGATCCAACCAGTAGTCATGATATTGAAATCATCATCATCGGCAAGTCTTATTGCAATTACCCTGGCACAAATTCAAATTCTGAGTTGCTGCTGAGAAATTCATAGAAAATCTCAATAACACTGCTCGACCTGAGAATCGACCTTCTAATGTAGCAGTTGCGCTTAGGACTACAACACTAAAGTCGCCTAGATTGAGTTGAAATGGAAAATTAATCCAAAGGTGACAATAAATTTATAATATATTATTAAGTAGGTAACAGAATTACTTTTTAGATTTTAGCAAAGTAAATAGCAATTCATAGTTTTTTGAAATACTTAATAGTTACACTTTTAAATTATCTTTTTTAACTGACTTTGTTCACATAACAGTGCCTTATCACGTGAGCTGGAAGAATACCAATTTCAGATCATAATGTAACATAAAACCTTTATAACATAGAAGTTCTTGCTCTTATGGAGAAAATCTTAATTATAGTGCCTGCAGTGGATGGGGTTATGTACATTGCAAAGTGTATTAGACAAAGTTGGAGCGGGAGGTCGATAGGTGCGACCGTACACGTGAATTAACTGGAATCGACTAAATTAAATGCCAGCCAAGCGTATAGAGCGTCGCGAGCGCGGATATACGAAATTGTTACACATTTTCCTTAAATTGAACTGTAATACAGTAAATGGGAAGGCGCATTTCTATCAGCGTTCAAGCTTTCTATCAGCAAATGGGCAGAACCCCACCTGATGATAAGTCATCGTCGCCCATGGACACTTGCAATACCAAAAGACTTGCAGATGCGTTGCTAACGGGCTGCAGACTGCTAGAGTCGTAGTAGGAATGGGAGCTGGCTCTCATGCCCAAAAGATGAAACACACAAAGGAATTTTAAGATCAACTCCAATTAAGTTGGTAAAACGCTAGAATGATGATGAATTCCAAGAGCAGGTGGAGTGGAAAGAGTGCAATATTGAGTTCAACATATCAATATCCTAATTTCATGGAAACGGTACATCTGCTACTTATTGATTCCGCCTTGTTGACAAACAAAAGCCAATAGACGATGACTCTCCCGTAAATATTAAATGTAATTATTTACTGGAGGGCTGGTTGGAAATAAACTGGATACAGAAGGGTCCGTGATCATAAACGCCAATGCATGGTTTAATATCTGGAAAAAAAGAGACCTACTCCTCAATCTATGGAATTTTCCTTTGCTGATTCGTCCTGAGGCTTAAGTAGATGGTAAATTCCCGAGATAGAGCCTCGTTAATACAAACCACGGCGTGTTACATTTGTTTTTGATTTAGCTACTCGTATGTAGAGATGTTCCTACGCAGCTACGTTCAGCAGAATCCGCAATGTACAACATTGATTAAATGGATTTTCAAAATGGAAACCAATTCACTCACGCACTCTTGTTAGCAAAGATAGGCGACATGAAAACCGTTACAAAAGTTATTCCAACACGCAGTTCCGGGTTTTATTTTAAACGTGGCATTGCGGTTTACTTCGTGGTATTCGCATCAAATAATGTAGGAATAGCACTGTGAACTGTGAAACATGGTGTTTCGATTTTTTGGAGCCAACTATCAGATAAAATGTACGTAAAGGGATTTGTGGACTAGCCAGCTATGCATCACTTAGCTTGTGAACAAGAATATGGGTACGTCAGGCATGAGCTAAACTGAAATGCACCTATACAAATTACGTAGAGTGGTGTTAAAAAAACTAGTAGAAAGAAATATTTTTGTTTCAAACTCATTGCCGCATACAATAAAAAAAGTATACTTATGAAAGTCTTAGTTCTTTGCCCCTAATTTAAAAAGTACTCATTTGAACCAGCATGGGACCTTTTTCTATGGAGAGAAATGTTCAAAAGACGAAGGTCTTCGGAGATTAAACCAGGGTGTGGGTTTCTTACGCACTAAAACCACCCTGGAGGTCACCATCAGCACATGGCGGGGGTCACAGTGTTCTGTTAAAAAACCACCCCGGGACCTCCTTTGTGCAATGCCTGTTATATCTTTTTCTGGGGATACGGGAAACAACCATTAATTTGTAATTGATAATTGACATATCTTTATACGTTTGACATATACCCAATTAATTTGATTATTACATATTATTTTCTTATTTACTATTTAATTTTATTTGTGAACATTTATGTGTAATGCAGTTACTAGTGACCTCGGTCCTCAGTACAACATGTTTTTGTAACATAATTTACACCTGGCTGCATTGTCGTCATGCTCCCTTAGATGTCATTGCTTGCGGTAGCGTCATTGGTCGGGTCACCCCCTTCCCTCTAAAATGGCGAGGGAGGTGATGGCTGATCCGTGCGTTATACTCGTGAACGGGTGCTGCTTGTGGTGACTGGTCGACTTGCTGGCTATCGTGTCTCAAATATTATTTTTTTATTTTTTTCCATTTACGAGTTGACTGAGTTGCCTTGTAGGTCATAGTTATCATGCATAGTATTATTATTAATATACACTGTACCATACAAAATGTAAATGTGAGTACTATGTCGGTTTTAACTCGTATAACATTTATTTATATTAAAGATTTCTGAAAGTTTTGAGTATCTCCCATGACCTACGCAAATGTCTGGCTGATCTGGTATCGTTGTGCGTCGGGTCGTTGGGCTCCCTAAAAAATGGTTGAGCTACACGATGACTGATGTATGCGTTCCGTCAGTTAGGACAGGTCAACTCAAAGCTGGTATGGTTCTTTCTTCAAAAGGCCTGTTCAGATTTTGCCCTACATTGAACTCGCATATAATATAACTATTGTCTGGACTTTAAAAGAGACCATGATTCTCTGAGTTTGTTTCGACGTTTCTTCTCAGAGGTCGTCAGATAGGAAACGTCGACGCCATCTAGTTAAAAAAAATATGTAAAAAAAACGACTTGTAAAAGTGTCTTAAAAGATCTATTTACAGAAATAAATATCATTTCAACCATAAAATTGTTCCCAAATAGTACAATTACTGATATCGGTTTAGGCCCAGTAGGATGCTTTCCATAAGGGTTGGCCATGGTCACAGGTTGTAACACATTGCATCATTTTAAAGTATCAATATTTTTAATAGAGGATTATGAATTATATTGGAATGAGGCTAAGTTATGTAAAGCAAGTAAACATATTTTATGTATAAATAAAGAGCTCAAATAAAGAGCTCCGTCAGGAAACTGTAGAAAATTATTACATTAATGACTTTGTCATTAGCTCCAACATAATCAAGTGTATAATTGCTGTCGATTTCAATTACATAAATTAGTCATAAATAGATCTGATTTTAATTGCAAAACAAGTGTGAACTAAATGTATTGTATTAGGTCGCGTTTGTAACAAATTAACGAAAGGTGGGCGTGCAAGGAACCACGTTGCCAACTCAACCGCCTCGCTGTCGTTTCGTTAACGCCCCGTCACCGCTCCGCTTCACCAACATAAGTATAATTTGAATAATCCCATGTTGCTTCAGAAAGAAGAAAAAGAGTTGAGAGGAGATTACTTAGATTAACTAACTATATTACTGCTAGGCACCGGGCAGTAGGGCAGTTAGTAAATACGTTGATCATGATGCTAATGAATAATTAAGTGTTGAAAGATTCAGAACATTTCAGATGTTATAAAGCAAGATAATTGCTTCGAACAGTCAATGCCTGAACCGTGTTTGGTATTAATAGTGAAACGTGATAATATGAGACACGGTGGACTACCTTTCCTTATAAAAAGTGATAAAATTTGGAAATCAGACTAACTTACCTTAAGTGACGTCTGATGATAATTTTATTAACGGCTCATCCTGAAAACAATTTATAAATGGTAGTATTCGTCTCCAACGAACTCGCCCGCGTAGTTATTTAGAATCCTAAAACAAATAAAAATTGAACACAGCTAGTCTATAGTCTAGCTGTCAACAGTGACATTTCATTATGTCAAATCACTTTCTTCAGAGTAACCAGGGTTGCCATTATTTTATGGGTGGGTAATACTTTGCAAGTATTAGGCAGGGTGGGAACCTAATTGTTTTCAGGATGAGCCGTTAATAAAATTATCATCAGACGTCACTTAAGGTAAGTTAGTCTGATTTCCAAATTTTATTACACGGCTAATCCTGAAAACAATTTATAAATGGTAGATATTTAGAGGTAGATAATGGCAACATCTCTACTTGCGTGTGTGTGTAAAAAGAGCTTAATAAAGTTACAACTCGTATAAATTTACCAATATTATGTAATATAAAGAAAGGACAAAAAATAAATTACAAAAATTCTGTAATAAAGATTAGATAGGTATCTAACATAAATACAGACCACTTTAAATGTTATTCATAAACATACACTTTAATCAGCTGTGTGACTAATGACTAAAATCAAGTAATTTACTAATTAGGTAACATAGTAATAATTAACATATAGTAGGTAATCTATGTCTATTATGTTATATTTATTTTAGCTAAACAAATAGTTAACAGTAAGTATGTAATTAAACTTTTGTCTTACGAACATATTTATTATTTAAAGCATAATAATATTCAGTCTTTGGTGATACTTCTTGGAATGTATACTAACTAGTTATTCTAAAATAGAATTGGCAAAAGTGAGATCAGTTCTTCCATTAACTATAGGTAAATTATAATGTTTTGCAAAGACAGCAGACTTGTTTGACCAGCCAGCAGTCTTTTTAATAATATCTATTGACACCCCTACTGTTTTTGCCTTAGATGTAGACGCATGTCTAGTACTGTGAGAAGAAAAAATACTAGTGTCAATCCCACTCTCTGTGAGGATTTCTTTAATCCAACGGCTTACAGTTTGGGGTGAAGCTTTTTTAATAGGTTTATTAGTAGTAACTAACAGGTAAGGAATATCTCCTCGAGCTTCCTTAGTGTATTCTATATATAATTCTAAGGTTTTTGCTGGACACACTGACTGCTTTTCAAAATATGGTAGGCGCAATGTGGTGCCTTTTTTATTTCTAACAGATGTTTTTAGAATATCAGAGACATTAATAATGACATAATCAGTAGAAAAGTGAATATCTTTCAGTTTAATTGAGGTTAGTGTTTGAATTCTGTGGGCAGTAGTAAGGGCCAATAAGGTAACTAACTTCTTAGACAGTTCTTTTAAATTTAAAACAATTGGCATTTTACTTAAGAAATCTAATACCACTGTAGGATCCCAAGTTTCCGTGTACCTAGGAAGAGGGGGTCTTTGTCTAAATGCTCCCCTTAGCAACCTCTTCACATTCTCATCCTTCCCAACTTCAGAGCTTATTAGAAGGGATAGCGCTGAGCGCTGAGAAAGTAGAATAATTACAACCAATGTTAAACGCTTCTGACAAGAAGCCTATTATTTGCGGTATAGAAGCTTTATAAACATCAATATTATTATTATGGCAGTGTGCCCACCATTTTTTATAGGAACAATCATATTGTTTTTGTGTACCTGGAGCTAAGGATCCGAGCATTACCTCCAAGGAAGCTTGAGGGAGGAGTCTAAGCTGGAATGCCGTCCTGAGAAGTGACCTGCAGCCAGGGTAAGATGGGAGCTCAGACGATGTTGTTTGCTAAAAGGAGATGAAAGCAAATCAGCATTAGCATCAAATATTATTGGTTTTGATGTCATCAATAATTTTGCTAGGGGAAACCATGGTTGTGCTGGCCACCAGGGAAAGACAAGGATACCTTCAGCTTGGTCATGTCTAATTTTTTCTAAACATTTAGTTATTACTGAAAAAGGAGGGAATGCATAAAAGAAAAATTTACTCCAATCTAATGTGAATGCATCTATCTCAAAGGCCAACGGATCTCTTTTCCATGAAACATATCTTGTACACTTGGTGTTTACTCGGGTAGCAAACAAATCTATTTCAGGTATCCCAAAGTAATGGGTAATTTTAAGAAATGCATAATCTGCTAAGGACCATTCTATATCATGATTTACATTCCTAGATTCCCTGTCAGCCTCAGTGTTTTCCTTGGACTTAATATAGGAAGCTGTCACCCATATATGCCTATCCTCACACCATTGCCATAATTCTTGAGTAATTTTATTTAAGTGAATGAATTGGACACTACCCATTTTGTTAATACAAGATATGGCTGTTGTGTTATCTATTCGCAAGTAATATATGACAGTTAGACATATTTTTTGCAAATGACCTTAATCCAAAATAAGCTGCTACTAGTTCTAGGTAATTAATATGTTGCTTTTTCTCAACTGTATTCCAAAATCCCCCTATTGATTCATGTAAACAATGAGCCCCCCAACCAGTAAGTGAAGCATCTGTGTAAATTTCTAAGCCAAAACTTTGTGGAGCAAATGATTTTTTAGCTTTAGGTATATTAGACAGCCACCATTTGAGTTCAGGAATGAGTATTGGAGAAATATTCATATAACTCTCAAAATTTTCATTGGATGACTGTAACGCTAAGTACTTTTCTCTTTCTAAAAGCTTGGTGTGCCGACGGCCATAGGGAACAGCCGGGCCGGCTGCTGTCAATGTTCCAAGTAATTGAGCAAGGTTCCTAATTTTTCATTTTTTTTGTGTCATGAACTGCTTTATCATATTAATAATTTTTTCCTTTTTCTCAGAGGGCAATTTTAATGTTAAATGTTGAGAATCAATAATAAAACCTAAAAATTTACATTGTCTACTAGGTATTAAGTTACTTTTTTCATAATTAAGTATAAAACCCAAACATTCTAGTATCTGTATGATATGATGAGTTTGAGATTGGCATTCTTCATATGTCCTTGCTATACACTGAATATCATCTAAATAGATAACTGTTACATAGCCCAAACTCCTTATATATGACATTACAGGTTTTAATATTTTTGTGAACACACTGGGTGCTGTACATAAGCCATATGGTAGTGCTGTGAATTCATATAACTGTTTGAAGTAAAACCTAAGGTAAATTCTATCTTCTACAGCAACTGGCACTAAAAGGTAAGATTCTTTTAAATCAATGGTTGTCATAAAGCAGTCTTTATGTACCAACCTAGTAGAGGTCTGTAAATCTTCCATCTTAAAATGAGATGTACAAATAAAATTATTCAGGGGTTTTAAGTTTAAAATGAATCTAAATTTACCATTAGGTTTAGGTACCAAAAATATGTTTGAAATGTATTGTTTACTATCAGGTTGACAGGGTATAATAGCACCCAATTTAAGTAAATCATCAATTGATTTAGCTATATTTGGTTCTTCAGATTGAGAAAAATTATTTGATGGAATTTTAGTTTGGATTGGTGTAGATGTAAAAGGTATATGGTAACCTTGGACCCAATTTAGTATAACCATATCATTTGTAATAATCTGCCAACAACTTAAGTGCCTGGCTAGATTACCTGCATGTTGTACCTGTTGTGCAGTTAGCGTCGAGGGCGTGCACGCTGGTAGTCCCTCTCGGGGCGATGCACAAGTGCACGTTTTGATGGTTTCTTGGTTGGCTGGTATGACTTCTTGGTCTGTGACTGCACTGGTGGACGTTTGTGCCCTCCACGCATTGTTTGAGTCTTCTGTTGTGTTTGGCGTGAAGGGCCTACCCGGTTTCCCGAACGGTTGAATGTGGGTTTTGGCTTCCGTAACTGAAATCCAGATTTTTCTATTTCTTTATTGTTTTTTATTTTTTCAGAAAGATTTTCCCCAAATATATATTTATTTCTTGGTATTGATTCAGCCATTTTTGTAAATGATTTGTCAAGGAGAGGTGCTAGTAGCTGTTTCCTTGTATTAGTTTCTTTATGATGTAGGGATGTCAAGATTTTTGTACCATCACTGAGATATTTTAAGGCTTCCGATACCTCATGTCCAGCCAAAATTGTTGTCATCGCGTGACCCAAACAAGTCAGGGCAATGCCCAGTTGTTGTTGTTTTGTTTGAAGCATCTGGTCTCGGGCACGGGCTGCTTCAGTGATGGCAGCTTTTACCTCTGGGTTTAATTCTGGTGCCTCCAGAAGTGGGACATTTTGGGGTATTTTATATTTAGTGAGAATGTCCTTTAGTTCATCATTGTTATCAATTAATATAGTGTTTTCCCATCTTGCACCAATAATGTTGTTAATATTTGGTCCATATTTCTCTTCTAAGGGCTTATCATTGCCCAAGGCAACTAATAGGGCTTCAGGGATTACCGCCTCATCCATGGCCTCCAAATCAATAGTGACAGGATCTGAAATAGATACAGATTATCGTCCTGTAGCTCTGGAGCAATATATATACTAATAGTATATTTGTTACAACTACCGTTTTGTGTCACGCACAATACAGTAGGGTATATCAGAGTTGATATCTCGTATCAAAACTGATCTTCGTGCGGAAGTATCTCGTACTGGCACGGATGGCAGTCAGGTTAATCTTATTCTTCTTTCAAATGGTGGGTACGAAAGAGTCATTACGGAATCTCGTTCCATAGATTTGTCTCAACGTATCAATTCAATTGCTGCATTTTCATAACCTACAATAAACAAGACGTACTTATCAACATTTTCTTTTCCAATTAGTTGTTCTGGAGGGGCCGCGGCCGGGGTTGGGTGAGGTGGCATCAAGTGGTTATCACGTTGGGGTGATTGCGAGTGTGATCTATTCATAGATCGTGATCGAGTCCGAGTCCGAGGTGTTGAATGCCCAGAGCGTCGACGCGAGCCATGGCGGTGGCGTCGGTGACGGCGACAGATTTTTTTAAGTTTTTTCTTCAATCGTACGATTTCGTCCAGTACGGTGTCTTCGTCCGAGCTGGGCATGATGATGTAGTAGTTGTAGCACAGTGAGGTAATATTTAAAGCAGAAATGTAGATATTTAATTTCCACACACAATTCTACGCGGTAACGCGAACGCGCGAAGTCGAAAAGTGATTTGACATAATGAAATGTCACTGTTGACAGCTAGACTATAGACTAACTGTGTTCAATTTTTATTTGTTTTAGGATTCTAAATAACTACGCGGGCGAGTTCGTTGGAGACGAATACTACCATTTATAAATTGTTTTCAGGATGAGCCGTGTAATAAAATAAGACAGAGATTTCCTCTACAGCGGACGTGTGAAATGTTCGAAACTGTATTAAGTCGGCGTGGTATAAGCATTACCATTATAACCCTTCAAGTCCCAGAATTATTATAGACACAATTCAAAATCGATTGTTTCGGTCGGTGAAGAAGACTTGGACCCGCAGTGACACAATAAATAGAGTGATGATGAAAAAATACTTTGACTGTTTCAATAGTCTAGTGGTTTCAAGCGCGACTGCAACACTAGTCGTCCTGTGTTCGATTCGATTCCTGGGTCGAGCAAAGTGGTATGGGGTATTTCCATGAAATTTTTAATAAAACCACTCGGTGTTTGGATTTGGGTCTGGTTAATGGCAATAGGCTGACCCCCTATAACATGGGACCTAAACCGGTGAAGTGTGGGTGTACACACACGTCTACCTAACCTTTCGGGTAACACAGGTTAGGTTGGTTGGTTTTGTTTTTAATGTTATTTATCTCTGGTACATCCAGCGTCTTTAGATGCGCAAGTAATAGGTGAGCAAGCGATCTAAGCAAGGTTCTCTAGTCACGTTCGCTACGTTTATCGCGGACACGTTCACCGACTGTAATAAAAACTTCTCTAAAATGAAATATTTAATGCCACCCTGCCTGAGTGCTGCTCATGTTTCAGGCGCTTCAATGAACAAGCGTGTTTATTTTTAAAATAAACCTTCACGCTTTATACACATGTGCCTTTATAATCTCCGAGGTGTGTCGTGTTTGGATAAGGCGATTTTTGGTGTTTGAATTTTTGATGTTTGCGTTTTGTAGGAAGATATTTCGTGGTTAGAAGTTTGGGGAGATTATGCTGTCGCTATCAGCAAACGCGGGTTGTTTTTTTCTTAAACGGATAAGTTCCAACAATACCAGTAATATTATGCTTAGTGTACTTCTAGTAAATAATATTCAAAATCCTGAATGACTAGGTGTATTCATTTTTTAAATTGCATTCAAAAATTACTACCGCTGTTTACCCCATAATTGTTTGATAGTTATGCATAGTACATTATTAGAAAATAAGACGAGTTTTATTATTCGGTAGATATACTGAGAATTGGAGACATACATGAACTGCTTGGTAAAACGCAATTTGGATGGATAAAATAAAATAGCTAGAATAATAATAACAGTTTAATAGTATATATTCAGTTTTTTTTAAAGCTTACTAGCAATGTGGATCGCACATTACTAGTAATCTTGTTAACCCCTCGTACTAAGTTAAATGCTTGTATTACGAGTGGGTCCACGTCGGTAGTGCAATGGGTGAGTTTCGAACCGGCAACCACATGATCGCAAGTCCGACGCTCTATCCATTAGGCTACCGCCACTTAAAAATGAAATGGTTGAAATATACTTGAAATGGTTATTTGACCGAAAATCTCATAAGATTCAGAAAGCCTCTGGCTTGACATGCCATTCATTTATCTTCATCATAAAATTCAAGCCCCTCACAAGGATCATAAGTTGATTGTATTTCATTACAATATTCCTTGATGCATATTAACTTATCTATATAAATAAAACTGAATCGCCAGATGTGTTGCTAAGTGCAGAGCTCGAGAACGGCTGGACTGATTTGGATATATTTTTTAATATCTTCGTTAAGGCACAAGGAACGTTCATACGGGAACAAAAATTAAGAAAATTGGAAATTATTAGAAAACTTAACGACTATTTTAGCTCGCGTGTTTTTTATTATAATTTATTCCAATTCAACGACAGTATAATAATAATAATATAATTTATTTAGTACACAGTGTCTATTGGGTGACCTCGTTCTGAAATAAATACGGAATTCAACATTCTCGTGCGGTGTGAATTAAATATGTGAAAGTCAGGTTAGACTACTAATTTCGGAAATTACAGTTCATAGAAAATTATCAAATGTAAAGTCCCCGCAGGAGCCAAATGAAGGCAGAAGTTGTACAGTACAAACATGCTGGTCAAATATTAATTCAGGTCACATTTGCTGCTCCGAATGTCCGTGTTTGCAGAGATACAACTTTCGGGCCATCGAATTTGGAATGGTTTACTTTGGGCCTTGTGTATTTGACTATTTATGTAAATTTAATTTGACTTGGTAACGTGGGGCGGGTGCACCAGACACGGCACCGACCGACAAGCCGCTTGCGTAATCCGATATTTTACGCACCAGTACCAATTAGTACAAAATTCCTCTTAAAATTATGTTGAAATGGGGTGTCTTGGAGCTTTGAAATCATCTCCTATGAAAGGCAATTTCTTAGAAAATAAAATACATTTTATTAGCATAATTTTATGGAAACCGTAGAATAAACATACATTTTATAATAATAATACGTAATATTTCCTTTATTCTAACACTTTCACATTATGTTACATTTTTAAATATTTTTATAAAAACTGAAGACAAAAACATTTAAAAATATAAGAAATAGTAACCCACCGGCATCGGGAGCAGGGTCCAAGCCACCGGTGGTCAGGGCCCCAGAGAAAGAAACCTCCTAACAATGCGGGCCGTGTCTAAAAGGACAGCTCTCTGTATCGAGCCCTTGATCCAGCCACTCAACGAGAGCCTCCTGAGATGTTGATCGAGGCTCTTAGCTATTAGGCCATTAGCTGACACAACGATTGGTACAATGATTGCTGAATCCACCCCCCACATGTCGACAACCTCATGAGCTAAATCGAGATACTTTATTTGTTTATCTTTTTCAGCTTTCACGAGGTTCTCGTCATGCGGAACGGTGATGTCAACAATCACTGCACGACGCTCTAATCGATCTATCACCACAATATCAGGCTTATTAGCAACAATAGTCCTGTCTGTGATGATAGATCGATCCCAGTACAATGTAGCATGACCATTTTCGAGAACTGGGTCGGGCACATACCTATAGTACGGTACCTCCGATTCCACAAGATTATATTTCAAAGCAAGCTGCTGATGGATAATCCTGGCCACAAGGTTATGTCTGTGCAAGTACTCGCCGTTAGCCAGACGCGAACAACCTGAGATAATATGTCGAATAGATTCTCCCGGACGGTGGCAAGCCCGACATATGTCAACCGTACCATCTTTAACGATATATTTCCGATAGTTGTTCGTCATCATAACTATTATTATAAAATACGTAATATTATTATTATAAAATTGCCCATTGTACCTACTTTTGTTTAAGTAAATATATATTATTATAGCTTGTATTCGTGGTGTACAATAAAGTATAAAATAAATAATAATAATATTTTAAAAATATGAATAGGTATCTCAATTTTTAAATTTGTTTTTTGTTTTTTTTTTTAAACTGGTTTTGTAAATAAGCACGTTTTCATCAAAAAAAAGCTACAACTACAAGGTAAAATAAAAACTACATAGGTATCATCGAGCAGAAAGGTTAGGCAGAGGTGAACTGGTACAACGTAGTCCGCCAGGATGTTTAGATCCTATGTGATAGGAGGCGAGCCCTTTGCCATTAACCGGGCATAAATCCAGGCTCTGTGCTGCTACAGAGAATTACATAGAAAATCTCAATAAAATGTTATTGAGATTTTGTATGTAATTCTCTGTAGCTCAACCTGGGAATCGAACCCAGAACATCTAGCGTAGCAGTCGCCGTTGGGACTAATGAGGCAGTAAAATAAATGGCAATATTTAATTGATTTTTCTTTCAACGAATTTCTAATTATAAGCTGCAACAGCTTTGTTCAACACTTTATTGTTTGATCGACGATGATGCAATGATGCTAGAATCTAGTCCGTAGTGAGGTGGGCAGGTTTAATCTCAGTTTGCATGTGGGAACCGAAGCATTAACAAAGGGCAATAAGCCAACAATCCGCAATTTGATCGCTGTCTGTGAGAAGCCTGACATATGATAGCCTTACGTGTCGACGGCTAAGAGCTATAACAAGGCTATTGAATTAACAATGACCGTCTGTTGTTATGTATAGAATGACTTAGACTTAAAATTTTGAAGGTTTTTCGGAGCGCTCTTTCAAGCCACGCATTTTTGTCACTGAAACGAACAAAAACCAAACCTTTTTTCGTAATTATTTTGCTATATTGTTATTTCGAAATATTATGTTAGTGTTAGTTAATAATATGTAGAGTGCTTCAATTATATTATCAGGTCGCGCAAAGTATTTTTTAGGTTTTGCTATAAAAAAAAAAATATTTGAATAGAATTTGGATTTCAAAGTCATCCTCTATTTCATGGGACCTAAAACCATGCCGTCAAACTATGGGTGTAAATTAATAAACTATTGTCTTATTCTTCGAGGAGTACCTACAGGCGTGCTGGCATGAATGTCATTAATTAATTGTCATTTGTGCGAAGACCTCAACCATCGATTAAAGCATTTTTTAGACCAACACCTCAGCTTCCAGTGTTGAGAAATAAGCAGTGTTGGCATTAATCGATTTTTATTTAATTAATTGATTAAACTTAATCGTAACTAAATTAATCTCAATTAAAATTGTAATCGTAATCGCGATTAAGACAGTTAATCATTAATCGTTAATCGTTAATTTGATTAAGCAGATTAAAGTATTTTTAATAACAAGAAAAAAAAATCATTATTCTATTTTAACCTAAAGGAGATTCTATCTGGCGCTACTTAACAGACAAACAAACAACAAACTTAAAGTTATGGATACAGTCTGCTCTGAAAAACGATGACTTTTTTTATTTTAATTCGGATTATTATAATCTTGTTTTCCAAAGTTTGTATGAACTTCGGAAAGAAAGAAAGAAAGATACTTTAGTTTGCAAATATGGGCACAAACTACAAAATGAAGTTATACATGAATAAAGTTCAGCCATATTTTAACAATCGGAGTAAGTAGGTACCGACTAAGATACTTGTTTACCTGACCTCGTAAGTAACCTGACCTCTTATTGTACGAAAGTCTATACAATGCGAGCTCACCTTATACTGGATATGTATAACAAGCTATACCTAAATCACCAGTACAAGCTGACCGCTTAGTGTACGGAAAGTCTACACAATTCGAGGTCAGCTTATACTGGATACCTATGTTTAACAAGCTATACATAATTACCAGTACAAGCTGACTGTTTATTGTACGGAAAGTCTTTACAATGCGAGATCAGGTCAATAGGAGTCGCGTAGTCGATATTTTCATGTCACCAAAAGTCGTTATTTCTCTCTTTGTCGAGACGTATTTTAAAATCCCAGATGGCAGACATCATTTCAATAAATTGATTATGGGTGTCAATTTCGAGGTATCTTGGGGTGCTGATTATGAAAACAGTATTAATTTTGTAATCCAAGATGGCGGATATTATTTTTCTTTATAAATTGATATGGGTGTCAATTCCAAGGTTTATCGGGATTCTCACTACGAAAATGACATTAATTTTGAAATCCAACATGGCGGACATTATTTTCCTTTATAAATTGATATGGGTGTCAATTTCAAGGTTTATCGGGATGCTAATTACGAAAATGACATTAATTTTGAACTCCAAGATGGCGGACATTATTTTTCTTTATAAATTGCTATGGGTGTCAATTTCAAGGTTTATCGGGATGCTAAGTCCACCATCTTGGATTTCAAAATTAATGTCATTTTCGTAATAAGCCTCCCGATAAACCTTGAAATTAACACCCATATCAATTTATTTAGAAAATTAATGTCCGCCATCTTGGATTTCAAAATTAATGTCATTTTTGTAATTAGCATCCCGATAAACCTTGAAATTGACACCCATATCAATTTATTTAGAAAAATAATGTCCGCCATCTTGGATTTTAATATAAATGACATTTTCGTAATCAGCACTCCGGGAAACCATGTAATTGACACCCATATTAATTTATTTCGAAGAATAATATCAGATATGATGTCCGTTGATATAATTGCGATTCTGGGAAATTCCCACGGATATGAGAAAAACCTGATGAACACGAAAAACACAGGTCGGCACTGACTGACACTTTTATTGAACTAGTAAAAAAATCTGGTTATCAATTTTTTTCATTTTTATTCTGGTTCTTACAATATTAATCATACATTTTTAATCATGATTAAGATACAAAATTACGATTAATAATCGTAATCAGCAAAATTTTGATTAAGATTAATTAATCTTAATCGAAAAAGCTACGATTAAAATTTTTAATCGTTAATCGAATTAACTTTTTGCCAACACTGGAAATAAGTATATACATAATATAATAGATAGTTAATTGGTTTTATTTTATTTTAATAATTCAATACTTTTGTTTGGCTATCTTGGTATTGCCATAATTGTACTCGTAAATACGTCATAATTTATCATCGGCACAAAACAAAATGTAACACGCTGCAAAATTATTATCCAAATAATTATGTCAGACGGCTGTTTAAAATCATACTTGTGCCACTAGATAATTCAGTTATAGCATCCAAAATGTTGCCTGTAACACACTTATGTTCTTTAATTGACACATTTAGTACATTAGTAAAATTAGCATACTCGAATTCACAACTGTATTGTTAAGCTTTAGTGAATTTAGTTTTGGATAATATGTAGATCAAACGATTTAAATAATAATACGCCATTAATAGGATTCTTGTTAACCCCTCGTGCTAAACTAAATGCTTGTATTGCGAGTGAGTCCACGTCGGTAGTGCAGTGGGTGCGTTTCGAACCGGCAACCACATGATCGCAAGTCCGACGCCCTAGCCATTAGGCTGCCACCGCTTCAATTGCCGATATCTTAAAAAGTTATTCAGCACAAAAGCTGTGGTGTATTATAGTCCAGTATAGGCGGGCTAGCGCTCGGTAAATCAAATCGATTCACATTCGAATAGACTAATAAATCGTAGGTTTTTTGTCCGAATCGGTACTATTTTGTCATTTGTACAGTTTGAACAATGTAGGCTCCATAACATTAGTACATAACCGTCATGCTAGCGACTCCTATATGACGGATGAGGTTAGAAAATTGATATTTTTTCCTGTTATGATGATTGGCCAAAGATAATTTAAAGAAATTATAAAAATGTAGAAGATTCCTACGCCCAGCACTGGACTAGTATAGGCTGATGTTGACGATGATGGTGATGATGATGAAAATGTATAAGATTGACACATCACGTAGAACAAAAAACAGTTATATAAAGTGTAGCATAATTATAAGAGCCCTTTACAACCTATCTCATTAGTGTAGTAGTCATAAGCGCGATTGCTACGCTAGAGGTCCTGGGTTCGATTCGATTTCGAGCAAAGTTACATTGGGTTTTAGGGTTTTAGATTGTGGCAATAGGCTCATCCCTTATTACATAGGACGTAAACCGACGAACTGTGCCTAACTCTACGGCGAATCCATGCGTGATAGTATGTTTTATGTATAAGAAGTTGAAAGTGTTATAATTTTAAAACCTCTATTCATAAACTGCTTCGTTGGTCTAGTGGTCCCAATCGCGACTGCTACGCTAGAGGTCTTGGGTTCGATCCCCAAGTCGAACAAAGTGTTATTGAGTTTTTCTATGAAATTCTCAGTAGCAGCTCGGAGTCTGGATTTGTGCCCGGTGAATGGCAATAGGCTCGCCCCCTATTACATGGGACCTAAACATACCGGCGAACTGTGGGTGTACATTAAGTACACCTCTGCCTAACCCTTCGGGGAATACAGGCGTGATGGTATGTTAATGTTAATATTATGTTATTCATAAAATATATACGTCAATGATGCGTATGATCGTGTATATATGTGATGTCTGCATAAGTAAATATATAGAGCGAATTTTGTTTTATCCACTCATTGCTTAATCTCACACAAAGACTCATTCACGACATAATAATATAATATACAGCGAAAACAAATGATTTGGAAGAACGAGATCAACGCATTTAATACTGCAGGGCACCGCTAGCTCGACTTTGCTAGCATTTTGAACTTGCTGCATTTTAGGGACAAGTTTTATTTGGATGTTTTAGTACATAGATCATTTTATTTACTGTTGCAAACATCAAATACATTCACATATTGTTAAACTTTATAGTACCTACTTGAAGTAAACATTACAATAAAATATATTGCTACAAAACGATCGATTGTTGTTTTTTTGCAATAAAGTGTTGAGATAGGCATTAAAATGACTGGGTCTTTTAAAATAAAAGATTTAAGTATTGATCTGTTTGTCTACGTGTCTAAAATCTCTAAAGCATAAAACTGCTACTTAATTCTTTTTTTTGATATTGATCCTAGGTGCACTCGCATACCCAAATGTATTTTTCCTAAACAACACCAGTACTGAAGCGAACAAAAATTAAACAAATTTTAAAACATTACTGGCCCAATAGATGTAAATACAAAAAAAAAAAAAAATACTTGTGCAATTTGTAGCCTAAAACTGGCTTCTAAATTTAAAAAATAAAATGTAATAAAAAATCTTAATTCAATTACCATAGGGGAGCACCAAAGCCCACTCGTACTCTGCAACCCTCATTGCAGAATTGATCACAGTCATTAATAATACCTACCTAACCTAAAACTGAACCGCAATGACAAATTACGGGTACATCTGAGCCTTGCATGCCCTTAACATATAGCTGGGATGATTTTTCAATCCACACCCATTATCTAGCGATTACAAGGGTGGGTCCAGACAGTTTTGGGATGTTTTTGCGCGTTTCGCGTAGCGCTGACAGGGGGCGCGCGGGGCGTAACGACCCGCCATGATTTATTGACGTCACTGGCGAGCTGTTATTTTTTAAACCCCGTTTTATCTTAAACGTTTTTCGATCAACGGTCTATGAGATTAACGGTGGTGTGACGTTACGTAAAGGGTGGGCCTCTTGATAAAGAAACGTCAGTATATTATTTTGCTAAATGTGTATGTAAGCGATATCGTTTTCTTTAATCTCCTTCATCCTTTCGCTTTTGATCTTTTTCCGTAGCCTTTTTCCAGTGCCAATTTAATACGTTAAGCAACATACTTCAATAGCTTAAACGTGCGTTAATTTGATTTATAATATTTGATGTAGTCTCAGTCGAGTGATATTTAATTGATTAGGGAGTAGGCGTTTTAGTGGACTTCTGAGCAGCTAAGTTCAAATTTCACTTGCTTTTTCGAAATTTGTACTTTTGTGTATAATATCAGTCATAATTGCAACAACAAGTATACAATATACACAACTGAATACTAAACATTTTACTTAAAAGTCGTTATCGTAACAGATACCTAGTAGTGTAAATTGACAATTTTCAAGTGTTGGGCATCACTACGATTTTTAAGCAATCCTAAATAATCATCTAAATACGTGTCCACGTTATCAAGTCCTTAAAGTACAATATTATCCAATTTTATATCATCAAGCTAGACTTCATTATGGCCTATGGCCGAAAACCATTTTGCTATACAGAGCAGGAGCATGACACCGCAAAATACCTTTGTAAATGCACTAAAGGTACAGGTTTTTTGTTGTGGTAGGGCCACGCTGTTCGCAGCATGAATGGGCCGGCTCGACCGGGGAAGTACCACACTCTCGCAGAAGACCGACGTCCGAGTAGTAGCGTTACTGCGCTTCGTTCGGTGAGCGAGAGGGCCGGAGGCCCAATTCCTCCCCCAATCCCCTACCTTCTCCTTTTCTCCTTCCCCTCCCTTTCCCTAAATAGGCTCGGCAACGCATCTGCAACTCCTTTGGTTTTGCAGATGTCCATGGGCGGCGATGACTACTTACCATCAGGTAGCTCGCCTGCTCGTTTGCCGAGTTATACCATAAAAAAAAAAAAAAAAAGGGGAAGTTCCTAGTGCTGAACAACGATTTTTAAGAATAATTTAAATTATATAGTGAAGATTAGGCACAGCATTGTTCAGGGTGCACTGGACGATAATTTATTCATATTCATACTCACTGCACTGTATCAACGCAAGGTATGCACACTCCTAATGCTAGCATGGAGCTAGCATCAATACATCGTTTGAAATCCCCGTCTTCAATCGCTTGTAAGTTGTACAGGTTACAAGTAGTGAAGGGACGTATCGATCAGTCGCCACATTAAGCGCCATTCATCGATTGCGGTACGTTTCTATTGCAACCTTACCGCTATCCGCGTCAATACGTCGTTAACTACCGCAAGGTGGCGCTGCTTGTCGCTGTACCGTACATCTCTTATACGTATAAAAATAAGAGATTCTATGATCCACCGTTAAACTTCCGTTTTCCATAAACTCTGGTGTATTGTTACGGCTATCTGGTTTTTCAATACGTTAAAGGCCTAATTCTAATCCTTGATACAATAGTTCAAGCTGTTAGTATACAAAATCTATGCCCTTTGTTATGTAAGTACCTACCTACTCCTAAATAAAAAGCGTAATTTGGCGAATGTTTTCGAATGATATCTTCGAAAATGTTTGCAAAATTTCGCTTTCCCAACTCAGAGTAATCTTCGATAAAAAACATGACAAGGGTCTTGAAGTTTCCTTACCCATCGACAATCCTAACTTTTATATTCGAATAATGCTCCAATTATACGAATGATAACCTCCACATTTACGGACAACCATCTCGTTATTTCGGTCAGAATAATAAATAAAACATCAGCCAAATAATTCGTTCATTCACTTCGGCGGTTGAATTTTGATTCGTACTCGACTCCTCAATTTACATGAAAGTGAACTGGAAACTTATTCATATTAATTTTTCTACCATGAAATAGATACTGACCGGTAATTGGATTAAATTATTAAATGGCGTGACGGTTTTATTGGAACTACGTCTTTGTAAACCTAAATTTTGAAGTGTTAGATAATTGCCTACATCTTATTATCATTTAGGTTTATTCCTAGTGAGCGGAGAAAAAAACATTTATTTTACTATATCTGTCCTTGCGAAAACGCGAATACTTTATTTGAATTATTTGTTAACTTACGATTATTTGGGTTTTTCACTATTGGCTCAGAGTTTTAATTTGTTCCCAATTACTTACGATAGGTTCGCACCCTATTAATTGGAACTTAAAAAATCCCGACGAGCTGTAGGTACCTATATCAGCACGTACGTATATATACTTTTGGAAAATCCAAGCATGATGGTATATTGTGCTATGAATATTTCATGTGAAGAATACTGTGTGAAATATTAAAAACCGACTATTTCCTTTCCCTACGTTAAAATAGACATTCAAACAGATAAGTCTACTTTAAAATATTTTTATCCTCTAAATTGGCTTCATATATCCGTCTACTACGTAGTGCCCAATCAGGAAGATCCCGTTTCTTTCTTCATTAGAGTAGCATCAAAAAGCTTATTCCGTTTAAATTAAATTGGTTCAATAATCCCAGCTCAGCGATAGTTGCTTTGTTCAATGAAGCCAGTTTGAACGCGTCTCTAAAAAAAAAACTGGTGCATGCAATCAAGCGTCCCCGCTATGATTAGCTCGCAAAAGCCGATGACACGTAGTCGCTATTTTATTATGCCTATGTGCATTCTGTGTGTACCTTGTTATTTTAAATTGGACGCGCAATTCGAGAGTAATCGAATAATCAGCGTGTTTATATTGATTGGTATCATCAGCTCTCTTTGTTAAGAATTAATTTTCTGCTTTAATTCATTTTTCTTAGATCAATTAATGTTGTTTGACAGGAATTTACTGGAACTCAAATGAGTATTTGCGTTTCATAAATAAAGTTAAGCAGTAATAAACATACCATCATGCCAGTATTCCTAGAATGGTAAGGAAGATGTCTATGTACTAATGAAAACCCTCAGTTTAGGTATTTTTAGGTCCAATTTCCAGAGTCAGTGCTATAAAACATTTTACAGAAAAACTCAATAATATTTTGTTCGACCTGGGAATCGAACCCAAGACCCAACGTAGCAGTCGCGCTTAGAGCCACGAGACTAATGAGGCAGCAGTTACCTAAGGATAATTTAAATGATTTTATCAAATATTCTTATTCTTAAAATATATTTTTTTGGTATACAAAACAGAGTAACAGTTATACAATTCAGTTATAAATAATATCAATTGAAAAAGGTGATATGAAAGCATTGTGCTTTGAATAGTTTAGAGCTAAAAAATCCTTGTAATCTTAGGATCTCCCGCAATTTTTGCTTTCTGAATAATTTCATTGCAATGAAATATGCTTGCAATGTTGAGCTTTACTTTAGTCTCTTATTTACTGTAAGAACTTAACTTGTACTCAGATTCTGTATTTTCTAGTAGAATGGAAATGCATAACAAACTTGTGGATTAATTTATCAGAATGTCCCAGGTATCATCAAATTATTGTTTTATTTGTAATCAATGTATTAAGCGGCGGTAGCCTAGGCTAGGGCATCGGACTTGCGATCATATGGTTGCCGGTTCGAACCCCACCCATTGCACTACCGACGTGAACCCACTCGTAACACAAGCATTTAGTTTAGCACGAGGGGTTAATAAGAATACTAGTAATGTGTGACCCACATTGCAAGTAAGCTTTTTTTTTTAAAAAAAATGTATATAGTTTAACGAATGTTTAGTTTGAAATAAATTATTTAGAAAGCCGTTAAATGCATAATTCAGACCCTGGCTGATAAAAATTAGCTCTATATTGGGAATCTTGACGCGTTACTTTGTTTATGATGTCACCGCTATTGTGAAAAAATATTTGAAGGATAAACGTGTATTTTTTTATTGTTTACAAAAACACCAGTACACCTACATTCAAAAGGAATGGGAAATAAGAAAAATGAAATATTTTTGCAGAATTATTTCGCAGTATTTTATTCGTTCGTGTGAACGCGTTCATGGAATTTTTCATATTTTTATTCGAATATTCTATATTCAAATTTTTTAAATATGAAAAATTCCATTGGATCTAAAATGAGCACTCGAATAACTTCGGAGAGGTGGAAATTCTACAACAACTTTTCAGCTTTGGGAACTTATATAGGGCCTCTCTTGTAAGGTTTATCCCCGATAGTTTGAAAGTCCGAAGTCAAGAACAAGTTTACCTACCACGTGCAAGTCAACTTCGAATTTTACTACCAATTCCTATTGTGCGTCAGAAATATATTTTTTAAAAGTGGTAACAAGGTGCCAAGTTCTGGACGTCGATTTCATCAGGCTTACAAACATAATGTGGGACAAGTTGGCAACGCGGCGTCCGCTTCAAATTTCGTAATACTTTAAGCAAACTTGTGAAGCAAAGTTAGCGAGTTGTCGAGCGAACAGGTGCAGCATGGAATACGTTCTGATATTCTGTGGATCATGCACATAGAAATGAGAGGACGTGCCTTTGATGTCCCCGTATTATATTGTCAAAGGATATCTACGTTTCATACGCATTAAGCTTCGCTAGTGGATGATACGATTCAGTGTTGTATCTCTCTCAATATCAGCCAAATGACGTCCACTGTTGAACGAAGGCCTCCACTAAATATTTCCATAAAAGCTGGTTATAAGCCGCCCGCATCCAACGACTTCTTTCTTCGTCGCGGACTGGAGTTTGACTGCTGACTTTTGCCACGAACGTACAGGTTGTGATCCAGGGTTTGCAGTACCCCTTCAAACCGCTTGGCTTTAACGCGCATTCATCTTACTGATACCTAAGAAGAACAAAAGCAAGATGATGTTTGTAGATGCGCAAAATAAATGTGCGTAAACAAGCAACGTTGCTTTGTGTCGATAATAGGTATACCTGTTATAGTGCACATATGGTGTGATCTACCTTGGCCTTTGTTTTAAAATCAACGGAGACTACAATGGTGAGCGGGAAGTGGTAGGGTAGATATCTAAAGTTACAAGGGAGGCGTGAGTTTATTTGTTTCGCTTTTATGCGTACATCACTAGACCAGATTTTGTGTTTTTTTTTTATGGATATGGTTATATTATATATAATTATAATATAAATATTATTAATATAATTTGGAGACGCTTATGAGCTACATCTTAGAATTGTTTGACAAAATCTATGTTTACGCGAGCAAAGCCGCGGTCTAAAGCTGGTTCTGTATAAAACAGAGTTTTATTGTCCTTGTCGTAATCATGACGAGATTCATCTATAAACTTGTGAGGCTTGCCAAGATATAAACAGACAGATTAATTTTATATCAGCTACTTAAACAAATAGCTGTACTTACTGCCTGCGATGATAAAAATGGTACACAAATTATTATTTAATAACTACAGTTTACCGCGGTTTTCACTTGCACGGATATCTTATTAAATTAATACCAGCTTTATCTAGCGATACTTTCACCGACAAACTACGCTACGCGGATGAAAGCTATCTTTAGTCATCTCTACCAAAAACGTTAAAATCGATCTTCAATATGTTGTGTATGGCGTATATATTATTAGTCTATATACAAGTTATATAGTTATACGTCTCGTCTAGTGATTTGTATTTCCACGTACGTTCATGGTATGCAGGGCACCGCTTTGGGGGTGGCAGTGCAGTTCGAACGAGATAACGAACCCGTTCGAAAGCTACGTGCCTTTCCTGAGTCCCGTCTGTCAAAGTTTGGATTGATTATTTTGTCAAATATATCCACGATAACTGGGGACAACTTCGACTAAGTATCCGACATGGTTTATGAGTTTAGACATTTGGTGTAGATTTTATTTACGTATTCAATATTTGCCTTTAATAATGCACAAAACGCAATATTTAGAAAATAATTCTACCTTTCTAAAAGCATTATTGAACCTTATTTGTAGCAGTATAATTTTATACAATAATTAACTTTTCTAATATCAGCCCAAGATTTGACATTACAAAGCCATGTTCTAATAAGGCTGAGTTTAGCTATAGGTACGTTTAATCTGACGACAAAAAAAACAAGACAAAGCTAATGGCTTGCCTGGGTCGGGCGAATACCGTAGCTTATTTATAAAGAACAAAGCTGATTAAATTGCTGTTGAGAACGAAGAGATGCTCTTTATTGAAGCGCTCGGCTGTGGTCGGGGGCGGTCGAGATCTTCTATACATCGAGAATTTGCTCCCGCGAGGTATGTGCAAGCACAATTTCTGTTTAGTTAGATCTTTTGGCGAAGAATATACATTTTTGAACACATCTTGATGAGCTTTTCTCAGCTTTTTTTCCTAAATAACACAAGTCTTGAGACGTTAGCTGGTTCATCCGGGGTATCTACTGAAACACTTCCGTTGTATCTACTTTTTATTACTCCTCCAGCAAAGAATTTTTTGATGAAAAATAATGGTTAATCTTTCTCCGGTCTAGAATAGTTTATGTTGAAGTTCGCTATAAAAATGTTAATAAATTCATTGAGGGAATTTATAAAATGAAAAATTCGGATGATAAATATTCATAAAATTTCATATGTCATGCCGTCGGTGGATGGGACACGGCAATCATTAATCATTCTTATTGTTATAGGTTTGTTGTTACAATATTTTTATATTCGAATGGGATGTGGAGAGCATGTGCTTGAAGCACGACCGCCCGTAGTACCTATAATAATATAGGGATATGACGTGGATGTTTTTCACATTATATTAAGACCTTCCTAAATTATATTTTGTTAAAGGTTGATACATAATGTTGATAACACTTCACCTTTCCCGAAGCTATCATATTGTTTAATATTTTAAAGTTTGTAACTTTTTATCTCAGTGTTATTGAACACCGTTTAATCAACATCATCATTTTCAATCTCATATATTGTCCCACTTCTGGGCACGGGTCTTTTCGGATTAGGCTATAGATCACCACGCTAGCCTATTATAAGTTGGAAGACTTGACATTCCGTCGAGAAAATCTCTCGGGCATGCAGGTTTCCCTACGATGTTTTCCTTCACCGCTTCAGTGCGTGATAATTAAGCGTTAGTATGCACATGATTTTGAAAAGTCAGAGGTGCGTGCCATAGATTTGAACTTAAGATCTTTCAATTGGCAGTCAATGGTCGTATCACTAGGCTATCACTGCGCTTTAATCCGATTAGAAATTAGAGATGCTATGGGTAGGGGAATGAATAAAAGGAGAAAGAACTATAAGACGTAATGTCATAGTAATGTAATGACATGAAAATATGTTTTTGTACCCACGTTAATGAACAACTTATATTTTACGACTTTTTTAAATACCAACATAAAAAAAATTGGCTAAAATAAAATATATTCACGACCAAAAATGTCTACAGAGAAAAACCTTATGTTTTAAAGGAAACACCGCATTAACTTAATATTATATTAAAATGCAGATTCGGGGTAGTAGGTTGAAAGTACATGCAAAGTAAGGTGGTGTTGCAAGTAAATTGGTACTTATCTCTCGACTCAGCTAAAGGTTGATGAATGGGTATAAATCCCGTATGTACCGAGGAAGCCGGCGCAATTTATCCAGGCCTCCGGGGAAGAATGGGTCATCGCATAAAATCAAAGAGGCTAGATAGCAAAGTAGGTCGTTATTTGTAACTAGCAGATAGTGTATTGTGTGATAAAGTTTGATTAAATCAGTCTCTTTTTGAGAGACTTTTTTTCAATTTCAATTTCAATAAATGATTGAAATTGAAATTGAAAAAAAGTCTCTCCGTATACAGTCTAGAATAACGTTGTTGCGTTAATTTTTATTTATCTAGCTTAGCTTCAAGCACAGAGGTTTATATCTGATGTATATTAATATTTATTTATTTTTAACTCTGCCTCATTAGTCTGGTGGTCGTTAGCACGACTACTATGGTAGAGGTCCTTGGTTCGAATCCCATGAAATTCTCAGTAGCAGCTTAGAGTTTTATTTTTTTTGCCCAGTTATTGGCAATAGGCTGCCCCCTTTTAAATGGACCTTAACAAATTAGTGAAGTGAGGGTATACATTAGTACATGACAGACGCGATGGTATGTAATGTTGTTTATTACTAGCATGAAAATACAAACCATCACGCGTATTTTCTCTAAAGGATTAGGCAGATGTGTAGTTATGTAGTGGGTATGCATTGCTTATTGTATTCATTTACATATTGCTGTGCCTGACAGGGTCCATAATGGACAAATTTAAAATAAATAAATGTAACATCTATGTTAACTACATTGTGGAAGGCAATAAATATTGAGTATTATGTAGTTTCAAATCATAAAAAAATCGACAAAATTACAAAAATATAGTTAAATTAATAGCAAAATTTGCTTAATTAAAAATAACTTATACGACAGTGAAGCTTATATACCTACGTATATAAACATGAAATTTTGTATCAAACTTTCCTATAACATAAGGACCGTACGTAGGTAAATACTAAAACGTGATTTTGGGAAATTCCTACTTATGGGATCAGGAACTTCGACATTCGAAAACAGCTAGTCATAAATAGATATTTATTTGTATAGTAAAATGTAAATTAATTTAAAAAAAATAGATAGTACTGCAGTCCTACGAAGGATAGATGGTAACTATTATGTTAAGGTAATAGCATCCCTATCCTGTTGCTAATAACAACATACTGCTAATTGCGATCACCAATCCGTCTGTTGGTAATTACTGCAACATGCCCTGCCATTGTATCGTAATACCTGTACAGGTACAAATATAAATGGACCTTATGTAAGTTTATACTAAGACGATTATGATACTTAATACATACGTAATTATACTTACGAGTACTTGAAGAAAGACAACATTCAAAGATCGCTTGATCCTATGGGCTTTATAAAAAATGCGCGACGTTAAATAGTCTATTTAAAACCTTCCTCATCAATTTGGCTATCAGATTCAGAAAGATTTTTCAAAGCCAACTGGTACTTCCAGAGATTAGTGCGTTGAAATAAACAAATAAACTTCAGTTTTATTATATTGTATAGTACTACCTGTCCGCCCGTGGCTTCGCCCGTGGAGTATACGACATAAAAAAAATAAAAAAATATAGTAGCTGATTCTCTGACTGAATATGCATATAAAATTTCATAAAAATCGGTCAAGCCTTTTTGGAGGAGTATGGTAACTAACATTGTGACACGAGAATTTTATATCCTATATGATATAGATATACGTTTAACAAAGCTTAATTAAATGTTTTATTCAAACAAAAAAAAAACTGTTTTATAAGTAGGTTCAAGAATTTAAGAAGTTTTATAAGTACTAATTTAAAATCTGTATTACCTTTGTGGTTCTAAATTCCGTAAAAACATTTTTATAGAATAGAAATCACTGAGTTCCAAGTTTTTTATGTTGAAATCTTTGAGCTTTTGAGTTTGATACCTATAAACAATTCTATTATGCACCTATATTTTGATCTACAAAACATCGTTAGATCGTCGTGTCGAAGAAACCGTACAAATTGGAATATGTATTTAAAGAAGATACTGTTCTCATCGATCATCCAATCGAATATCCTGTTACAAATGCATGGATGTACCTTACCTTTAGCAATGTGTATTACTGTTGTATGCGGGATAGCGCGGCCGCTCGTACATCATGGGATTAATGTGCGCCTCCGATCTCTAACTAACGTAGCCTGGCATAAAGGCAAATATTATGCGCTTGAAATAGTGCGAGACTTTGGCTGCTATAGGCGACTTTACAGTGAAATGTAATGATAATTTTATCACAAACTGTAATCATTAATGTCGCATTAGCATCGACTAGCGATAACCGCCGTTACACCCTAAGTAGTTTAATTGTTTCTATAAGAATTGTGTTTCTTCTGTGTGCAATAGAGATTATTCTATTCTATCAATATTTAAGGTTGAGTCAAAATTAATGTGCGTGTCTAAAGTTGTAGGTAGGTAAGTGTAGTATTTTGTAGTGTTTAATTTTATGATTTAAACTAGGTGTTAAGACAGTGTTGGTCTTAAATGTTTTGCATTCGTGGTCAATGTATTTACTAATTAAAATATTTTTGAACTAAAACTTTTTTTGTAAGATTTATATCACTCACTAGTGGAACAGACAGACGATATCCAATTTTCCCATATGTTCTCACCGTTTAAACATAGACATAGACTTTCACAAATATTTCGCCAAAACGGTCTAGCCGTTCTAGAGTTTTAGCGAGACTAACGAACAGTAATTGGTTTGTACCTATATATAAAAGATAAGTGATTTTATCTGCGCCGTTCGTAATGGCAAACTTCAAACAGGCATAGTTATTTAAACGACCTGTACTCTCATTATCCCGTCAAGTAACAAATTATAGACAAAATTTCTGCAAAACACTGTAAAATCTCAAACGCCAAGACCCTTACAATAATTATTGTTAACAGAAAGCTGACATATTCCACTAATTATCTGTCTCTTTCAATAATTATATTGGTTTTACTTGGTACCTAAATTCAATACAAATAATGTCAGATTACAAGCTTAATTTGTCTCGGGAATATGTTAACTAGTTTGACAAATGGGTAGAGGGTGTTTTTGAAAGCTTTTTTGAGCAATTTTGCAATCTAAAAAGCAATTCATATTTCGAATTCGGAGTATTAAACTGCTTAAAGAATGTATTCTAATAATTATACAATGCATTTATACGACATCCAACGGTACAGTAGCCTGATTCACGTAATTAAAACCGTAGCGATGTCGCAGCGACTCAATCGTTGAAACAGTTTTCCAGTGGTTTGTGAATAGTGTGAAGCCAACGTTTTGAATGATTCTTGCCCAACGAACATGTGTGAATACGGTAAAACGATTTTTCAATAGGACGACTTCTAAATCGGATTCATGAATAGGAAAACTTTTTCATCGATTAAGTCACTGCGACGTCGCTACGTTTTTATTACGTGAATCGGGCTACAGGACTGTGTATAATATCGGTATCCCATTCCGGTTTCGGCAACATCGAGAGCTTGTTCGCAGTATGCGCAGCGACACCTGCGCACATAATGAACGGCAATGGAAACGTGTTTGCGAGTTCGCGCACAAATTACATGCATTTTATTATAAGTACGAACGGAGCAAGCTTTGTGACTATGCGCGCGAACCTTGGAAACGACCTGCTGTAATAAAAATTGTTCATTCCAAATTTGAACATATGAGTTCCGTGCGAGGGCCGAACCCTTAATTTTAAATTTGTCCTGAAATTTGTTTTTCAAAGCAAAACTAAGTACATGGGTTTGTAGGTAGTTTTTCGCAAAAAAATTCGGATAGCTTAAAGAGTGAATGACTATTAGTTGTAAATACACGTGTTTAACTAACTAAATTAAATCATTCAATCTTAACTTCCACGAGCAGGCGAGTCACCTGATGGTAAGAAGTCATCGCCGCCCATAGACACCTGCAATACCGGAGGAGTTGCAGATGAGTTGCGGAGCTTATTTAAGGATACAAGAGGAGAAGGAGATAAGGAGAAGGTAGGGGACTGAGTTGAGGAATTGGGCCTCCGGGTCTCGACACTCATCGTACGAAACGCAACAGGAGGGATATTGTTTTTGGCGGTGATATTGGGAGGATTGGGGATGTGGGAGGATAGTACTTCTCCGGTCGTGCCGACCCATTCATACTGGCATGTAGAAATTTGGTATACTTTGTTATTCGTTAAAACTCATAGTCGTCAATTTACTCACTTTCTTACCATACGATGTTACTATTTGTGGGGTATACAAATACACAGTATAATTGCAAATTCCAATATCCAACAGAGTTGCAGAATTATTATTTACAGCCGGCACTTTATATGCACTAAGTCGTTAATTATTCAGTACTCTTACACCTGACGCATTCGATGCAGTTAAAATCAATGGTTAAAGGGCGTTGGTTCAAACTTTTTAAACTGTTTGAACTGACCTATGATTAATGAATGGAACCGATGATACTGCTAAAAATAATTTAAATATAAATTGTGAAAGTTGCCTGTTAATATCATAATGTAATTTTTTTTTGTGTCTGGTCATCCTAAATTTGTCTCGTATAAAATGCCTAATGTTATTAAGACAAATTGCGTACAAAAGTCTATTGCCGGGTTTATGGCATTAGGCTCGCCGCCTATTACATGGGATCTAAACATACCGGCGAAGTGTCGGTGTACAGTGGTACACCTGTGCCTAACCCTTCGGGGAATACAGGCGTGATAGTATGATAGTAGTATGGATGTGTACAAAGGATTAAACATTTGGTAGAATGCGAGTCATTTACACGAAGAACTTTGGAATGAATTGCCGAGGTGAAATGCCAGTATCAGACCTCCGCAGCCCAGGCTTTTTGGACAATACCGGTATCTTAAATGTAAACTGGTCGTCAGGCTGTTTAGGCTTCTAAATACTATAAACGTTTTTCATAAGAGTTGGTATGACAACCGTGAATAATGGTATAATGTGCTCTCCGAAATACGCGAAATGTGTAAAAGATAAATTTAGTAGTAATGGTAAATCAACGTATCGATTCATCAGTGTAGTTATTAAGTATTTAGCCACGAGCCTATCTCAAAAAACGTCTTATAAAATTTTGATAAGGTTTGTAGAATATCGCAGCTGCTCCTTAACTACAAGTATTATTTATTTCGCTCTTACGACCTCGCGCTGAAATTAATTTGTTGAGCAAAAACATAATTAAAATGGTCAGTGAAGTAAAACGCGTGTAAAGAGAAAACTTTTAAGAATTTGTCTTAATCTGTGTCTTAAAAGATCGTGTTCGTTTAATAGAGTTTTTTTTTGTGAAATTAATATGATGGAATCCATAAAACTAACATATAAAAAACTGCAACCACATTTCAGAACTTTTAGAGAATATTTGTTTTTGATGGACTTTCGTGGTGGTTCTTTCCCGGAAGATCCAGATTTGGAAACTAAACTGGTTTTTACCTGTTCAAAACTAACTTTTTTAATGGTTGAATTTAAAAAAAAAACCGTCAACTTTGATTAAAATTCGGGCAGTAAGGCAAAGAAAAAACCACAACAGTGCCCTCAATATCATCAATTATTACAGGTTGGAGGCTGTGACTGGCTACTTTCGTAATTGCTTTAGAAGTAACGATGCGATGAGTTGGCCAAATGATGCGTTACTCGGATGGGGCTAAAGTAGGGGAAAATTGTTATAAGTTATGCAATTCCTATACGCACCATTAGCTCCAGGCCTCCAGACACGGGATTTAGTGCTCAACACTTACTGCAACAGAAATATTTATAAGCCAGTGTGTTTTGAACGGTTCAAACGGATTTGAAGTCAAAATAAACAATTATTAATTGCAAGAAGTATTTGCGCAATCAGTGAAAGAAAAATTTGAGAGTGCTTAACCCTTCAAATCCCATATGATAGATACAATGCAAAATGTATTTTTTCGGTCTCATGGAACCAATATGGGCCTTAACCTAAACCTAGATGGAAACAAGTGTGATGATTGTTTTCAATTTGCTGATTTATGATACGTGTTTTTTTTTGTTAAGCGTAGGCGATTGGAGAGACGGTGTAACAAGACTGCAAATCACTCTTTAATTGCTTGAATCAGCTTTATTTAGGGCGCATTCCCGAGAAAGTTCCGGTTAAATTACTCAACAGTTTTATTCATACAAATTCTGTACCATTTTGAATTGATTCTGAGAGTAGCGACTATTGAAAGCAAATATGGACCTCGTGGTACTTGCGGTGGCTTAGTGGTCATAGCGTCTGGTGTATCTTGCCAGAAGACACAGGTTCGACTCCTGCCTGCAGTCGAATTTTCCTTAACAAAAATAACTTTATAATTCCGTTCAGTTAAAATGTTTTCTTATATTTTCCTGCCTTCTAAATCAAATCTATTGTATAACTTTGTTGCAAATACATAAATTGTCTCTTCCATTTCCGCTCACAATGTATCTCAAATTCATTAATCATCAGGTGTCCCGCATTCCTATCATAGTAGGAGAGGTTACATCCCATTAATGAGTGACTAGTAGTAAAACGAAACGAGGCTCAGCTCAGCAACATTACGACATCGTAAAGTAATGTAACTGACGCGCAAGTACTTCTCCTTTGACTTTTACTTGTAGTTTCAGTGCCCTTGTCAAGAAACAGTTGATATACCTACGCATGATTATGTGCGCCTAGTACCATGAATTCTATTTCTCATGTTCGCTACGAGTTTTTCTTTTTTCTAGGGTATTTTTTAGATTACTGTAGGTAATTTTATTGTAATACTTTATTACAATAAAGTATTACAATAAAATTACCAAGTGGTCCATTATTGCATGTAGTCGTATTTTTAGTATTAAGTATACCTAGAAAAATATAAAAATACGATATGTTTTTGCGTCAGTTATATTCTGAGTACTCGTAGTGTATTATTTTTGCATTACAATCAAGCAACTGCTTTGTAAGTTTTGTGGTTGCAAGCACGGCTGCTGAAGTCTTGAGTTCCATTCCTGGGGCGGCAAGTGTTATCTTATATATAAAATTCTCGTGGCACAATTTTAGTTAACATACTCCTCCGAAACGGCTTGACCGATTTTTATAATTTTATATGCATATTCAGTAGGTCTGAGAATCGGCTACTATCTATTTTTCATACCCCTAAGTGATAAACGCGCGATACTCCACGCGGGCGAAGCCGCGGCTAACTCCGAGTAGTATTACGTATAGTAGAAAATCTTTGTGTGAATGTAATAATTTAACTTTACAAAAAGATTGGGAAGCTCTACGTATGTTATATTAAGATGAGTCACAGTTGTTGAAACTCTCAAGGCAAATGAAGACGCAATTATTCTTCAGGCTTCAAAGCTCTTAGTAAGATACAAAATATATTTTTTATTTTTTTATCATCAAAGTTTCTTAAGATTTTTTGTTTAGATATAGAAATATGCGTTATTGTTTTTTATAAATGTTACTCAGATTAAAATAGAGTACTGAAACATAATTCAAAAAGAATTTTCGGAAATTCTTTGTTGTTAAAAAATCAACAGATTTTTTAGAAAAACTGAGTAGATATTCTCGGATAACAAAATAAAATGTTATTTTCTTTTACATGGACATTAAAGAGTAAATCTGTCATCTGTGAAAAACCTCTTTAGAATTAGCTGTAATCAAAAATAATTTATAAATAACCCTTACTAGGTAGAGTCATATCAAAGCTTCAAGTTCTTGGATTTTTCGATATTCCTTTTGTTTTGCAACTAATATTAAGTTCAGTGACACTGGTTCCACACGATTTTCTCACGTCTGATTTCAAAGGTACTAAGCGTTTCTGTCATTAAATTAATAGTCGGAGAGCTTGAGGGGCGTTTATACAAAATCTTTTAAATAAAGTTAGTACGTGATCTCTCGCAGCGTGGGCCCTGCCAAATGGTGCAACAACAGATTTTTGTAATGTTCAGTGCTGGTAAGAGGGGTCTGGACCAAAGCCAATTCGGCCATCGATTTACAAGTTCACTTTATGTTTTCCTGATACTTTCCGTACTAGACAAAATACGGTACACTTCCGTTTGTTTGTTGTGTACACGGAAATCTTCTAGTAATGGATGTTTATTTATTTTGTTTTAATTTATGCTGACGATCGAACGTTTCTTAAGCAGGATTTTTTTTGCGGATCTCCTAGTGGATGTCAGCGTGAGTGCTACGCTAGAGCTTCTGGGCTCGGTGGGTTTGGATTGTTGTGATCGGTTAATGGCAATAAGCTCGTCCCCTATTACATGGGATTTTAACATACCGACAAACTGTGGGTGTACATTAGCACACCTCTGCCTAACCCTTCAAAGAATACGGGCGTGGTATGGTATGTTATGTATTTACGTTAGTTGTGTTTGCCATAAAAAAAACACTAGCTTTTGCTCGCAGCTTCGCTCCCATGGATAAATAGAAAGAATTTAATGAGAAACCAACAGTGGTGATCTCTTCTTTCTATGAACTTGCAAAAAACTAAGAGATCAAGGTCTATTTCAGGATCCTATTGAGATAAGATGTACCGCAGTTTTAGATATAGCACATGCTTCTAATAGTGTAAAAAAAATATCTGTTCAGCAGTTTTAGCGCCAAATCGACCCTTAGCAGATAGACGAATGGATAATAATAAGCAACATTTTTAGGGACGGATTCGTTTAGATACTCTCACCCACTTGATTTTTTTAAAAGCAATAGATTTCATTTAATTATTTATTTTACTGGTATCTTTGGTACGACATTTTTTTTTGTTTGTACTTATATACATACCTATGTATGTACATAATATAATTTAAGTTAGGCATTGAAGCTTCGACAGCGCCGTTAATTTTGCATAGCTAAGTTTGACGTTACAGAGTTTTACAAACGTTCTTCAAATTACGTTGAGTGGTTGTGCGTGTATCTTACCTAGTTGTATCTTATTTCATTTTGTAAATAATATAACAAACGGTAGTTACAGCACAGACAAATAAAAACATTTAAATGCTCTTATTTGAGTAGGCAGAAGTTTGTGAGAAGAAACGTAAAATGTAAATTTATGGTACGTACCCTTATTTTACTGTAAAAGTTAGAAAAATAAAATTATGTAAGCGCGTAGGAGTTAGTAAGAACTCTAAGTAAACTTGTAATGAAGTTATGTGAACTAGATTCTTAGTGGGATCCTACATTTGAAAAAATACCTATTTAAAAAGGCATACACTTACATACACCTATGTTATTTTAATGTCTAAGAGTTTAGTCATTTAAAATATGAAACAAGTAAACATGAGTGCAGTGATAGCCTTGTGATATGACCATTGGACTGCCAAGTCAAAGGACTCGAGTTCGTATCCAAGGCACGCACCTCTGTCTTTTCGAAGTCATGTGCGTGTTAATAATTAATTATCACGCGCTTAAACGAAAACATCGTGAGGAAACCTGCATGCCTGAGAGATTTTCTTAACGGCATGTAAAGTCTGCCAACCCGCAGTAGGCTAGCGTGGTGGACTATAGCCTAATCCCTCTCGTTCCGCAGTAGACCCGTTCCCAACAGTGGGACAATGTAATGGGTTGATGATGAAACATGATTGATTTAAACTGGTGAAAAGTATTTTAACCCTTAAATAATAAATAAATAAATAAATAAAATACGTTTATTTCAGGCACAAATAGACCCATATCACACAAAATAAAGTACCTAAGATTAAAATTAAAATAGTCATATACGTTACTCAATTACATAATATCACTTTTTATTGCAATTTATTTTATTACCATTCAAGTGCACATTAATCCAATAGTGTATAATTGGATTGGACAGAAACTCAGAGACAGCCCTCAGAATACCATTGTTAGAGCGACTTATTCTACCCCAAAAAGACGCAACACGAGTTCTGATTATGGCAAAGAAGTCTGGAACCCTCGCTTCAGAGAACATGCTCGATGCGCTGCAGTACCTATCTCGGCAACCTCATAAGAGCCCGATAGGCGTTATTGTATTGGACTCTTATGGTATTGATGGCTTTTCTGGTGAAGTTCGACCATATTTGACATGTGTACATACCGAGGCAATATGCACAGAAAAAGAGTGGTTTTGACGTCCACACTGCATTTGGCGAAGCGACGTGCGAGCATGTTACCTCTAACTGCGAGCGCTCTTCTCTCCCTTTCAATGTCATAATCGTCTTTCAGTGTCTCCGTCAGTATAAAGTCTTAAAGTCTAGAAAGACAATGTGAATTCTATTGTTGAGGTCCCCGGAGGCCGGAAGGGCATCACTAATAATCTTTCGAGAATAAGAGGCATGAAATATAATGTGAGACCACAAAAACGATTTATTCTTTCAGGTTGTATTAACATCATTAGGTAAGTAGCAAGTTCTTCGACCAAAATGTTGTATGCAGGGTCTTCATTGTATTATTTTTTCATTCCAGATTCTTTAATAACGTTCAGGTTATTTAAATTTACGTAACTTGTTTTTCTACGCTGGAATAAATTATGTTGAGGCCTAAAAATATTACACCTATATTTTCGACCTTATGTTGTTATGATTAAAAGCTAGATTTTATAAAGGAAAACACAAAAATATTGTGTATGTTCAGTGCCTCTGTTTACTATAACATGTTATAAATAAATTATTGCTTTCTTCCGTCAGATTAAATTATATTTTAACGTTCTTTAGTTTAATGTTTCTCAACCCAGCCACAGCTAATAACAAATAAGTTTTGTTAAAATTTAAAGCAATCAGTAAATAATTTTCGAGAAAATTTAATTTTATAAAACGAAATATTGTATTTTTATTTATATAGATATTAATATATCTTATTATTACTGTTTAAAATCATGAAATGTACTAGGGTTGATGATGATAATGATGACTTCACTGATAAAATAGCTCGTCTCATAACTGATAGAATGAAAGATTCAATGACATTGTTCCTGTTATTTTACAAGCGAGAGAACATGAATACAGTATAATAAAACATTGTTATTTGAAGAAACGAATGTCGTTAGACGTCTAGAGGCAGCTCATATCAGAGCCTAGCGGGCATTAAAACGTTTATTAAACCGAGTATCCGTGTTATGTGCGAAATAAACATACAAGGTAGCACGACACACTGAATCGATAGATGAAGCATGGGTGGAATATAAAAATATTTGTCAGTTAAATCATCAACCCATTTAAGAGAAGTATCTCAACGAATGAGAAGGGTTTAGTCATAAATAAAAGGGTTTAGACAGGTAGAGATAATTGTTTGTTTGAGCTTTACCACCATTTACTTGTAAAATATTAAGTTACAATACCCTGCGGTTTTACCCCAAAGACATAGTAAATATCGAAAAAAATTCAGGCGTAATATGACTCCTAATTTTCGGTGGTATTTTTTTTTTTCCAACTTTTACCATTCAGAGTTGGTAAGTGTTAGTATTTCAGGCTTTCACAGTAATATATAGCATACTAGTCAAATTAATACCTACTTGTGGTAGTTCTACAAGTGACAAGTTACCTATCGCTTGCTTACAGACATGACAAGCATTGTTTATCTTTTACTCGAATAATTCCTTAACAGGAAGGAAACTCGGAATGTAGACAAAAAGTCAGATTTTAGACGCTATTTGTCAGGTAAAGCGATCCGACAGTAAAATATGGGTATCATTAATTGAATCGCAATATAGCTTCAACAAAACAAAAGGCCGCTGTGAATGACAAATTTGTATCCTCCTGGAAGCATCATTTGCTTACGAAATTACACGGAACCCGCCCTCGGAGCGCGATACTGAAATAATAAATAGAATCCTAAACAGCTCTCGGCCTAAGATATAATTTTACATTTTTCTTGATTTGTCAACCGGCTTGACTCGTAATGAGAATAAAAAATGTTCGTAATGAATTATTTCAATACAATATTTTAAGCTTCCAGAGAATTGCTTCAGTTTCAATTACAGTACCTACTGTGTCGCTCGAGGAAAATTATTTAATATAAAAAACGGCTGCGTACTTCAGAGGGAAATGGCTCGCTGTATTGACAATTAAATCGGGGGAATTTTCAAAATGTAGTCGACGTTTTAAGAAAATTATATCTTTATTATCCAAAGTCAGGCTTCATTTTTCTTAATTGATACAGATGTTGCGACTTTTTCTCTTAGTAATGGGCACACTGTTGGCCGTATATAAGCCCTTATTTTAATACTGAAGGTTAATTGTTGGTAGTAAGTAAATATGATGAATAGCAAAAAATTCTACTTTTTTCTATTCCCTATTCAAAATTATATAAAACCTTTATGTCTTCATCAAGTCACAAGTCACTTTACAGTCTTACATTATAATGGTAGACCCTTTTTTGTTAAACGCAGTAAGTATTTTTTTATTTTTTTTTTTATAAAAGCTTACTAGCAATGTGGGTCACACATTACTAGTATTCTTGTTAACCCCTCGTGCTAAGCTAAAATGCTTGTGTTACGAGTTGGTTCACGTCGGTAGTGTAATGGGTGGGGTTCGAACCGGCAACCGTATGATCGCAAGTCCGACGCCCTAGCCATTAGGCTACCGCCGCTCGATATATGTATAATGGATATATTATTAGCATATTTATTGGCTTCTTAGCAAGTTACAGTCAAAATATATTATGAAGAACGTTCGTATTTATAATAAACGTTACAATGAGTAGGGATGTAATAAAATTATGCCTTCACAAGTTTATGCCCTTTCTCCTGCCTTCTTATCCCTTGGGCGCCTTTAACGCCACTCACAGGAACTACACGGAAAACATGTCGTACCACAACTCACAATAACACCATATTGCACTTAACATCAACTTCTGCCAAGACGACGAACGATAAACTAAGAAATTTCACTACGTAACCGAAACGCGAATGAGATGTTGAAATTTGCGTTGAAACTAAGATCCCGTTGAAGAGGAATTTATGCAAATGAATCTCGTCTAAGTTGATGGAATGCATTGTTCGAGTATAACACACAGCGAATGTATATTATGTAGGATATAAATTATCTTTTAATGGAACATGCCTTGTGAGTCGTGCTATGAAATATTTAATTGTAAATGACTTAGATATTAAAGAACAAAATTATTTAATGTGAAGCTCGTATCTACGTGCTGATGCGTTATGCGATATGTCTACAGATATTTGTTTCGAGTCTTTGTGTACGTACGGCTACACATCAAGCTATACAAATCCAATATAGGCTGGCCTTAAATTTTACGGTATGTACAGTAATCGCATGTTAGTAAAGTTGTTTGCGGCATGGATCCTAGACTGGGAGCTGTCTATGAAAAACTGTTCAAAATGTATTGACACGCGCTCACTGGTTTTTCAGTAGCTTTAAATAATTATAATGATATCTATTTGATATATAAATATATTGACGAACAAATAATTGGTGCATATCCTTTAATATCCCTGTTGATAACTAAATTGTAGAGAAAGTTTTCAGGTAGTTAATCATTAGTGCCGTGAAAACCAAATTTGTATTAAAATTCTGTCTTAAGATTTAACTTATTTTTCAGAAACAACGAAACAACTTTCTATCCAATAAAGAAAATGGGATCCCCGAGCTTTGTAAAATTTTTCGGATTATTTCAAATTCTTTGCAACTTTCACATTTCCTTTTCAAGGCCACGCTCAATCGCGTTTGGGCAGTTTTGCTCAATTCTAATTTTCAACTTTATAAATTTATTTGGAGCGGCATTTAAAATATGTGGCTATTTTCTAGAACCCGTTTGATATTCAAATTTATTAGAAGCTCGAATAAATTTTGCAGTTTAGTTTTGTCGCGCGGTCGGGCTATAAATCCGCTGGTACCGTTGGAAGCTAATAGCATGCACCTGTCACACGCGTGTGGAATTCAGTAAGGTATTTTTGCTATCAGTACCACTTTGACGAAGCCAGAACTGCGGCCATTACAACGCGACAATATCCTGCACACAACCATCCAACTGCAGGCCGTACAAATCTGCTTTTGAGTTTTTGTGTCGTACTTTGGGCTTCGGCCAGGTGTTGCAATGCAGTAAAAACCTTTGGTATGCAGATAAATGGAGATTCCTGTATAAGTGCAAAAGATTTATTATTACTGTAAATTATTACTGTAAACCTTTAAAATTTTCTTTTTTATTTACAAGCTTGCCTTTTTTACTGTTTGGTTTAAAGACTATTTAAAGATTTTGCACTTAAAATGGATTAGGCAGGAATAAAATACCAAATTGATTTTCTGTGCCTGTTCAACTTTCGGTATGTTTGTAACTTACCTCTGTTACTTCATTATATTTATCTAAAATGTTTTTCTATGCGTATGACCACGCACCTGAATAAAAACAAAAGATACGCGTCTAGTTGAGAACCACCACATTTTTTGTGAACAAAAGGCTATTTGGTCTTTGTCCCTATGCTTGTTATAATATTAAAACGCTCTTGTAATAAACCCAATACTTCTAAAAATAGAATTGAGCTCTTAATTTCGAAATCACTATAGCCCAATCGTACTTAAGATAATAAAATTCGTAGACCCCACACATATTAAGTACAATTCGCTAAGTGTACAAAGAAATAGAAAAAAAAACCGCAAAGTTCTCCAAATGATGATAATAATATCTGTTTCTAAGAATCTAGTCAAACTTTTTCTTACTTCAGAAACAACTTAGGCGTGAGTTTTCTGACTTATTAAAGCAGTAATTACATAGTAAGACATAAAATATCATCACGCCTGTAATTGCCGAAAGGTAAGACAGAGATTTAATAATATACGAAACAATTGTGTTAATGGCGAGAACCAATTTGTTGGCTCAATCATAAAAGTTTCATAAACCATATAAAAGGAGTTTTGCAATAACCAGGGGGATATAAAACAAAATTATCATCAAATTTACCGCATACAGCAGAGTTATTAGGCTATACGTATCGGTAACTGAATAAACAAATATTTGTGTGAGCGCTACCAAATGCCGAATGTTATTACGCCACTTCTCTATATGGTAACACATGTACGCAGCATAAATTCAGTCCTGCACGTTAAAATTAGAAATGTAAGCTCGGCACCGTGAAATATGTGCCTTTAAATTTATACCGTAAGTATTATATTTGTTCACACATAAACAATATTGTTTTTATCCGTAAGCAAATAGTGTCCTCGGATTTTTTATAAACTCACCAGTCCTTTGTTACACCTGGCTCGTTTTATTTCGAGAAAACAGTAGGTATTTTCGTTCGCCAGTGGTTACAAACCCCGGGTTGATTGTTTGTGGATATCCGTGTTGATAATTAATTTTTGAGACCCTTTTATGGTAGAACTTTTTAAAAAGGTCGCTATAGAATGTAATTCCATATTCTCCAAGTTAAACATCACTTTGCAAGTATGTTCTCCGTAGCGTCTACTTTAGATACACAAAGGATACTGTAACGTAGATTTGAATTTCTTACTAGAAGAACGAACAAAGTAAGAAACATGAGCCGCTCATAATATACTTACATTGCTCTTAGTTTTCATGCGACGTCGAGGCATAATTGGATAACTTTTGATAAACATGCATACACTCACGCCTTTTTTCTCATAGGGGTAGGATTTTTTATAGTATTTTTGGATTCTATATCTTGATGATTTGTTTGCGGATGGATGGTCGAAGATTTTATTGGTATGTCAGAAGTACTGTGAGAGGAATTTATGAAAGTGTTGTTAGCCTTTTTTGTTAATTTCGTACAGTTTTTATATATTAATTACTATAATTGGTTGAAAGACCGTTGTAATTAATTAATTAAATAAATAAATAAATAAATCTTACATTCATAGAATCCGACCTTTGAAAGAAGTCTCCGATAAGACAAATTTGCATTTATACATCAGTATATTTATACCTATGTATTTTTTTTCTGTTAGTTAACTCATATTATTGGGTTGAAATTATTATGAATATTTTCATATGAAATCTTATTATGAGCTGATTTTTAGAGTTTTCAGGCTTCTGTGATTGTTTTAGGTTTTCTTATAACAGTCGGGATTGTCGGCTTAGCGTCCGCTTCGAGACAAAGAGGATCCTCTTTGACAACCATCCAAAGAATGACCTTGGCAATTGCACCTTTACCTTGCAACAAATATTCAACCATTCACACACGCAAAAAAGTTGTAAAAAATCCTGAACTAAAATATTGATTCTTTCTTAGAATCTTGATAGAGGACTTTCAAAATAACATAAGCCCTGGATTAAACGTCTACTCAATCTTCAGGAGTTCGTAAAATGTAATTAATTCATAAAATTTAAAACTGTGAGAGCACGTGTATTTTACGATGTAATACATCCAGCAACATTGTATGCGCGTGGATAGTAAAACCTCCAGAAATCTCATCTGGTCGGACGCTGCAGTTTAATCAAGTTCATTCTTTCCACAGTTATCTGCTTCCCGTTATCTGGAGTTAGACGTACGTAGAACGAAACTTTTCAATCAAGAATATCTTGATTAAAATATCGTTTTCAGAGTGTCCATTAAAGTTTTTAAGAGTTTATTTTATTAGCGTTTAGTTGGTACTGTTGTTACTTTTTGGCACTTGTACATTAGTTGCTATTGTGAGAAAATAATAATAAATAAATAAATAAAATAATAATGTTTTTAATATAACTTATTATGTAAAGTACAGCATAATATATTATTGCACCATGTAAGAGTTTTGTTAACTGACTTTAAAAAGGAGGAGGTTATATGTTCGACTGGTTGTATTTTTTTCATGTCACGAACGATCGAACGAAGAAGGTTTGATGCTTTGTTTTGAAAGCTGTGTTACTTTTTTTTGTTAAAAGCTATTAATTAATTTATCGTTTATAGTCAATAAATTCGAAGTAGATAATTGTTTACATGATTCATCATCAACCCATTACAGACGTTGGCAGACTTCACATGCCGTCAAGAAAATCTCTCAGGCATGCAGGTTTCCTCACGATGTTTTCCTTCACCGTTTAAGCACATGATAATTAATTATTAATACGCACATGACTTCGAAAAGTCAGAGGTGCGTGCCTTGGATTCGAACTCGAGACCTTTGACTTGGCAGTCCAATGGTCATATCACTAGGCTATCACTGCACACACGTTTACATGATTACATGTCTTGAATACCTCCCTATTTCATATTAATTTGTTCAAAGTCTATGTAACTAAATTATTAACAAACACAAGTTAGTACTCACATAATGTTTTGTCATTGCAGTTTTAGTACGTATCGAAACAAAAGTCTAGATACTAAAAGTAATTAGAAATACGTTAAATTAATTAACTAAACTGACGACTGCAAGTCTAATCTGGTAGATGTCTTCACATTTTAAGATCGTAAAAAGTTTAGTAGTAAATAGTATGTAGTTAATACTGAAAATTAAACCAGCTTACTTCAAACAACACTTTAGCTTTTATTTTACTTTTAAATGAATTCTAAAATGTTCAATTATTAAGAAAGTTGTGAGTACTTTTAGAACATTTGATTATAATCTTGTTTACTGATTCAATTTTTACTGAAAATACTTTTACCTAGAACATCGGTGAAAACATTAGTAATGATTCGTAATTTCTTTGTAGTAATACTTCAGTAGATTCTTTCGAATACAAAACAATCTTTATCGGTCCCTGGCTGAAATTATTTTCAGGACAAAAAAGTCAACGATGCAGAAATGTTTGGGGAGAGAATATTATCTTCCATGGGCTGATTATGATGTTTCATACGAACGGAATTACTATCGCAAGAATAAGTAGATATTTATTCCTTATGCTAATGCGTGTAATTTTTTAATGATATTATTTTAAGGAACCATTTTTATTTTGTGATTATACACATGTACAATCAGGAATCACAAAAACATATAAATTTTTTTATAGTGTTGTAGTTTAGGGCTTGCATCCACTCAAAACTCTGTTGTGGCTACGTTCACTTACGTAAGGGGCCGCGAGAACTGCTACGCATTACAGACGTCTACCTACTCGATCGCAGCGCCATCTACCAAGAAAAAAGCGTCGATAGCCTAATGGCTAAGGCGTCGGACTTGTGATCATGTGGTTCGAAACCCACCCATTACACTACAGACGTGAACCCACTCGTAACACAAGCAACAAAGTTTTCTTTAAAAAAAAAAAACGATTTACGGGATTCTGGATTCCATATTGGAGATACAGATATTTGTTCATGTTCATTAATTACCAGTGTAATATTACAAACATGAAACTACGGTTATATTAAATTCCGTGGTTGTATGCGACACGGCGTGAAACCGCTCGCTACGTGTGGAAGGGCGCTAAGACTGTGAGCTTAGTGATTTCGTACAGCGAAATGATTTAGTGAGTCGCGTCGGCCCCGCGCGCGTCCTGTCGCGTGCCATTGTTTCACCTCATCACGATTCTCCAGACGTACACTTTGGTTTGCTCTACTTGAGTCTCTGTGCTTACGGTGAAATATTGTAGGCGCCATTTTTAATATTCACCAAAACACGAACTCGTTTCACGGCATCGTAGCAGAAAAAGAACCAGTATTTTCCCTCGTTTTTTTTGGGTAGTTTCCCTTGAAAATTTAGCAAATTTTAGAATTACGGATAGTTGTTCTGGGTTAAATGTATCCTATGTTAACTTTTTCTGTTGTGTTTGGTAGAAGATCTCTCGTATTGCGTGCTCCTTGGGGTACCCGCTACGATTTTGCTACGAGCTCGCTACGAAACTATCGCGCCGCTATTTCCGTAGTAGTGGTTGTCTGATATCATGCGTACAGCGTATAATAATAATAATGCACTTCCTTAGTCATGCGTTGTATAAGATAATAGGTAAATTGCATGTAAAAAAACTGTCTACTAACGTATATAGTAAATCCGTAATTTACACGAATTTAATTATATTATATTTATAACACGTTGCAGGGTAAATATTGACCAGAATGCAGGGTAAACTAATGCAATTTCGAATAGAAAATGTATTTATTCAAAAAAGAACTTACAAGAAGATACATTTGAAGAATATTTGATAAAACCTACAGGTTCGTTGAAACATCGAATTAAGTACAAATGAAACTTTATATTTACGTTCAGTTGATAATATTATTAAAAAAATTTCGTGGATCTGGAATTTCTCACAGGTTATACAGCAAACAAGCACTAAAAAATAACAATAAATTCTTAGGAAAGTAATCCGAATGTAATCACAAAAGATGTGTATAAAAACCTGATTGAATTCCAACTTCAGCTCAATAAATCAACTAGTGTCAGATAAGTTTACTGTCATCAATTTCATAGCGTCATTAATCATCGCTCAACTTACGTATACAAACATTATTTGTTCGTGGGTTCGAAGCGGAAAAGCCGTTTTAAACAAATGGCTGGTCGCGTTCCCCGTGTTACGTTCAGAACTGAAGCATGTTTATAACAATTCCATGGGTTACCTGAGAATTCTTTTTAAGCGACTTAAGTAGCGCCGGGGTGTGTTATCTCATGTTTCTTAGAAAAAAATAATTCTTTTTTGTATACTTCCACTTTCTTTTTCTCAAATAAATTAATTTTTTAGAGGGAATGGAACTTGTCTCTGCAGAACTTCTCAAATTCTAGAAAAAACTAACTTATATTTAATTATACATCGTGACACCTGTATTCCCGAAGGATTAGGTGAAGATAGATTCTAAAATTCTAGCTTTCATTCTAAATGCAAGATTTTTTTGTTGAGCCTATTGCAGTTACCAGTCATAAATACAGATTACGAGCTGGCACTGAGAATTTCCCAGAAAAATCCAATAATTTTTTTTGACCTGAGATTTGAAGCCAAGAATCAGCACGCCTCACGCTCAGCAGCTTGGCTTGCAATACTCGTAAGACCTTTGAGGCAGTTAATTTTTATAGAAAAAAATCGAGCTCTTAATTTACAAACTTTTATATGTATATAATAATCAGACTTTATTTATCACTCAAAGGTACAATGATAGACAATAATTTTGATTATAACGCTTTGTTTACAGAAAATAGGCTTGTAAAAGTGTCTTTTAAACATCTAAGTGTAAATAAACAATCATTTATCATGATTTAATTTTCTAGAACAGTTCTAAATTGGCCTTAATTGAGATGTATCACGTAAGGGTGGTAATTTCAAGGAATTAGTGTAGGTACTAGTATCCCTGGGATATGTCTTACCTAACAGGCGATGCACATGGGGGTTCTGGGGTGCTCTATTAAGAAGAAACAGTGCCCTCCTCTATGTGCTGATGGTGGCCACCGGGGTGGTTTTAGTAGGTAAGAGTCCCACACTGTCCACTCTTATTCCCAAAGACTGGTCAGCTTATGAACATTTCCTCCCGTAAAGAATAAAATGGTATATAGTCATGTATTTAAACCGATGACATGGTGAAAAAAAAACCTGATTGTCTTGGTTAACAGAATTATCAGTGTGTAAATATTAAAAGGAAAACAAATGATAAATGAATTCAATATCTGTAGTTTGCTGAAAAAACTCTTTTCACACTTCGGGTAAAAAGTGAACTTTTTTCGTTTTTCGTGTACGTATGTGAGGTTTGTTAAAGAACCTTATTTCGCCATACAAAGGGCCCGTGCGTTGGAATAATGAGGTTCTGACGAGAGTGCACTTGAGCTCGTTCGTCCTATTTCAAACTTGACTTTACAGCATCAAGACATGAGATGTGGAAAAAACTTTTAGTGGGACTTGTTTGAAGAAGATTTGTTATATTAAATTTTGGACGCGAATACTCAAATTGTTTTAGGCAGTTTTAGGTCTCATGTTTTGAAAATTTGCATATGCAGATATTAATAAATAATATATAGGTATTGACACAAAAGTTGTACTCCTTGACACGCTTTGTGGTTAACTTTGAACCCGACGGATAATTTTTTTTATGGTTGCATAAATGTTAAATACAAAGAACATAAAATAACATAGTGTCACGCCTGTATTCCCCGAAGGGTTGGGCAGAGTACACTTCGCCGGTATGTTTACGTCCTATGTAATGGGGGGCGAGCCTATTGGCATTAACCGGCCAAAATCGAGACTCCGAGTTGCTACTGAGGATTTCATAGAAAAACTCAATAACACTTTGCTTGACTTGGGAATCGAACCCATAAGCGTAGCAGTTGCGCTTGTAGAAACTCATAAAGAAAACAGAATATAAAATCGATTAATATACCTACCACTTTTTAAGTTTCTTATGAAAGAGCTGCGACATAAAATAATTCCTGTGTTTAATTGAAAGGGTGTAGACACTGATGAAGTAGACTAAATTGAAAGGGGTTCTGACAATATACGATATGCGAGTCGTTTTTACTTAAGCTGGCTCAAATATAGGCCATCTTATGTTGTAGATGTTAAGTTAGTTGATCTTGAATATCTATCTGGTCTAAGTGTTCTGAGTATCGTATAATTATGACAATATCGTTTATGGTTAATAGCGACAATCATACAATACTTACACAGATGACATACAGGATATCTTTTGGTTTAGACCCTTCTTTGTCTATATACAAACAATTTCCTACACACCATCCCATCAAACCCTTCAATATCTACATGTATACACATATAACTACAAAATCCTTTGTAAAACATCAAAGCGTTTGTCTGATAAAGTACCAATACAAAAATCTATTACGCTCCGATTTCTCAAACGTTTACCTGTAACGATATATTCTTCTATTATCCTTATAGTTCGGCGGGATCAATACGGAATCCGACAGAAATGTTGTATCATTGTTTATGGAAAGTCATTCAATCAGGGTGTACAATGGAGGAACATATCGTTCACGTTTTGTGTAGTCTCGTTAATCTTAATCTTCCTATCTGCTCGGTCACGGTCCGCTTAGTTGAATGACGTGGAATTATAAGGATTTTTTACCGTAACTTCTGGAACATGTTAACGCTATGATTTTAGGGTTGTGAGAGAGGGATGGTACTATAACTTGTACCGCGGTATCCTTTTCTATCTACTTATATAATGAGAACTGAATACTATATAAAATAACGTTTTACATTTTAGTTTTCTTATTGATCTAGTGAAATTTGTTGAAAGATCTAACGGGATTTCAAAAAAGGTCATAGTATGTAGAGTTTTGATTTGCGTCCCCAAATTGGTAGTTAGGAACAAAAGAGGGTCAATTGATGATTTGTGAATATTTAATTTGTCCAAAAGAAAATTTGTCGTTCTAGAATATCAAGTTTAGAAAATGTTACCACAAAACCGTTAATTGGATTGGATCTAGATAAACGTTTCTATAGACCCTATTGCATACTAGTGAATGTAGTTTTTCTACACATAATTTCAGTCAAATATATAATTATTATATTAACATACCACTTAACAATAGTAACCTACGTCTTTACCTAGTAACGTTTTATACCTTGCACCAATTGTAATCAATGATAATGTACCTACCAAATATAAAACTTATCTATGTATTAGGGAAGTCACTGATTCCTGGGATACAGGTTGTTACCTAGTTCAGGAGACAGAGCTCCTTTGTATTGTAACAGATTTGGTTGCTAATAAGCGTTATTTTATTTTTATTATTATTTAATTAAATTGGCATACTTTGGTCAACTTAGCAAAGGTCCTGTAGTAGGTATATATATAATATATTTTATATTGGACCTTTCCGGGTGACAGTGACCAGATTGAAGTATCGGTGATAATGACTTACATTATATTGGGTCTAAGTCATTATATGGCTGCTTGCTTCCATGATAATTAATATTCTAAATAGTTATAATTATTAATCTAAATAGTTATAATTATTAAGAATACATACCATCATACATACCATCATGCCTGTATTCCCCGAAGGGTTAGGCAGAGGTGTACTAAAGTACACCCACATTTCGCCGGTATGTTTAGGTCCCATGTAATAGGGGGCGAGCCTATTGCCATTAACCGGGCACAAATCCAGACTCCGAGCTGCTACTAGGAATTTCATAGAAAAACCTAATAACACTGCTCGACCTGGGGATCGAACCCAGGACCTCTAGCGTAGCAGTCGCGCTTAGGAACACTAGACTAATGAGGCAGTCTATTATTAAGAATACTAGTTATTAATTAATATAAAAAAACAACAATATGTTTCAGGCGTTATCCGTGTCACAATTCGAGTTGAAGACCGGGCGGTTGCCACCATTGTCATGCGCCTTTTTAAATAGTCGTCGATCCCCTCTACACTGCGCCTGATTCATTGAGTTCTATAACGAACATTTGTGGGTAGATTGATATTTATTTTTCATAAATAAGTAGGTCCCGCCGACAGAATTTTGGCTGTAAGTTTTGTCACCAAACAATTGTTTTACTTAAATTCACTAAATGTAAAGTGTTTAAAATAGTTTTGCTCTTTTAAACACTTTGCGTTTGGCTCAAGAACTTACATGCCTTTGATTGTACAGTCGCCAGCAGGTCAAGGTATACAAAACTGTCAAATTTCTTCAAATGATTTTAAACCTTAAATTGTTGAAGATAAAGTTCAAAATCAACTGAGAAAATTTGTCATTTTGTGGTAATTTGATGTGCTTGCTACCCTAAATCACGTAAACAAACGCATAGTACCTACCTACAATGCCAAAAAAAGAATTGTATTAAGCCAAGCCGTTTTCTTACAATGTTTATTTGTAAGAAAAACTTGTACAATAGTTTTTTGTATCATTAAAGATAATCTCAGGATATTGTCAGTATTATTCGAAGAAAATCCAAGAAAACTTTGGAGAAAAGAAAGCAGGTTTAGGAACAAATAAACATAGGCTTTATAAAACGACAATTTTCTATCACAAAGTATGCTTTCATTTGGTTTACTTGGTAAACAAATACAATTATTTTAGGCCGACCAAAACGTTTATATATCAAATCCTAGAATAGAAAATACAAATAGTATTAAGTACCTAAGACCCTAAGTTTATTTTGATTTTATACGGAATCGCTTTATTTAGGTGTAAGAAACAAATATAGTAGATTTTTAGTAAGTATGCTTTTGTGCCCGAAATATTAACCGAAGGTGTAGAAGTAGTTCCGCCCGGGCATAAATCAAAACTTGGAGCTGCTTAGTTGCAATTTGGTATAGTTAAATTTAAGTTTAATATTATGTGTGAATAGGAATCCTAGGTTCGATACCGAGCAAAAATTTAGTAGGTTTTTCCATAAAATTCTCAGTTTGAATATGTGCCCGGCAAATGCCAATAGGATCGCCCCCTATTTCGTGAAACCTAAACATATCAGCGAACTGTATGCGTACATGAGTACATCTCTACCTGATCCTTTGGGGAATACAGGTGTGATGGTATATTCATGTTTAGTTAAAGGATGCTAAGAGAATAAAGCCGGACTATGGGCGTCATTTGCCATTTAACGCTTGCTCGTCTGCCATTGTAAAAAATATAAAAACAACCTTAAATGTTTCCCGACAAAATTACATAGAGGCACTAAAAGCAAGCAAAAACAGGAGAGCAGACACAAAAAGAGAATACTTTTTTTTTAAGTCAAACTAAGTAACGACAGCTAATCGAAAACTGTAATGAATCAAAGGACTGTTGCGTAGTTCAGATAGTTTTTTCCTGCTCCACCACATTTTATTTTTATTTTATCCGCCGGAGTCTCGTTAGCCGGAACTGAATTGAAATTATCTTGTTGTTCCTAGTTTTAAAGCGGCAGTTTTAATAAACGTATATGTACAAATTTTAGATAGGTATACCTAATTTAGACTACGTACTTTTGTGGAAAATAATAAAATTTTAAATCGAGGCAACTGCCTCACAAATAGTATAGTATATTATTTATTAGGTCTAAAGTTGTGGGAAGGTTAATTTGAGCTATGTATTCTAGGTAGGTAATTGTGCAGTCGAAATATATTTTTTTAAATTATTATTCAGCCATTTTCCTCCCGCTGCAAGGCAAAGGCCTCCCTTGCTTTTTTCCATTCCTCACGGTTCGAGGCCACTTTGGGCCAATCCTTCCAGAAGCCGTCCAGCTCATCCCACCATCTTCGTTTTGGCCTACCACGCTGCCTTCTGCCAATTAGTGGGGCCCATTTGGTACTTTGTTTAGCCCACAGCTCGTTTGACATGCGTCAGACGTGTCCGGCCCAGTTCCACTTCGAGCTAGCAGCTTTTAGGCCTATGTCAGTAATCTGGGTTTTGGAGCGCAGTACGCTATTTCTGATGCGGTCTGTCAATTTGACTCCCATAATAAAATTAAGGATCTATTATATTTATAATATAGGTAAGGAAGTTATATTAAACTGCAGGATTAGCATAGCGGTTAACCTTTCCACTTCTGTTGCGTGTGTCGTGGGTTTGAGTCACACCGGTTGCTTATATTTATGTTCCATAGATATTTGTTTCGTCTGGGTCCACTTTTTGTCCGTTGATTGTATTATATGTTGGTGAAATTCTCGCCTCACAACGCATGTTTACCAAAGTCCCGCTCTCGGTGACTTAAAGAAAAAGTAACGCCTTCTGTAAATAATTATGGGGAGGTATTTTCATTGTTGAAAAAACTCTTTTAATAAATTTACAGATGCAGTGTCTGATCATTTGATACCAACGTTTCTATCATTTTCGACTGATAGTAATTGTTGCCTATCTTGTAGGCCAATTGTATTACATGATTGATTCGTTGTTTCCAATGATTTATTTTTTTAACATTTTATTAAGAACAACAATACTTCGCAGACATTATTGATATCGAGTTGTAGGTTGAATGTGTTAATAACGATTAAACTTCATGTGTGTTTAAACTTTCCATTAGAAGTTTTCGATGGATTTGTAATACGCTTTTTGTTTTTGTTGAATAAAACACTGCTTTATTAATTAGTCTAGTCTACAATCATTGTTTACTATAGAACTAGTTGTTGCCCGCCGTTTCACTCGTAACCCAAAAGACTTTTTGAGATAAAAGGTACCCTATGTTCTATTTTTTTAGGCTATGCTTGGCTTATAGGCTTATGATTGACCACAACTTGCCTGATGTTAAGCATCGAAGTGGTCTACGATGGAGCGCGCTTGCCTAGAAGATTCACGCTGGTCTTGAAGACACACAAATTGTAGGTCTCAGGGAACAAAGATTCCGGTAGCGAGTTCCACAATAGAGCAGGAGGCCTAGACAATGTTACATTTCCATAACGAAAACGAAGTTAGATAAATCTGAAATGTATGGAATTGGCATAACCTTTCGATATGTCGCGTGATGAAATTATGTCAAATCCATACATTTCGAATATCTAAGTTCGTCATCGATAATAAAGATGTGACATTGTCTAGACCCCCAGTACGCACTATAAATGTAGACGCAAAACGCTTCGTACGAGATTTAGGCACTTCCACCGTTCTTCCTCAGTAAGCAATGTATCTCCTTGCATTTTTTTAATATATCTCCTAGTCCTAGTCTCATCCTTCAAGTCTTTCCACAATTATGTTAGGATCGGCTTTCAGTCTAACCAGTATTTTACACGAAGTGAATGCCATCAGACCGCCACAACCGAATTTCTGGGCAACACCGATATTCGAAGATAGAATGGTTGTCGGGCTTTTTGGTCTTCTGCCTACCTCTAACAATTGTTATAGTAAAGTGTTCGTATGACAACCGGGACCGACGGCTTTACGTGCTCTCTGAGGCATGGAGGAGTCTCAATGTGTTAAGAATGGTCACCCATCCTCAGACTAACCGCGGCAGACGCAGCTTAACCTTGCAGGTCTGTTGATCTGCGCAGTTATAGCTATAAAAATAGTCTAAAACCCTTTTATTTTGTATCTACATTCAAATCAGAATGTCGTCAGCGTCGTGTCAGTCGCGTCGGCCGTGTTGCACGACAAAGGATGCGTTTCCGTGCGACGCGGCTCTTCAGTTCTTTTTGCATTCCTTTGAATAAAGATGGCAGATAATAAATTAGCGTGTGGTTGAATTGAGACGTTCGTAGTTCTGTTTTCATTTATTTATTTATTTAATGGTTTGCCCTATTTTGAATGAGGGAATGGAGACAGGTCCTTATATCAAACGGGGCATTCTATATACGACTTCATTCCCTCATTTTCATATTTTTTTTTTATTGTGAGCTTTGTGTGAAATCTTGAGGTTCGTACCTCAAAAATTTCACACAAAGCTCAAAAATAATTATAATAAAAAGTTAAAGTATATGACTGTAATATTCAAGTTTGTAACTATACCCAACAATAAAATAGAGATCTAAGTTGTATTCATATAATTAGTACACTTTTGTAATAAAAAATACACATGTATTGGTATCATAATGTTTATATTCATCGAAAATATAATATGTATTGGGAAATGTTTTATCTATATTTCCTAATATACGTTTTCATTGGGATAATATGTAACTGAAATATCGCATGTAATTTATCTACAGCGGAATGGTTTAGCGTCATTCCAAAATACCAACTGTTTGCTTTAATATAGCTAATATTTTCGTTTACTATACGTAATATAGCTGTGATTTGTTTGGAGAGAAAGCAAGCATTACGTATAAACAATACAACAATATAACACAATACTTTGGCACAAATACAGGCAATTATGTTCTCATAATGTTTGTTATTATCTGAGGACATTGCTAACGCACACACGCGTAACATTCACACGCACACTTGTTTACTTACATCCGTGTTCGTATATCTAAGTGCTGGTGCAGACTAAGCTACAAACCGTAGGAACCGCATAGCCACAAGTCGCCACAAGTTGAGGTCGACAGTTCACATGCATTTTCTATGAGCTTCGTGCAAATTCGGTATTCGTCGCGCTCGAACAAGCTGGCTACGTCTTGAGCTAATTTTGGACAGTGTTTGCGGTTGCTAGTTGTGGATTCAACTAATGGTGACCAGCGGTAAAGACAATACTGGTGCAAGTCCAATGTATAGTCTCGCCTATAAATAGCCGCTTCATCAATCAATACGAGCACTGTGGTAAATATTGAAATTAACAGCAGAGGGGCGAAAATCTGACTTCGACGTTGCAACTGGCTAAACGTTTTCCTACCACAAAAGTGTTCCTGACCTTCATCTTGTTGTCTTGTACTTTAAATTGCTGATTGAAATATCTAAAGATCATTGCGCATCGTCGCTGTTTCATTTAGAACCAAAACCTCGACGTCCAATTCTTTAAAAGGTCCCAAGATTCTACATCGCTGTGGCGTCTATCGCTTTGTATAAGGAATGAGATTTATTTTATTTTATTTTTTTAATATAATAAACAATAAAATAATAATACAGAGATTATCCACAAAATAATGTAATGTGTTGCAAATATTATTATGAAACAATAGTTAAAATACAGATAGGTAATTTAATATAATAGGAATAATAATAATGCTTTATATGCTCAATATTGTCTGCTGAACAAATATTAGAGAACGAATGAAATCGCTGGAAAAGTGATGTCATGATGAAAATATCACATTAATATATGTAGCTACGTAACGCACATTCACAAAAAATAATTTATGAGTAACGGGTAGCCTAATTTGTGTAAGCACTTAGTTTGAACCAAAGTTAGCCAACAAATCACAAATGTCTCATTATTCTATGATTACAATGCTTAATTATACAACTGTGGTACATCTGTTTTTGGTTTATATCCATTATCATTAACATCAAGCCTACCTGTCCAGCATTCTAATAGAAAACAATTATCATTTTTGAAAATGAGTGAATTTAAAGGTTTGTTACAAAAAAATGTAAATCCTCATTTGATAGTTCTCATTATTTTCAGTTTCGTATTGGCCTATTGATGAGCATTACTAATGCCAAGCGTTTCGCTATAGGTACCAATTTTAGCCTTATGACAAAGGAATTAAAGTTGACTTTGCTGTTATTCCGACCGTCTGCACTGACCCTAAGGCAGAGGCGTATTATGACTGGCGTGCTTATACGGATTATACCCACGAGCTTTGGTCCTGTCATCAAATAAAAGAAAACCACAGACAGTTTTAAAATTTACAATCGCTTTTTGCTGATTCAATCAGTGAGTGAGTAGGGGTAATATATATGTGACATACTAGGTTGTCACATAAATATTATGTATCATAAACACAGATTACAATTGTGTCAAATTATAAAACCATACATATTACAACAAATGTCTAGTCTATGTTTGTTGAAACTCCCATACAAATGTATTATACATTCTAAATGGATTTTGCAATGTTGTGTTGCTTGGTACCGTAGAAAAAAAATTAAGATAAATATTCCATCCGATATGAAGTCGCGTCAAGAACTTGGTAAGTAAAAAGTTTCAGCCTACTTGCTCACGTAGTTGTGAATAGTAGCAACGTATGAGTTGAAATGGTTTTTATAACGTATTATTTCGTTATACTTTCGAGAATTAAGTCTGTGTTTTATAACAGAAAATCCCACAAAAAGTACACATAATGACAATATTACTGTATATATAATATTGTGTTAAACAATCAATATTCATATAATGAATGCTCATGTTGCTATCGGATATACTTGTAGGTTGTCGAATAAGTACATTGAAGACATCGTGAAGTCAATTACCAGCACAGGTACTGGTTACAGAATAGATTTGACGAGGGCTCGACTATTTATACCACCGTTAGAGTCGATCGTGCTAACTGACTTACAAGTTTGTTCGTGCGTACAGAATCATCAACGGACTTAATGAAACGACTCGGCGCAGAATAGCACTTTTGAAGATCGTTCACTCGCGAACAGTCTATAAACTCTTATCGATATCGATTTGACAATCAAAATCGTACGGCCCCGTATTTCCGTATTTCTTTTCCGCATTTAAACTTGAGAATTACACGATTAATCCCCTGTGCGTAGCACCCATTCTCCTCATCTCCAAGTTAAAAACTGACGCAGCCGTCGCTTTTATTAAATAAAAGTCTACAGCAAGTATAATCAACTGTATTTATTTCACTGCTAATTATTAACACAAGTACTTATCTATTCTTATTACAACACGAATAGAATACTGGCTTACTTAACAACCTTACTTGCCGAAAGTCACAATGATACTACTCGTTGGTGCCAGCTACCGAGTGCCGCCATAATGTCACCCCCACTCTTAAGGACACTCCCACTTCTTGTCAATACAACAACTATTTATGAACCATTTTATTTTATTTTAAATGTTGGCGACAACATCCGGCCCTCCTGCTTACACATTCGTCCTCGAATGTGTTCGGGTCTGGTGTTTGTGCTGAGAACAGAATACAAGTATTACTAAAATGTATAAAGAGTATTAGCAAACTAAGTCCAATCAAGTCCGTTATTCTATCATCGGCTAACGAACTTGACAGTGCACGATACATACATTTTTACATCTGCATTTACACATTCCATCGACGGCCGGTAAATACAGAAGGGTTCAATGCAAGTATACTCAAACCAGGGTAAGATTCACCAAGTCTCCTGAGGTACACTATTCCATCGACGGCCAGCGTTTTTGACTTGGGAGCTACCATAGGCGATGCCTGAGGCCAACCCTATAGTATGCGTTCCAAGTCAACCCTCCAATGAGACGTTTGGGAACATCACTCTGTTCGAGGCACCGCACTAGACTCGTATAATTACAGACATTTAAAATCATAAATCAACTTAAATCTCATACCAATTATGATGACAACATCCGGACGTCTTTACTTGCCATCATCCTCCATACTCATTTCTGTAATTTTAATCCATGGCTTCATGTTTTCGACACATGTGATCCCTTCACAAGTTTTACTGGTTCGTTCAGCACCTCGCATGTCCCTAATTTTGTATCGATCATGATCTAAAACTTCTGCAACCTGAAAGGGTCCTTTAAAAAGGGGCATTAATTTCTTACTTTGTCCGTCATTCGAGTGGCTCGGGATTTTAACTACTACCAGGTCCCCCACGTTGTAACTGTGCGCATTTTTCCTCTTCTTATCGAAAGCCTTCTTCTGATTTTCTGCATTTTTCTTTATGTTTTCATCAACCTTGTTTCGTAACGCTGTGACATCAGTAAAATGTTCCTCATCTTCCGCAATTTTGTCAGCGTTCATGCGCAGTCGATAACCGAAAAAAACTTCACTTGGTACCGCTGACGTAGTTTTATTTATAGTAGAGTTTATACCTTGCTGAATATTTGCGATATGCAAGTCCCATTTATTGCAATCTGTGTTTGCTCCTAGGCTGCGAAGCGCTTCAAGAATAGTTTGGTTATATCGCTCCACTTGACCATTGGAACGAGGCATGGCAGTGGCAATAACGTGATGTCTTATATTTCTATCCTTACAATAACTCTCAAATATTTTGGAAGTAAAAGCGGTTCCCGCATCACATATCAATCTCTTGGGGTTACCAAAAACCTTGAAAATTTTATCTAACTCATTGACGACTACTTTACTTTTAGTATTTCTGACCGGAGATATAAAAACAAATTTTGTGAACGAATCAACTATAACGAGAAGGTACGTATTTTTTTGTGTAGTTTTAACAAAGGGTCCCAAATGATCGATATGTAGGGTATGGAATGGCCTGGCATATTTTGGTATGGAAAACAATTTACCCGGCTTTTTCCCATGAATATTCTTGTAATATATACAATTTATGCAATTATTTATATATTTAGTTACAACTTTTTTCATGTGTGGAAACCAATATTTATCTTTTATCCGTTCTAACGTTTTATCTACCGCGAAGTGACCTACATCATCGTGATTTGCTTTTAATATTTGCCAGATACATTGTTTCGGTACCAACCAACGTCTGCCATACTCTGTCCTACGATAAACCTTATTTCCTAATAATTCATATTCATTGAATATTCTCTTATGTGCATCGGCTTCACCTGACTCTAATATATTTTTGATATCCTTAACATCAGGATCTTGTACTTGTACAGATAAAAGCCAGTCTGATTCTGTGATAGACATCACGCTTTCATTAAATTTGGGTAGGGATTCTTGCAAGGGGTTTCGGCTGAGAGCATCTACATGCTGCATTTGTGAGCCAGCTCTATGCGCGATATCAAAGGTAAATTCTTGTGTGAGAAAAACCCACCTAGCTGTGCGTGGATTTACTTCTTGCTTTTGTATAGAATATTTTACAGCATTACAATCAGTAACTATTTTAAATGAGATTCCCAACAAATAATGTCTAAATTTATTTAAACCTTCAGTTATTGCTAAAAATTCTAAATCAAATGAGTGATACCTCTTTTCTTCTTCACTTGTTTGCCTGCTATAAAAATGTATCGGTTTTTCCCCAATTTCCGTAACTTGTACTAAAATACAACCTATTCCATCGCGGCTAGCATCAGTATATAACACGACTGGTAATTTCGGATCGAAAATTGTTAAAGATGCTTTCATCAATTCATGTTTTAAAATTTCGAAAGCCTGTATTTGCTCTGAACCCCACTCCCAAGTAGACTCTTTTTTTAATAGTTTTGTAAGAGGTCTACCCAAAATAGCACAATTTTTTATAAATTTCCTAAAATAATTAATTAGACCTAAGAACTGCCTGATATGATGAACGTTTTTAGGTGTTGGGTAATCTTTGATAGCTTCTAATTTTTTTTGTCCAGGTCGAATACCTTCCGACGAGATTTCGTAACCCAAAAAGATAATTGAAGCTTGAAAGAAATTACATTTTTCTAGGTTAATCGTTAATCCATTATTTTGTAGAATTGCTAAAATTGAATCTAAACATTCTATATTTTCATCTATAGTTTCTGTTGCAATTAATAAATCATCCATATAACATATTACGCGATCAAATCGAAGCTTACCCAACACTCTATCCATTAGTCTCTGAAATACTGATGGTCCGTTACAAAGACCAAACGGCATCCTAACAAATTCAAAATGGCCATCTGCCGTAATAAATGCTGTTTTAGGTATAGAACGTTCATTTACTGGGATTTGATAATACCCACTTTTTAAATCAAGAGATGTATAATATTTACAGCCATGTAACCTATCGATCAAATCCTCAACTAACGGCATGGGATATTTTTCTTTTACAGTAATTTTATTTAAATCGCGATAGTCAATGCACAAGCGTTTCTGTCCATTGGGCTTACCCACTAAAATAACAGGACTAGCGTAAGGAGAGCTGCTTTCGCGAATAATACCATTTTTCAATAATTCGTTAATAATTTCTCGCGCTTGTTTCTTTTCATACTCTGCCATTCGATACGGACGCCGCGATACTGGTTTATTTGTGGTTAATTCGATATCTAATTCTACACAAGAAGTTTTCCCCAAGGTGTTCAAATCATCTGACACTGTTTGCGGGTACTTTGAAAAAATATTATATAATACTGCAAAATGTTCTTTAGAGTTAGAATTAAACATTGAAGCTTCTATAGAAAAAACTTGTTCTTCTGTAAGGGATTGAAAAAGCAAACTATTACCCACTCTAGTGTACATTACACTTTTACTTTCAGTGAAATTTCGCCCAATCAATATTTTACACCCCATCAATAAGTCGGTAATATAAAATGTTGTAATCATTTCAACATTATCAATCTTAAGCATCGCCGTTATTGCATTTGTTACCACCGTGCAAGAATCCTTAGTAAAACCAGTTAATTTAATGGGATGGGCCAGTGCAAATGGGGTCAAATGTAATTTGTTTATCATACTCGACGTAATTAATGAACAATCACTACCCATATCTATGAAAGCCTGACATTTACAATTATTTAAAGTAATATCTTTAAAAAACTTTTCTTTACTATTTGGTATACTAATAATTTTAACTTCAGCATCCTTCTCGGTCTTTGTTTTATTTTTTGAACGACAAACTACATCCAAATGGCCTACTTTACCACAAAAACTACATTTTAAACTATCTTTTTGTTTACATTCAATTCTTTTGTGCCCTACTTCCCCACAAGAATAGCACCTGATTTTGGAATTAAAAGCATTGTGTAAAACAGAATCGGTATTATTTACCTCACTTTTCCTATTATGGTTATTAATATAATTATTGCTAGTTAAGACTCGGGAAGATTGCTGTTTCGAAAAATGTGTATTGTCCTTCTGGAACACTTTCGGTTCATTTTCAGTGTACGTTTTACTATGTAAGAACGAAGCTAAGTCGTCACAATATCGGAAACTACCAGCTTCCGCGGCGGTGCTAATATTTTTGTCACCAATTGATCCCACAATAATGGAAATTATGTCTTGTTCGGAAAACGTTAGCCTCAATCTATCAATCCTGCTTTTTTGTTGAAAATAAAACTCGTAAAGGGATTGGCGTACAAGCGGTTTCATATTTACCAACTCAGTAAGCATAGAAAACATATTTCGTTTTGTTGCAAACGTATCCAATAGTTCATTTTTCCAATCCTTCCATTTCCAAGTGGTCCATCTGGTTTTATTTTTTTGCAATGAATCGTACCAGGTTTTTGCAGTATTACGTAACTTTTGTAAGGCTTGAAATTTGATAACATGGTCTCTCCACCGAAAAGCACGTGCATTCGCATCAACCACATTTACCCACATTTGAATATCATCGACTAACGGATCGAATTCGGGTATAACTGATGATAAAACAATGTTCTGACTCACGGTTTTAGTCCTGCGTCGAGCACGTTTTGATTTTTTTCGCCTCCCGTCCGAGCTACTCGAACTTGATGATGACGAGCTGCTTGAACTTGACGACGAAGAACGCGCTTTGTATCTTCGCTTTTGGGTTTTAGGCATTGCGCGGTCCGTTTCTAACACTTCTGATATTAAATAAAAGTCTACAGCAAGTATAATCAACTGTATTTATTTCACTGCTAATTATTAACACAAGTACTTATCTATTCTTATTACAACACGAATAGAATACTGGCTTACTTAACAACCTTACTTGCCGAAAGTCACAATGATACTACTCGTTGGTGCCAGCTACCGAGTGCCGCCATAATGTCACCCCCACTCTTAAGGACACTCCCACTTCTTGTCAATACAACAACTATTTATGAACCATTTTATTTTATTTTAAATGTTGGCGACAACACTTTATTCAGAGGTTTTCCTCCTTTCACACTTTTTGTGCGAGTTCGCGTGACACTTCATTTATAATTCTGCTTAATCCAAGTGAGTGAGTTCTTACCGAATGAATTTGTAATGTAAAGATTAATGATATGTCCTACGAGCTCTTTCAAACGTTCTCTAACTGCTATTCCTTATCGTATTTATCAAACCATACAGCCCCATTGTACTGTCGAACCTAAGAGTGTTTTTCAGCCTACGCAATTCGGGGATTATCAAGTATGAAATTGTGTGGAGCGCAAACAGTTTTTTGTAAAGCAAACAGGGCTTTAACCGATCCGTGTCCCTTATTGAAATGTTATGTTCAGACTTGGGAGTAAATTTAATTGTCGAAGTTCAGATTGAAAAAGTTACAGGCGGTCGCATAATTCCACAAAACGAGCCTCGGTGCCCGCGGCGTAATTATTAGATATGTTTGTTTTGTACAATTTGGTTAATGTAGCTGGCGCCTGTGCCGGGAGAGTTTTATGACTGAAATTTTCGGGAACCTCTTTAAACGTAGGTGGAAATTATTTCTTCAACTTTTATTACTTTCCCCTTAATAAAACTTTTTAAGCTACGTTTGCATTAAATTTAGCAACGTAACGTCGAGGTTGTTTCCTGGACGATTACTTGTATGTTTTAGCTTTAAACATTCATTATTTGTAAATTGTTACTTAGTAGGGACGGTAATGTAGCCCGACTTGGAATATAAAGATAATCATAATGGATTACGTTCAGCCTTTGAGAGCAAGCTCTGTACCTATAATAAAAATAACATAAAATTATATTAACGTGCCCAAAAGCCTTAAGTGTTCTTATTTGTATCTAAGCTAAATACATTTACATATACGTAGAGTACCTAAAGCTTCCAATAACGGGTTCATGTAAAAAAGAACTCTTTGTTACATGATTTATTGGAACGACTTTCAATAATCCGGGGCCCATTGCCTTCGCGGGCGTTAAATTTCGATGGAATTGGAAAGAAATTGTATGGAACGCCGGAAAACCCTCGGCAACTTTTACACAAAGGAAAAAATGTATCAACTATTACTACATAGGTATTATAGAAGCGTTACTTGTGGCATATTTCAATCTTAATTTGAAATTTCAATATGCGTATGTATTCGTAGTTTCTTATGTGTTATTCTGTATGATTTTACTATTAAATTTTTATTGAAGTTACATTTTAAAAAAGGTATTAAAAATATATTCATCACGTAATATGATGAAAATGGTTCGTAAAATATGATGCGCATTTGCAATTACCATAATTATTTAAATATGCCTTCAATAATTCCTTTTTTTCCCTCGGTTGATTTGGCTGCGGTAGTCTGCAGTCCGTAGGACTCAGCCACGCATCAGCAATTCCTTTGGTATTGCAGGTGTCCATGAGTGACGATGACTATCACCAAACTTTAAGCCCAGTCTAATCAGTAATCGTCATTGCAAAATAGACCTTATCTCATTGTATTACCGCACTCGAATGCGATTTCAGGGCGGCCATTAAGTTTCGTAAAAATTGTGTACTTATTAACATCGCATGTCTAACGTTTGCCGACATAAATAAAAAAGAACAGAATGTTTTCAGAACGCAAAATTCCAATTTCGAAATAGAAATGCAACAAACCGTTCTATCCCACAAATAAAAAAAAAAAACAGCAATTTAAAAATAATTATTCATTGAGCGTCAAAAGCATGCTATAAATTGGGGTAAAAATTGCTAAAACACACGGTTCACAGTAACAAGTTTGCCCAACGTTTTCATGTACAGGGTGTCCATTACGCGAACAATCCAGCTGCGGCTGAATTTAATCCATTTAACTGCATAACGCCGGCAAAGTTATCTCTCAAATATGTGTGTAAAATCAGCCCTGGTTTAATGAGTCCAAAATAACGTTACTGGGTGCGGTCTGCTTATTTGCATGCTGTGTTTTTCTCAATTTGTTAATGTTGTAATTAATTTGTGTGTTTTGCCGACATGTTTTTGGCAATATTTATACTCGTGTTGGGGAAAATCATCGGTCCAATTATTGTACATAAACAATATGTAAAATAATTGGACCAAAAATTTGGTATATATTTGGTTACTTTTGCCGGAAATATGAATATTTACTTTAATTGTACGTACGTAGAGATAATCTTATAAGACCTCAAACATAACAGTGAATTGTGGGTTGACATAAGAACACTTGCCTTACTCTTTGGAGAATACAATATATTTAATAAATAATATTCTATATGTTTTAGCTAAAACATATTAAGCTAAAGAATATTCACATATACATAAATAAGCATTTCGTTTGTTCTGGATCAAAGCTTCATTAAACCACTTTCTTTAGCTCTTTGAACTATTCGGCAGACAACGCCTATTTATGGAAATAAAGTATATCATCTAATTTATGGGTTTATTACGAATAAATTATATTGTATAATTTGCCGAGTAGTTTTTATAAATAGTCCCTGTGGGATTTAAATCATTATTATTTATCGTATTTATAAGTTAGTCTAGTTCACCCACTATTATTCTGTAATTCACAATTCTTCTATTGAAAATACACATTTATCTAGTTAACGAATAAGATTCAAAATACGGTAATGAAATATGAGCGCACAATAGAACTATCGTGCGTCATATTGGAGCACTTTCCGAGACTCCATCAGAATGATATAATAAAACTTATCAATTGAAAAATGGAAACTCTTTGATCTACTTTAATCCCAGTATGTCGTGAACGAAGCGAGGGAACGAAACTGGAAATGTCTAACGAGATTTTTATTTTGAAAAGAAACACGAAAATGCTATTTATTGCGAGTTCTCTATTTGATTTGCTTTTCTACTGGTAGGTTTTGAAGTGTGCAAACGGATTAAAGCGAAGAAAAATATCTATTTAGCTCCTATCTCTTAGTTTGTAGTTCTAAGCGCGAAGCGAATTAAAGTAGCTCTTTTTCTAAGATATATCTGATATACGTGAGTTAGAAATACAAAGAAAAGAGTGTTACCCAAGTTAAAATTGAATACGAAATAATAATTTGATTTGGAATAGGATCGCAATATTTTCTTTATCGTTAAATTTAATGTTCATACTCTTTTAATCTATCAATATTTATGTTAGAATTTATAATATAATCTTGAAGTATTATATTGAGTAAAATACCTATAGTTAAGAAATAGATTTAATGACTAGAGTGTTAAGACACCCATCTGCGCGCGTAGCACGATCAATGGTATGTGGATGAAAAAGCTGTCTTTTTTTTTCCGTAAAATTTTATATGTTGGGTGTAGTTGCAACTATGCATACACATCATGGAGCTAGTGTACCAGATCCATAAGCTGACCTCAACCTTACACAATGTCACATGTCCATATTTATTTATTGAAAAGGTCTATGGTGTAATTCATTAGTTAGTAACCTTTCTTCTCCTGAATATCTGCCCATGTTAATTGGGATAAACTACATAGAGTACCTAAGACAAATAGATAGCCTAGGGTTGAATGGTCATAAGCATGAATATGCGCTAGTCCTGAGTCCTGGGGCCTGATTTTAAGTCACAGATCGAACTAAGTGTTATTGAGTTTTCCAATGAAAAGTTACTTAAAGCTCTGTACACCCCTGCCTAACCCTTTGGGGAATACAAGCGTGATGGTATACTATGTTAGGCTAAATAAATAGTATAGTAATGCAAATGCATTATGACCTGGTTATTATTCCGTGCGAGTAGACGTCTTACCTAGGGAAAACAGGCTATAATTGGCTTATATGCGCTGACTAACAATGTATCTCAGCTTGCGCGCTATTTAGATTTTTTCGCTATTTTGTACTTCATTTCAAATAAAACTTTCCTGAATGAAAACAAGAATGGAAAACTCGGCAGATCACTTAAATTAATATTATAAATAAATTGCGTAACATCACAAATGAAGTACATCTTGCATCTAATTATTCGGAATGATTGATTGCTCCATTATAGCCAGCAACATTTCATCACAATAGATCGGTTGCGATCGCAGTGATACTATAGCCGCATAAAAAAATTATAACATATAGGCGGCAACAAGGTCGCGATAAGCTCTAACCATGCAACGGCCAATATCAATAACGGAGAGTCTAAAACACTACTCAGTAAGATTTCGGTCACTTTATAATTAGTTTATCAAAAAATATTTAATAGGTAATTGAATATTATAACTTATAAAAGCATACTTTCGTAGTGATTTTAATTAAATTAAAATTCTCCATGTCATCTTTTAATATTAAATTGTGATAGAATATAGAACAATCGTTTAAGTTCGATAAGAATTTTGTTTTATTCATGTGAATCCATACCTTAATAATATGGATGGGACCGAACAAGAGTTTGCCGGGATTTATAAATGGAACATTTACGTTCAAATTTCAATTTCCTACTGGTAACAGCTATTCTGATTTAAGGTGACGACGTCATTACACGAGTAGTAGTTTGTATAACTTATTACATAATATTATTATGAAGGAGATATTTTCGTTTGTTTCATTTGGACTAGAATAATGTTAAAATCTAAATTAATTTTTTTCATCTTTTTTAAATTCTTTTGAGTGTGAAAGTTCCTCATATCTCGTTTGCCACTAGGGAACTAGGTGCGGCATAAGTTTAGGTAACTACCGGCTAAACCCTTTCTGGTAAATATTGCCAAACATAAAATAAGTATTTATGTAGCGCCTAAAAACAAAAAAAAAACATAAGTAGATACTACAACGTCTGCCTATAGTATGAATATTATCGTTTTTATTGTGTCATCTATAAAGAAATTGGATCTTCAAATTTCCTCCTACTTGCTACGTTTTGTGAGTAAAATTTATGATTGTATTTTACTGACACTTGATGACTCCTAAACTTTGAAATGTTCGTCATAATAAAATTTAATGACGCTATTTCGCAAATATTCTGTTTGTCAAACATTCTCTTAAAGAGACGTATTTTTTGGAAATAATAAAGAATTTGTTATATGTCTTCTCCTCTTTTTAGTACCTATGGCAATCATATTTTATTTACTCTAATTCATCGGCTATCCAATGGATAATTTTAAGTTTATAATAAAGCTTTACTTATTTTTGAAGATTTTTTTCAGTGCCTGAATGAATCCGTTAATTATAATCAATAAACCAGTATTTTTATAAGTAGTATATTTTGAAAATGAATAATATTATGATGTTGATCGTCTTGAGAATCGAATCCATGTCTTTAGCGTAGAAATCTCGTTTAGAGCCACTAAACAATTGAGGCTATCAAATTGATAACAAAATGGTCATAAATTGATAAAGGTTGCTAGTGTTAAAACGTATACCCAGGTTAGTTTCCCAGACATGCCGAATACAGACAAGCAAATCATTAAAAGTAGCGAAGCTGTTCGCTTTGTAAAACACGGAAAGCTGAGAGACTCCCTCTATTAAAACTTACGAAGCCGGTCCGTTCAAACCATTCAACGGGATTACATGTAACTTTAAAATGTGGTTGAATAGAGATTGCCTGATTAGAGATATAATACAATTAGTTCTTAATACTTCGCGCGATTTGCTTTGAGCACTTGAAAATTGTGTTTAGACAAATAATATTAGTTGTGTTTTGTTATTTTAGAGTTTTAACTCGATTGAGTTTTCAATCGATTTCAATTGATAGCGATACCATCGAGTTTTATTCGATAGTGTTGAGTGCTGTAGTGTGATAATGAATATGCTTTATATAAGATTGGGGGTGTTATTGATGCACAAGATCTTTACTGGTCTAGTAGTTTCAAGAGTGTGAGGCCATGGATTCGATTCCTAAATCAAGCATTTTTGTATTAAATTTTCAATAGCAACTCGAGTTTGGATTCGTGCCCGGAAAATGACAGTACATGTGACCTAAGCATACCGGCGAACTGTCTGAATACATTTTCTTTAGTTATTATTTATTTACATGCTTTTGTTCTTAAACTAAACATGTACCCTACAAAACTGTGTTGTCAGTTTGACTGTGGGATCTCGTTTTTAGGTTTCTCTCGATTAGTAGGTTCACCTCTGCCTAACTCTTTGAAGAATATAGGCGTAATGGTATGTTATATTGATAAGGTTGAACAGTAGATGTACGAAAAGTAAAAGTACCTCATAAAGAGATCTCATTAAATTGCATCAGCGGATCTATTCAACCTAGTGACCTCAAAGAATAATTGCGTCTATTTTTTAATCGCTACACCGCCGCTTGTTATAGCCAATAAATAATTCAGGATTTAGTCAGACGGGCAGTGAGCAAGCTAGAAAATATGCAGAGTAACGACCACCGACCCATTTTTATAGTTTCCCACTTGGAGTATAAATAAGGCAAGCTATACACTGCACTTATTAATTGACCAAAATACAATAATGGCAAGTAAAGAGTTTTCATCACATTTCTGTAAAATCAGAAATTTTATCTAATTTTGTTTTGGATTTTCGCTTTACTTATTGAAAAAAAAAGTATGAACGTAGCAAAAGAAGTATGTATCTATAAAGTAGCAAGTGGCGTTCTGTAGCCGCTGCCTACCACTATAGGAAGAAAGCGTGAGTAAATTTATGCCCGAGTATGTTAAGTATTCGATTACAGTAGTATGTTAAGTCATCGCCTACTAGATAGCTGAAACCATTTTACTCGCTTTTATTAATTTAGTACGGCTGTTAACACCGAATATGTTTAGATTCTAGAACTTCTTTTGTTTTTATATTACAGGTGTTGATGCTCTATTGCAATGACTTAATACGGCCATGATTTATTCCCGGTACTTAAAAAAGTAAATGGATAATGGTAACGTACTAAGTGTCAGCCTGTATTATTTTTATGATATATATATATATATCAAGCAATTATGTACTAAAATATGACGTAATTACAAATGTCTCCATTGTTAGAAGACACCAATAAAGTGGTCATAACAAGACGACTAATTAAAATTAACTTTTTTCAATAAAATAATGGTAAATGTATAAGTGCAATATATAAGTGGTTAAACTATTTTGTTACTTTTTAAATAATTGTGTGTATAAAAATTGCTAAGCAAACTTTCGAACACTTTGTTCTCTAAGTAGGTTACCCTATGTTTTCTTCCTTACTACTAACATAACCAAGAACGAACCCTTTTTTTATTTAAAAGCTATCTTATTCATACTGTAAGGTAACTGGGTAATACCGGGTAACCAAGTGGCCGCATTATGCGACAGTAGCGCTCTCTGGGCCAAGTGGCGGCTCTAAGGTACTACATGAATGGTGCACACTCGGTATAATCGTATAGCTAGCTTTACTTGAAGGAAAAATCACGTTTTAGGAAATGTATTCTTCCTAAAGATGGCATGAATTTATAAATATTAAAGATACAAGTGTTTAGGATAAGATTTCTGATCTTATTTTTCATGGAAATAATAATACTTATATGCTTTTTTGATAAGCCTTAGCCTATGTCATGGTTTACTGCATTGTGCGTTATTTAGTAGGTACCTATTAACTGAAAATAAATAGAGATAGAACGTGGTAATAAATTATAAATCCTTATATAAAAATAGTATATTTTCTAACTAGATAGTGCATAAATTGTAGTGTAGGGTTTCGTATTGAATACAAGATTATAACGATTCAAATTTGAATCAATTAAAAATACCTAATGCGGTAGAACTACGTGAGAATAAATCGGTTGTCTGTATATGTATTATTGTCTTAGAAGGTTGACTTACCGACGACAGTGCAAGTTTAGTTTTACAACAAAACTGTACAATCTATCCTACTTAATAATTAAGGTCAGATTTATACCTGAATATATTAACATCCCTTTAAATTATCTGCTTACGAGTATGTAGGTACCTTACAAAGCCGAAAAGCCATCCGATACCTGTATCGCCTACCTACATCACTTCGCATCCGAATCACTTAGTCACGTAAGATGAAAGCATATATCAAGCGGTATCAAAGGATCTACGGAGCCCTAATCAGGTGTATCGCTCACTAATGATCCGATCTCAACGGTAATCCGGTTCCAGCCAGTCAGGGCAGGGCCACTTTTTCTCGTTAATCCCTTCATTAGCGGGTCTGCTTACAGCTTTCCAAACTGCGTCAGGGAGGCTGAAATAGCCATAATTGATGAATGACAGGATCATGACCTACCTAACGAGATAGACCATGATACTGTAACCACTGGGACCACTAGACTCGTTAGTCTAGACTGTCCGACTGCTACGCTAGAGGTCCTGGGTTCGATTCCCAGGTCGAGCAAATTGTGTTCCCAGCTCCCAGCTCCGGGAAGGGATAAATTATGTATTTGATGATAGTAGGTATGGTTCACACGGCTACACATCAAGCTATGCAGAACCAGTATAGGCTGGCCTTAAATTGTACTGAAAATCTTTACAATGGGAGGTCAGTCTAAACTGGATTAGTATAGCTTGATGTGCAGCTAATGTTTTTCTACAAAAAATTTTGTAGTAGCTCCGGGTTTGAATATGTGCCCGATGAATAGCAAAAGGTTTGCTCCTATTACATGGAACCCAAACTAAACTTACTGGCGAACTACGGGTGTGCATGAAATATACAACCTCACCAAATCCTTCAGGGATACCTAGCAGTTGTGATGGTATGTCATCACGGCCCATTGTACCGTAAAATATTTAATGGCTTAGTCTAGTCACGAATCTTATGGCCGTGACAGTATGTTTCCTTATTTCAATGTTGCTCCCAGCTCACTCGGGAAATACTTCAAAGAACAAAATGGCTGGTTTAAGTGAACTGACGCTTTAAGTAGATAATCCTGGTATTACTGCTACCTTCCTTAGTACAGTAAAGAGGTCAGTTTAATATTATTCTGCCTGCAAATTCTATCCTTATTTTAAATAGGTAGGTACTAGCTATCCGCCCACGGCCTCGCCCGCGTGGACTATTCGTTTCTTTTAATTTTACGGGATAATATATTTATAGTCTATGTCACTTAAGAGGATAGTATCCGCTCCGCGCTCCATACAAACGTAGTTTGGTCTTATCTTGAATATTAACAAATGAAAGTCTTTGGAATTTTGCAGTAACAATCTTATCATTAAAATACGTGTTCCTGTAGTATACAATTTCATTTCAATATACAGTTAAAAAGTTACACGAGCTCAAAGATTGGCAATTATCGTTGAAAAACAGCCCAACTTTTTAGTAGCCCAACTTGCTAGTATTTCTCGACAATGTATCAATACAGAAACATTCTGATTCGAAAGAAACCCAGATAATATAGTGAATATATTTTTACAAGATTTTTTTTTACGTATTAACAATATTATAGGAGTAATCTCCAAAATTCGGAACATAAGAAATACGCGTGAAAATGTTGCAAATGTATTGTTGTTTCTCCTCTCGGGCACGCGTTCGCATCGCGAGGGATAGAGACAGCGACAACTGTGCAACATTGTTGCGTTCGCGAGGGACACTCCTCTTAAGGGCCTATGCACACCACGTTTTTTAAACGCGCCGTCAACGCGCGTTTGTAGCGATACAGACGCGATACGCACGCAAGTCAGACGCAGCCTGAACTGCTCTGTAGGATAAAAGCACGCCGTCGACGCGCGTTTAAAAAACGTGGTGTGCACAGGCCCTAAGAATAATGTAGCTTTCTATTGGTGAAATAATTTTCAAAATTGCTTCAGTAGATCCAGAGAGTACCCCCTACAACATCACAACCTTTACCTTTTTATAATATTAGTATAGATTAATACCTATGTTTTTAATTCTCCCACTCCCAGTCCCAGCCTTACATAGGATGATAATGTTTGATATACTAATATTTTTGTCATGAAACTTTTTATAGCTTTATGTGGACGTAGAGGTATCATCATCAAAGTGCTTGAGATATTTAAGATTTCTTTATTTTTTTTTTATAACGCTTAGCTAGTAGCAATGTGGGTTGCACATTACTGGTATTCTTGTTAACTCGTACTAAGCTAAGTGCTTGTGTTACGACTGGGTTCACGTCGGTAGTGCAATGGGTAGGTTTCGAACCGGCAACCACATGATCGCAAGTCCGAGGCCCTAGCCATTAGGCTACCGACGCTTTTAGATTGGAAGTGTTATAAATGTGTGCCCCATTTTTAAGCAAATAAAATATACCATAACGCCTGTATTCCACGTTGAGTTAGGCAGATGTAGTATGTGACGTTACACGCCCTAAGTATATGTAAAAACTCAGTTCGTAAGTCATTACAGGAGTAGAGATATGACGACACACATTACAACTTCCCAACTCTCGTGTAATACAGCCGTTAAGGTTTAATATATTTGCTTAAAATGGAGCACACATTCTAATATAATCTCAGCACATATCGTCGGATTTATCTATCGCAAATAATCTATCTATTACTAAAGCTTATTCAACCACCGCTTAAAGTTAATTCTGACAATCAAATCTATGAACGAGCGCCTCATTCCGGGCTCGTCCAGTTTGCTAGCGTCCGGCATTCGGACGAGTACGGTTGTAATATTTTATAGATATTGGACCGCGTTTTCTGTCATTATCGTAAAAGGAGCGTCAGCAAGAAAACTATTCCTCCCCTCTATTACTTTCATAATACTTAAGTGGATCCGATACTTGCGTAAAGGAAATTGAATCATTTATTGTAACGGTATAATACTGCTTTATCAGATAGGTTTCGGATGAACATACCTATGATTGTTTACTACAAAAGATATGAGCTAACCCTTGCTACAAGAGAATTGTATACGAATAGTATCGATATTCCCAACTCCAATCAATTTCTTGTATACGAAAAAAATGTATTCAGCAGAAAACTAAAATACATTTTCTATGATTGAAAGTTTTCTGATAAAATAAATTCTTAACCTTATTTATTTTTATTTATCGATACTAGCTATTATCTGCGGTTTCACTTGCGTCGCAAAAAGACTATTCACATGTTTTTTTTAGACAAGGTACCGTTTTCAGGATCCATTTAACTATGTCGGTGAAATTTCACTATATAACAGAATTTTAATGAAATAATTATTCGGGTGTTAGTGAAATCCAACCTTTAGCTGTATGAAGGTAGGGAGCAACATGCAAATGTCTACCTAAGACAAAATAGGTGGCCCACTATTATGTAAGTAAGATAATAAACATAAAAATAGCCCTACTGTATGTGGAATAAATGAATTCGATTTTATAATAATTACTATTTGTCCGCCCGCGGCTTCACCCGCGTGGAGTATACCTTTCTTGTTTAATGCCACATAAAAAAAAGCAAAAAAAATAAAATAGATAGTAGCCGATTCTCAGACCTACTGAATTTGCATATAAAATTTCATAAAAATCGGTCAAGTCGTTTCGGAGGAGTATGGTAACTAACATTGTGACACGAGAATTTTATATATAAGATATTAAGTGTGGGTAACTTATATACAAATCTATATTGGATTTTTGGGTGAGTATAATAATTGTTCATTAAATTACATGTTATAAACACTGTAATGTACACTCATTATAGTTATTTTGCTTGCACAGCAATAACACAGCAAATTTTCCAACAAAATTAATATGAAACACGATTTTATTCGGCTAGTATTCAAAGACATAAATTGGTGGGCAAACCGAGCTCGCGCGGCCTCAACCATAAAATCATAAAATCAGAACTACAAAGTGGGTGGACCGTCAGGCGTCATGCGGTATGCGTCACACATTAATCTATGTACAGGGTGCGCCACTTGCAACTGTCCGACAAAATCCGCATGCGGTGCCCGACAGAGTAAAGCCCACCGAAAGCTGCTTTGAGTTTGTCCCTGAACGGATTAAAAGCACAAAGTTTGTTGAATGCAATTTTAAAATGAAACTTTCGTAAGCAAGTGCATTCTATTATGTAACAACTTCATTTATTTTGTAAGCTGCTGGCAGAGCTGTATTGGAAAAAGATTCTATTTTTAGTTACATAAAAGCAGGATAAGTATTTTTAATAATGTGAAATTGCTAAACGGAAAGCGAATCGAAATATTTTTCCGCGTTGGTAAATAAAAATCATCTTAGCTTCACTTAAGATCATTACATCAACCCATTTTACTGTCCCACTGTAGGGCACGGGTCTCCTCTCAGAATGATAGGGAATAGGCTATCACGAATAGTCCACCACGCTAGCCTACTGCTGGTTGGCAGACTTCATATGCCGTTAAGAAAATCTCTCAGGCATGTAGGTTTCCTTACGTTGTTTTCCTTCACCGTTTAAGCGCGTGATAATTCATTATTAATACGCACATGACTTCGAAAGGAGTGACCTGGACTTTGTAGTCCAATGGTTACATCATAAGGCTATCACTGCAATGTTCTTCACCTAAGATTCAATAAATCAATCGATTTCACATTTAGCAGCAATAAAAACATGCGTCAACTAGATGACATTTTAAAATCAAAAAGCTTTTAAGTAATTTCCTTTTTATCGTGTTGCACAAAGTTTTTCCATTTGCACCGATTCTTGTATCGGCGACGATTCCGCAGGCAACTTTTTAATTTTCCCTACTCATGTGTCTTTACGAGTGTTCACTCTAAACAGAAAGCCTCCTTTTGTGGGATAATAATTGATATAACTTTTTATCAGAAACCAAAACGTTCACGCTGATAATTTCGTTCATTTGCATCAACACCTCTTTGTCGAAAGCTAATAACGTTATTGTTTAAAATAAATGGAAAAAGTGACCTTTCGCTTGTCTTTATTCTGTTGCAATGCGGTTGGGTTTTTGTATTTAAATCGTTATGCTTACTCATTCATTGATATTCAACGCTTACGTTTTGTGAGTCTCGTTTTGTTGTAAAGCTATTCAGAATTGTTTTTTTTTTTTTTAATATAGAAATGCGTTCATCTTATAACATACATTTCATCACGCCTGCATTGCCCGACAGGTTAGTAAGAGGTGAACTTAATGTGCAACCACAGTTCGCCGGTATGTTTAAGTCCCATGTAATAGAGGGCGACACATAATTTAACTTCGACAATTTGACAATTTCATAGAAAAACCCAATAATACTTTGCACCACCTGGGAATGGAACTCAAGATCTTTAGTGTAGCAGTCACGCTTAGGATCAATATATTAATGAGACAGTTTATTACAGTTTACAAAATTGTATTAAAAAGAGTTATTATTCTGTCAAAGTCAAACCAAAATGAATCGAAACATTAGCAGACAATAGTTTGCCTTTAAAGTAATATTTTTACATAAAAGGGTAGTTTAGAAACAGTATTTTAGTCTCGTCAGCGTCTCTTGAAAATTATTTGATGAAATCACGCTAGTAGGTGGCAATTTCCATTCCTCGGTGTGAGTTTACATCAAGCTGTCCCTGGCGTGGAGTCGGGCATACTTGGGGCAACTCATCACTTATTACGACCCCAACTATCCGGTAGAAAAATGATGTAGAGTTGCCAGACAAAAGGGGTCCTAGTTCTACGAAAGTTTTAATTTAAAACTTTATCTAGT